>CAMZMU010000087.1:24015026-24223904 GCA_947311845.1 Poa pratensis
AATTGGAACTGTAGTTGTGGTGCTATCAGAAGCAAGTGCAAACTTTCAGAAAGGATGCTTCCATAATGTATTTTTTATTCCATAAAACAAAAAAGTTGCTTCTAAAAACACACAAGAGGTACAGTGTGCTTGTAATAGAAATGTAGCTGCAGTGCATCCAAAGCAAGTGCGAACTTTTAAAAAGGATGCTTCCCTATTGTAAGTTTTTTGATTCCTTAGAACAAATAATTTGCTTCTTGAATCACCAAAGGATATACACGTATGCCCAAACAAAAAATGTAGTTGCGGTGCTGAAGCAGATGCAAAAGCTGACAAAAAAGGTTGCTTCTATATTGTATTTTTTTTGATTCCATAGAAGAAATAAATTGCTTCTACAAACACCATAGGAGGTAAAAGTATGCCCCAAATAAACGATATACAAAGATATCGGTACATTTGTGGACAAGAATATACAGAAAATAGAAGCAAATATGCAAACTTTGCTTCGACAGATAGCACCATTGGTTGTAACAGCAAATATCCAAAGAAAGATTCAATAAGTCGTGAAATAAAGCTAACATCGGTAACATCTGGTTATATGTTATTACATTTTTTGGAATGAGCTACGACATGTTGTAGCCTGGAGTGAAATGGAAAAAAAGGCAACATATTCGTTTCCAACTAGACTAGGTAGCCTTCCAGTTGAGGACCAGGTTGGGTCAGCTTTGTTCAGTTCTGATGTCAGAAGCATGTGGGTTATGATCACGCGGTTGGCGAACATGTCCTGCATATGCAAAATCGACCATTAGTTGAGTGAAATATTGTGCTAAAAATGCGAAGCATAAGGTACAACAAAGTAGAAAAGAAGCATATAAATAATAGAATTTTTCAGCATGGATTTTACTATAGTCTGAAATATATCACTTTCGGGACACACCTGGCTGAAATCCTGCATTTTCTTGCCATCCCAATGTTTCATGAAGAACATTACGAAGATTCCGCAATCAAAACTGGTGAAACAAAGGAACAATTAGAGATGGGAAGCACAATTAGTAAACAAATTTGTATAGGGTTTTGAAGCTCATACATGGTAGTCTGTTGGCGCAATTCCTGAGGATTGTTACAACCAAATTTGAGAAAGTCGGTCTTAGGAAACGCGTCGGCAAGGTGTGCAAGTTTGATAAAATTGCTGACCTGCGGAGGAAGATAAAATGTTAAGAGGTGCAGAAAAGTTCCGAAATTAATAGAACAAAGTCCAAATGTAGTTGTACCAGGAAATCAGCTTTGTCATATATTCTTGATTTCTTGGCACTCTTCATAGAGTCGAGCACATTGACAAATAGATTGAAAAAGGCTATAGACCACAAAAGTTGGTTAGTATTGTAGCAACAAAATGTTTCTAAATCAACATCACTTTGCGTAAAAAGGTACTTTGGATTAAATGATACCTTTCTTCGTTCTCAACGGGCGGTCTGATGCACCTTTTGAGCATGTACGTGTTGTAGATATCCTTTGCTTCATCGGTTGTCCTGATCTTCTTTTGTTTAGCATCAGTTTTATGACCAAGGAAAGCTCTCTTTTTCCTGTTTTTCTTGTCTTGGGTCTGTGTGCCGACAGTGCATTCTACTGTGATTGGATTATCAAGTTAGCAATCATGTTTTTTGTGCAAAAGAACAGCATAGGAGAAAAAATGTGGAAGCATGAATGACTAGAAGCATCAAGTATGAAATATTCTAGCATGTGGCAGGTGTATGTTAGAAGCATTCAAATTGTGTTAGTGGAGCATAGAATCGATCATATGGAAGCATGTATTAGGTATCTGCAATCGTATTATTCAGTTAACAAGCATGTGTTTCTGTACATTAATGGCAAATAAGATATAAATAGAAGCAGGTGCATATATATTAGGAAGCATGTGTTATTTACAATAAAAACAAATAGAAGCAAGGTCACGACAAGTGGTACCATTGGCAACTGACCTGAAGATGGAGATTGACCACCATCAGGATTTGATTCTTGATTATTCACATTTTGTACTTCCGGTGCTCTTGATTCAGCAAGGCAGCATCTGTTGTTGGTTCCACATCTTTTGGATGGTCTACAGTGGGTGCGTGAGCAACTAGGAAAGAGACGAACATTAGATTATGGAGACATGAGGATAAATGATGTAGTGTGGAAAGGCTCAAAAAGAAGCAGCGTATACCTCCGGAGGTAACCGTTTTGTTGGCAACTCCTCGTGGAGAAGGGAGATCGTAGGCTGCAAGTTCTTGGGTCAGAGATAGCCCTCCAAATAGCTCGAATGATGGACATTCGATGTCATATCCACGACGCGGTGGTCTCATTGTTCCCATGATGTCTTGATGTTCGGAAGGCAAGTGGGTAGAAGAGGAACGACCCCCTATTTGATGTTTTGGCGGCACTTTTCTCTACCTCGTCAGCAATCCTAGCGGCCTCCTCCCAAAACTGCGTACCAGGAGCATCTTTTGAGGAAGAAGGATCAGAAATGTGGAGACCTTGCTCGACGATAGCAGGTTCAACATCTATTTGCATGGAGGCAGTGGGGGTCGATGGTCTGGGTGGGGAGGCGATGGATGTGGAAGCTCCGGCCGGCGAGGTTAACCCGTGTGTGAGTTGTGCATGAGTCTTGAAGGCTGTGAATACATCAGAAGCAAAGGCGGTCATGTGCTTTGAGTGCAACTTTGTCAACTTGGTTGTATGCCTATGCACCTCTTTGAGCCATAAAGAGGTATGCTTCTCAAAGATCGGCTGTATGTAATCTGGGAGCTCCTGTACATAGAGGCAAATATTAATTGTGTAGAAAACTGTGAGATACTGATGTGGAAATGAGAAGCATAATTTACTTTATTAGCAGCATAACACAATAATCTAGAAAGCATTAGCATTTGACTTAGAAGCAAACAGTAATTGTGTAGAAAATTGTGAGATAGTAATTTAGATATGAGAAGCATAATTTACTTCATTAGCAGCATAACACAATAATCTAGGAAGCATTAGCATTTGACTTAGAAGCAAACAGTAATTGTGTAGAAAATTGTGAGATAGTAATTTAGATATGAGAAGCATAATTTACTTCATTAGCAGCATAACACAATAATCTTGGAAGCACTAGATTTTGACTAATAGAATAATTAAATGTTTGGTGACAGTGTGTCGGACATAAAGTGGAGAATCAATACGGATTGAGTGGGCATAACATAACAAAATAATTGGGAAGCAGAAGCTTAAAAATTCCGCATGGAGTACTGATTGGTATAACATAACAAATTAGTACTAATGGGCAGTATATAAAAAACAATATACAATCCATCTGCTTGTTACAGTCGAAGCACATATTGATTGGGTATGATGCAACAAAAAATGGTGTACCTGAGTGATAGGGTTGGATACTATAGGGAGTTGCTGAGGTATATCCTGTAAGAAGCATAATGCATTTGACGTAAGTGAAAAAATCTGAATTAAATCTTTATGTATGAGGAAACAAATACAATTTAGTGTACCTGGGCTAGATGGCTAGAGTTTGTAGCTGGAGATTGTGGGATAACGTTTTCTTGGATGCGTTGGTTTGCACATGTTGCATTTCCAATAGCATAAGGCGTGATGTGGAATGGACGGAACTGCAAAAATTGTTGCTGACATGATTCAAGATGGTTCCAATGGGAGGACAGATATATTATGTGATTAAATATGTAGTAACTTACTGGACGTGCACCATATGCATGCTTGTTGAGAGTCAATTTGTTTCTATCATGCTTCATAACATACTTGAAGTCGGCGTCTGTAATATGGGAAGCTCGCGGGAGGGAGTAATTAATCCGATGGGATGACAAAGTTGACTCGGGGAAGTCCAAATGGTCCATGTAAACAATCTGCAAGAAATGAATAGGGTGAATCTACCATGCATGTGCTTCACAAGAAAGGAAACACAAAAGGGAACATAAAAGACACATATGAAAGATGACATACCGCGACCCATGGTACGCAACCGCCAATCCATCCTTGAAAATTGGCGATCCCGTCATCTATAGCCTTTTTCAATCTATTTTGGAAAGCCTTGATTTCAGACATAGTATGCTGGAAAATATGTTCCCCCCAATCATATTCATGGAAAATCTTAGGTTCCCCGAGGCTTCCAAGATATTCCAGAGAAAGCATATCGCCGGTTCCAGGGCAGAAATATAAACTCACAACCAGTAGGTAAAAAGTCCTTAACCAAGTATCATCATCCAGAGTTTTGTCCTCCAACAAATCCTCAGCATGGTGTATTGGCGCCCTTCTTCCGTGGGGAAAGTCAATCTTGTAGAACTCACGGTATGGCGATTGGTCATGCTTCCCGAGAAGCACAACCGGCCTAGTTCCATGAGGGAGGCCGAGGACTTTGATGACCATTTGTTTGTTGAACAGTATGCTTGTGTTGTTGCGAGTGTTCCTGAATTCACCTAGCTCAGGATTAATCTTGCCTATCATCCATTCAAGCAAACCCTTGGGAGCTGAAAAAGCACAAATGTCCAGAAGAACATCCCACCCCCGATCAATAACGAGCTTTCTCCGTTTTGGATCTAATCCCTTAACTATATCCTTCAAACGAGCAGCCGCAAAACGACTCTTCACCATACAAATTTGATCAAAATCCTTCATGATGGTGTAGACTTGCGCTGCCAAATACAGTCCGAAAACACGACTCAGTTTGAAATCAAGGTAATGTATATGGAAGCAAACATTAACTGCGCATGAAACAATATGAGTACCCATACATTTATTCAGAAGCATTTAACTTCTTCACACAGAAAATAAACAAAAATCTAGTAAATGCATAAAAAATTGTTAATTAGATACATGAATTTGTATATGAAACATAGTTCATCGTCATCACTAAACAAAATTGTTGGAAGCATGTAACAAATATGTACTACTGAGGAAGCAGAAGCATAATATTTCTTCATGTAGAACATAAAAAAATATCTGAAGATGCATTCATATTGTTGGGAGCATTTTGAATGAATACCAAAAAAATGGAATCCTTTTCACTAAATCATGCTTCAGACGTAGCATGGTTTTGCATGCCTAAAAACATATGAAGACACAGTAGATCAAGTTTATCAAATATACAATATATGCTGAAGCAAAGGAAGCATAGGACATTATGTAAACAGAAGCAGTCAATCAGTAGTTTGAAATAAATAAATACTAATGAGGAAGCAGAAGCATAAATTTCTTCGTGGGCAGCACAGTAAAATATATGAAGAAGCATTCATATTTGAAAAACTAAATGCTTCGATGGTTGCCGCCAATATGTACGTGTGTGAATTACGTAGAACACATCTGCTATATCAAAACTGAAATAAAAAAATCTTGGGGGGTTTCATTTTGCATGAATATCACCATTACAAGCATAAGAATACAGTAAACGCAGGAAAAAATGAGCAGGCATGCAAGCAGAAAATCGTGGATTGGGGATAAAAATACACTGTACAACCCTTTCACTGGATCATGCATGAGCCGTTTCCTGCTTTTCGAAAGGTAAAAAATCTGAAGACCTACGCTACTGATGACCAATGGATACATAGATTTGATACCTGAGAAATTCAGAAAACAGTACAGAACATTTGGGAGCTGCTTCTGTGTATTCATAAAACAGCACAGAATATTTGGGAGCTGCCTCTGTGTATTACCTAGATCGGGGGAGATCAAGATGTCTCACACGAGCGGTCAATGAAGCCAGCGGTCGTGATTTCGGCCGGAAAATCTCCTCTCCGGCCACGGATGTAGCACCTCGGACTACTACCACCAGCAGCCAGTCAGTCCGTCGAGGTCTCCACCCGGCAATGCGCCATGAAGAATGGTAGCTGGGGGCGAGCGAATCGGCGTGGTATCTGCAGTAATCTGAGAAACCAAGAGCGGTATGTGTAGGGGATTTGGGCGGTGGTGGAAGACGGGGAGCAGCGAGCGTGATTTGGGAGCGGAGCGAGCGAGGCGAGGCGATACGGGATGATTCTGCTGATACGGGGTAGCTGCCACAATTAATTGGGCATCAGTTACGGGGAGGAAAATCAGGGCTTATTTTTCGGTGGGAAATCAGAATCGTCCGATTGGAAACTGGATCGACGGCGTTTGAGAGGTCCGACGATTCGCTTCAGATCGGACCACGATCTATAGTATTTACCTTTTTGTGATGTGTACTTTTGTATGATGAGAGAGAAGGGATAATGAGGAGTGAGAGCAGCGTTTTCCCTTTTATTTTTCTAAACCGAATTTTTGAAATGAAATATCTCGAGAACCGTTTATCCAAATTACGAACCGTTTTCATTTTTGAGCTTCTCGCGTCGAAATGTTCAAAACTAGATCCCATATTGATAGGTTTCGATAAACTTTTTTTTGTACTCCCAGTTATGCATAGTTGTACAACATGTGTATGTGTAGTTGTACAACTTGTGTCTGTACAAACTGTGTCCGCGTAGTTGTACAACATGTGCATGTATAGTTGTACAAACTGTGTCTGTATAACATGTGTCTGTCTAGTTGTACAATCTGTGTCTGTATAACATGTGTGTGTCTAGTTGTACAACATGTATTATGTAGTTCTACAATCTGTGTCTGTACAACATGTGTCTGTCTAGTTATACAATACGTGTCTGTTTAGTTGTACAACATGTGTCTGTACAAACTGTGTCTGGCTAGTTGTACAACATGTGGTTATATGGTTGTACAACGTTATTTGTGTAATTTGTACATCGTGATATTTTTAATTTGTACAAGCTATTATGTGTTGTGTACTAATGCTTGAATTTGTACACCGTTCAAGTTAGATGTACGCGTGGGGGGCATCGCTAGAAGGCACAGACTCGTACGCACGCGTACGCGCGCGGGGAAATCGCTCGCTCCAAGACGTACACGAGCAGGCGCAGCTGTACGCGGGGGCAATTGCTCGAGGAAAAATTAGCTGTACTCGCGTCGCGCGGGCCTTCCGCCAGCCAGGATCATGTTTGCTCACGCGCGCGTCGTACGCGCCAGCGGCCGGATGTACAGAGCGGGACCAGCATGGGGACCAGAGACCGTGCCGTATTGGATTTTGTTTTCGCTGCCTCACGTCTGGTGGCCACACGTGGCACGCTGGAGTGCTCTGTTTTTTCCCTTTGCAAAGGGAACCCTTTTCCTAGTGGTACCCCCCACAGGTTGCTGAAAAAAATGATGTGGCACCTCTGCTCAATCAGTGGACTCACCCGGCCGGCGGCCGACAAGTATCTTTCGCCAGATTTCGTTTTGTTTCTTTTTTCTGCAGAAGAAATGCATGCAACATTGACGGCAGTCATGGGGGGAGTACAATAATCTCACACAACTGTTTTCTTTTCAAAGTTATATTTTACACTTCGTCTCAATATCTCAAACTTCCAATTTTATATGAGAGCTGCTATACATACGACAATTTTTGTACGATACCAGTACGATCCGGCGGGGTGTCCTACTTAGAGGTTTCCTTTGCAAAGGGAAAAATCAGTGTTACAGGGCGCCACGTGGTGGCCTGTAGATCACCCGAAGTGGCGTAATCAAATTTGGATACGGCAGCCGAGTTCCCACCGTCGCGCGCGTGCGCGTCACGTACACGAAGCTCCCGCGCCCAGCAGCGCGCCACGTAGGTCGCGAAGCCCCCCGATCGAATCGTATCGCGCGTACAGATGCTCAGCGCAGACGCGTACATGCAGCTCGCTAAGCCACCCGCATTGGAATCCTGGTGTAGTGTGCGCGCGCACGTAAGGACAAGCCAGCCACTTCGATCGATCGCTTCATTCGGAAGTTCCATGCACATCCTTTATACGCGGTTTTTCCGATCAAAGTACAAAAGTTTATTAGAAAGTACAAAGTATAAGATATTGATAGTACAGAAAAATTGATGTACATCTATACTGTTAATAGATGTACACGCAACTACCACTACTAGATATACAACTAACAGGTTGTATAACTAAACAGACACATGATGTACAACTACATAACACATGTTGTACAACTAGACAGACACAGATTGTACAACTAAACAGACACAGATTGTAAAACTAGCAGGTTGTACAGACACAGCTTGTACAAATATATATGCACAGGTTGTACAACTACGCAGACATAGTTGGAACACACAGATTGTACAACTATACAGACACAGTTTGTACAGACACAGGTTGTACAACTATACAGGCACAGGTTGTACAACTACGCAGACACAGTTTGTACAGACAAAGGTTGTACAACTATACATAACCGGAAGTACAAAAAAAAAGTTCGTCCAAATCTATCAACATGGGATCTAGTTTTGAAGATCTCGACGCGAGAAGCTCAAAAATGAAAACGGTTTGTAATTCGAATTAACGGTTCTCAAGATATTTCGTTTTGAAATTTCGGTTTTAAAAAATAAAAGGAAAAACTACCCTCCCACCTTCTCTCTCATCCTCCCCACATTGCTACTACGGGATGTATACCCACATTAATATCGGATGTACACCCACACTGCTACCGGATATACAAACTCTACATAACCAGATGTACAAAAAAAAAGTTTGTCAAAACCTATCAACATGGGATCTAGTTTTGAAAATCTCGACGCGGGGAGCTCAAAAGTGAAAACGGATCGTCATTCGGATTAACGGTTCTAAAGATATTTCGTTTTGAAAAAAAAGGGAAAACTAGCCTCCCACCTCCCGTATCCTTTTCTCTCTCATCCTCCCCACGTTTAATATGGTGATGACACTTCACTAGTAGGAAAAGGCCTTTTAGTGGCGCACCAAAAAGCCTTTCTGTGGCGCATGGTGGGTGCGCCACTAAATCCTCGCCACAAAAATATTATTTCTGTGGCGCACGGCCCATGCGCCACAGAAAAGTGCAAGATTCTGTGGCGCACCCCCAAGTGCATGCGCCACAGAAATATTTCTGTGGCGCACCCCCCTACCATGCGCCACAAAAGTTTTTTTGAATTTCAAAAAAAAAGGGCGGCCAGATCTAGATCTGGCCGCCGGAATTTCGCCGGAATTTGGCCGGAGCTCGTCGGAGGCCGTGGTGCCCGTGGCCATGGCCGTAGGTGGCTTGGCCGGAGGTGGGTGGAGGAGTGGGTCACTGGAGGTGGGTGGGTGGAGGATGGGGGTCGCCGGAGATGGTGGAGGAGGAGAAGGATGTCGTCGGAGGAGGTCGCCGGGGTGGAGGAGGAGGTGGAGGTCACCGTCGCCGGAGGTGGAGGTGAAGGTCTCCGTCGTCGTCGCCGTCGTCGTCGCCGGAGGTGGAGGTGGTGGAGGAGGTCGTCGTCGCCGGAAGTGGTGGAGGAGGTCACCGTCGCCGGAGGTGGTGGAGGAGGTCACCGTCGCCGGAGGTGGAGGAGGTTGCCGGGGTGGTGGAGAAGGACACCGGAGGTGGAGGTGGAGGAGAGAGAAGAAGTGGAGGAGAGGAGAAGTGGAGGAGGGAGGAGAAGGGGAGAGGAGAAGTGGAGGAGAGAAGGAGAGAAGGGGAAAATAGAGGGAGAAGGAGGACTTGGGCGGGATTCAAAATTCGAATCTCGCCCAACAATTCTGTGGCGCATCCCTAGTCATGCGCCACAGAATTGTCTTTTCCTTTTTTTTTTTTGATTTTGTAGAAAAAAATCTTCTTTTTGAAATAACTTTTTACTCTTTTTGAATTTCTCGAATCTGAAATCGAGCTCTTTTTTCTCACGATTTTTTTGATATATTAAACGCATTTTTTCGACATCGTATGCAAAAGTTATGCCCCTGCAAAGTTTTTTTTTTCTGTTTTTTGCAAAAAAGGTCAAAATTCATATTTCAAAATTTCTATACCAACTAGACACTAAAACGAAACTACATGTCAAAGGATTTTATTTTTTGAACTTTTTATCATTTTCTTTTCTTGTTTACAGAATTGAAAAGGCGATCCACTGGGGAGGGGGTAGGCATGCGTGAGAGGGAAAAAAAATTATGTGGCGCACCCACCTCCATGCGCCACAGAAATGTGACTTTCTGTGGCGCATGGAGCACACAGAAATGTCACATTCTGTGGCGCACCAGACCATGTGCGCCACAGAAAGTCACATTTCTGTGGCGCAAACTCCCCGTACGCCACAGAAAGTCACATTCTGTGGCGCACATGGCAAGGTGCGCCACAGAAAGTGACATTTCTGTGGCGCATATGGCCTGGTGCGCCACATTTTTTTTTTGTGTGGCGCATGGCTACTTGGTGCGCCACAAAAAGTGATCCACAGAAAGGCACTTCCCTACTAGTGCTTGGCGGACATGCAAACAACCACATGAGAACGAGCGAGGAGAAGATGACACTTGTCGCGACGAAAGTGAGCGTGAAGTTCCCTTTGCAAAGGGAACCCTTTTTCTAGTGATTGCCGATCTGGCGTGGTAGCGAGCTTGCCTAGCGATTTGGGTTTGAGTTTGTTGGCCACTTGGGCCTGTTGGTAAGCCTACCTCTTAAATAACATTTTTTTATTATTATTCTTTTTGCTCATGCTTGGACGGTGTATATTCTAGCAGCCGTTGCTATACGTGAAAATTCCAAAAACAAAAAACACTAAAAAAAACACCACAATTACGTGGGAAATAAGCAGAACCATCGGAATTTGCATTGTGACACCACAATTGCGTGTATTCCATCAGCCGTTGCTATACTAGCGCAATTTATCTCCTGCTGTACGGACCTGTCTAAGAGGAATTCACCGAGGTGGGTTTGGTTTCGGTTTTGGGCTGGACTTGGACTGGGGAACTATTAGTTAGCACAACGTCGTAGTAGTTCAAGGTGGAGGAAGAGCGTCGTACAGAAATCGGACGTGAATTGTCACACGCAAAGCAATTTCGATTTTATATTGCATACAAACTAGTGGTCGAAGTTATATTTTACAGTCCGTGTCAATGAAAAAATAAAAACTCAGGTTATACACCATCCATTTTCGAAACCTTTTAAAAGTAGGTGGCTCGGTACGGCTGCTAGAGAGAGGGCGCAATCAAAAAACGACATAGATTTCCATTCCCCACGCCAGCTTCGCTAACGGTCCATCCCGACTCCGGCGGTCCTTGGTGCTTGGAGGTGCGGTGAACCACAACCCTCACCGGCGGGATGGTTTCCATTCTTATTTTTTGGAGTTTCAGTGTCTTCCTCGTAATGGTGAGGCGGTGATAACATCCTGTAGTCGGCATAAGGTCCTCCCGCACTAGCGCCGGTGGAGGCGCTTGTAGTTGTCTATCCGGCGGGACAGGCTCTTCTGATCTAGGATTCTCATCATAAACGATGGTTAGTGCACCACGTGTGCTGGCCTTTTGGTGTCTTAGAACGAGGACTTTGAAAGTGCATCTACCCTTGTTTGGTTTTGGTGTTAGTGGCAACACAATTATTGTACTAATCTTGTCTTTGAGCTTTGCATGATATTTTAGATCATCATCCAAAAAGACAACCATTGGAGAGAGCTCTCAAAGAGTTGTTTGCAGTTTCCTGCTCAAGGCAGCGGTAGTACCGCTGGGGGCAACAGTAGTACCGCTGCACCTAGCTTCTGCCTAGCCGAGCCTGCTGAGAGTGGAGCTACCGCTGGAGGTACCGTGATTTCGTTCTTCGGGTGGACACACCGGTACCTCCACCGGTACCTGGCGGTAGTACCGCTCCAGGCTTTTCTCAGCAGGGTTCGAAGTCGTGACATGGGGCAGCGCTACCGCTAGAGGTACCGCCGTTTTTGCCCTTCGGGTGGCATCACCGATAGCTCACCGGTAGTACCGCTGCTTCCAGCGGTAGTACCGGGGTGGCCAGCGGTAGTACCGCTGGGCTGGCTGGTCCGGTAGCGCAGCGGCAGTACCGCTGTGTGCTGTCCCTGAGCTACCAACAGTCAGCAGTGCAGGACCCGACGGTAGTACCGCCGGCCCCAGAGGTAGTACAGCTGCGGGATTTTTCTACACAACGGCCACATTTCGAAGAGGCCACTATATAAGGAGTCATCCTCTTCCTTCGTCAACCAAGCTTCAAGCAATCTCTCTCCTCCATTAATGAATGCTTCAACCTCCTAGATCTCCCACTTCAACCAAGCTCATACTTGGAGAATCAAAGGAGAAGGCCGAGATCTACAAGTCTACCAAAGCGATTTTCATTTCCCCCTTATTCACTTGAGCGATTTGTGTCTAGGGTTTCCATTGGGAAAACCTAGGCTTCTTGTTGTTCTTGTGACAGATTTATGGTGATTTGGGAGTCCCCAATTGAGTTATGGGTGTGTGCCCCAAGATTGTTGTGAAGGCTCCGATAGCCACCTCGAAGGGTACCGATAGTGGAAGGTGAACCGGGCCTTTGTGGTAAGATTCATCGAAGAATAGGGTGAGACCTTTGTGGCGTTGAGCAAGCCTATTGTGGTGAAGCTCACACCCCTCCAACGAGACGTACTCCCATCAAAAGGAGGAACTCGGGAATACATCCTTGTCTCCGCGTGCTTCACTTCGGTTACCTCTATCCTTTTACCGCATTTGCTTAGCTTGTACCTTGTTTAGTTGTTTGCTTGTCGTAAATTCACCGTAGTTGCATATCTAGAGAATTTACCTTTGTGTCAAGCCTAAATCGAAAAGGTACTAAAATTTGGTGTAGCACCTATTCTCCCCCCCCCCCCCCCCCCCCCCCTCCTAGGTGCCCATACGATCCTTTCATACTTTCCGACTGCCTGTTAGAACAAGTGTACTACGATAAATTTTGCCCGGCAATGGAGAGGCAAGGACAAGATGATCATCCTTAGCGATGGTTACTGCTCTGGTAGGCTAATCTTTGGGGGCCTTAGAACAAGTACTTTATGTATGTCTATTACAACAAGTTTACTACGGCAAGTTTTGCCTAGCTCCAGCGATGTAGGGGCGAGGACAACGACAATCACCCTTAACGATGGTTAAGGGTCTTTTGGGGCCTTAAAATAAGGACTTTCCGTCTGTCTAGTACAACAAGTTTAGGACGAGGCTCCGGTGATGGAGGGGCGAGGACAATGACACGGCTCACTACAGTTAAATCGTCGGGTGGTTTAAGATCCCATTTGTAATTTCTATTACGTTTTACTTTAATTTATTTGTATTGCTTATGATGATTATTATTAAATCTGTGGACCTTTCCTCAATAAAATTGAGAAACAAAATTATGAATGTTCACGTGAGAAGCAAAGAGGCAAAAGGGTAGCTCTTTTTGTTCGGAGGAACACACGAATTAGTGAATAGGAGACATAGAAACCGGAAAAAAAAATTGGCTCATGTAGTGATTTCGCTTTTTAAAAAATTCAAAACTCACACTTTTATGTTCCAAAAAATGATGGACCTAAGTACACAGATACATATTCATATTTATCTTAAAAAAAAGATACATATTCATATTTTTCTACGTATGCACTAAATTTCGTTTAAAAATACATTGTATTTTAGGCTACATAAAAAATACAAAATTTGGGGCAAAATAGGGGGTTTTTACTATACTTCATACAGCCACGAATTTGTTATTTTTCTGTACCCTGGAATAAAACGTATTTTCAACCGAAACTTTGCATAAATACATATACCATGCATATGTTTTCACGTTCAAAAAAGTGGGATTTTTTAAACTTAATAGAAACACTTCAATTTTTAAAAAAATAACAGGATCACGGGTGTCCATGTGCACCAAACCTACCTCCATCTGTGCAGCGACAACGATTTCCAATGTGGACGTGCGCCAACGTTCTTTGCGTAGCATGCCAACCAACCATTAAAAAAGAACACTATGGACCCAAGAGCAATGTATCAAAATTTGGTTTATTAATATGATGACAACCGAAAGTTCGACCAATTATTCCAGTGAAACCTCGCCCACAACAAACCCTCGTTACGACATCATAGCCAAAAATGATAAAACTCTCCGAAAACTAGGAATAGGAACCACGGGATCGTAAGATCACTGCTCTCTAATCCCAACCGTCAGGTGGAACAAAGGGGATCGGAAGAGCACTAGACTATCAGACTGGGGCCTGGCCAGTGGAAGACGAAGTCATGATAGCCAGAGTCTCGGTCACCGAAGACATGGCACTCAGCGCCGCCTTGAGAACATCCTGTGAGCACCCAGGCTTCACTATGCTCTTCACCTGCATTGCGTCAAAGGGTTAGACATCATCACCAGGAAGAAGCTTGTTACCATTCTTTGATGGTATTGATTCTTGCAAACTACCTTTTCCAAGTACTCCTGCAATTTCTTGATCCTGCCCATGTAGTCTTGATCCTCAACACACAGCGAAATGGGCTTGGCATCAGCACCTGGTCCTTCGAATTGGAGTGGTCCAGGGTTTCTGTAGATGTCTTCCAACAAGCAGCTGGATGAATTCTGCCTCAACAGCCTGCAAAACAAAAGCCCATTCTTGCAGATGAGATTAACATGCCTTCTTTAGAAGAGAGTACTAACATAGTAGTACAAACAACGGCCAGAGCAGAAATCAAGCTGCTCATACTTACTCATATGCTTTTCCTCTCAAGTCGACGCTAGCCATATGCACAGCTGGCTTCCCGATTTGTGTGGTTGCAGGGCCTCGTGACCATCGCTTCACACTCATCATCGACTGATCACACGAGAAACAGATGTGATGTGAGTAACTACTGCAGCTTGTAAGAACATGTACTGATTACATGAACCAAATAGTTCTGCGGTGGTAGTGAGAACTATTACCGAAATAGGAGCGGCACCACATCGCCACTTGTTCAGGGGACTCTTAAGATTTGTCACAGTAGCCATGTAACCGTTCAAACCAGCTGCCAAGATGTGGTAAGACACATGACCAAGAACCTGAAATTATCAGCTTAAGGATAAATAGACAGCAAAGCAATTTTCTATTTAAAAAATAAGTAAGGCGAGCTTGAACTTGCATAGGCATAATCGCAGTCAAACTTCGAAGGCATTGCACCCCTAGCTTGGTAGCCAAAAAAGTGACAGATTGCATTGAACTTCTTTCCTTTGTAAGTGCCTTCCTTCTGCAAAAGTAAAAGAGAACATTACAAACTCATAGAACCATTGCTTGCCACATCAAAACTAGCCTTCCAGTTAAACAGGCAGCTAAAAGCAAATCCACAAAAAATGCATACCAGACGTTTGTTCATTTCGATCTCAACCAAATGGGCTAGAAGCTTTTCGGTTTCAATCTGCAGAGATGAACATGTTAAAATCAGCAAAAACAAAAGCTACAAAAAACATATCAACATTATCCACCAATTATCGAAAGATGATGTCATGTGCTATCCTACCTGAGAAAGTTGAGCTGAGTCATCAGATTCAGGGCGGAGAAGCAGCTGCATCAGAAAAACAATTATGTTGAGGCAACAGGGACCTGACGTTAAATGTGGAACTCTGCTAATTAACCGACATAATACATACCTGCTGCCTAATGAACTGGGGCAAAAACTCAAATAGCGCAGATGCCCAAGGTGAAAGCTGAGAAGAGATATTCTCAATGGAAACACCTTTACCGTGGAGGCCATTAATTTCCTACAGTCAATAGCTATCATCAGTGAAGTTGTAAATCAGCACTTTTTTACGTAAAAAGCAGGTACTCTGCTTTTGCATTATGTAGGGGGGAAACGGTCACAAGCTCAAGTAAGCTGGGTTTGACGTAAAGCAATACTCATACAAGACATTAAAATGCAAGTGAATACTCATAAGACAAACTTACCTGTAGCAGAGCATATAATTCAGGAATACTCTCCACGAGGCCCTCAGGAATAAGGATAACCCCATGATTCTTGTCTGAAATGATAACCCAAAGCATTGATAAATTAAAATATTACAAATGGTAACGAGGTTACATGAACATCTTACAACTAATCCACAAAGGCAACCCAACCTTTTTCAGCTCTAGCCTGAACTGCATCACATATCTGCTTTGTGATATCAAAAATTGTGAGTTTTGATGCAGCAACCTCCTCGCCAAGGATAACCTGAGCATATGATACAGGTTCAGAAAACGTAAGCCAATTTCCAAATACAGTTAACAAGCACAACAAGTTGAAAAGAAAATATACAAACCATATTTGGATGAGACTGAAGAGCACACTCCAACACCACATGTGAAGCCTTCCGTCCCATCATACGGATGAAATAGTAATACTGCCAGAATGAATACATCAACAAGGTGGAAGAAGTTAATTGTGTAATTTGAATTTGTAAACAGAAAACATGGTCTTGTAGGGAAATATGAATACTGAGAAAACATTGAGCATGTTTCATATACAGGAAAAAAGGGAGGATTTAAAGCCATATAGAAATTCAGCAGACATAAACTAATATACTATGGAGCAAATATATTGGCCGTGATGCACCTCAACCTAAGTTTGCATCCTGTATGCCTAAGCCAAACTTGTGTACATCCTATGGGGACCTCAAAGGATAAAGTAAAGAAGTAAACAGCGAATAGCCATAGAGCATATTACAATCCTTGTTTACTTCCTTTGTGTTGACTCAAGACTCAATAGTATAAATTCAGAACTTCAATTGTTTCCTTTTCATATGAACACGAGAAAATCTTCAACACCAATCATTGACAGATATTTCTTCTCAGCAGGTAGAGTAATAAAGAAAGCGGTCATAGGGGAAAAAAGTCCACACTACAAGTATGTCAAGATAGAATGCTACTATGTGTTATATTACCTTCTCAGCAGATAGAGCATCAGTGCACATATTGCTTATAAGTTGCGAGTTCACCTGTTAGAACAGAATATAAGTTCAGGGAACCACAAGAAATCACAAAATAAATAAATAAATAAATACTACAAAAATAGCATGGTAATACATTGAAATTTGCAAGCTAGGAAAACAATTACATAGCACAAAAGGTGAATTCACAGATGCAACCACAAGATACCAGATAATGCACTATGTAAATAATAATTAGCCATAGTGGAACCATAATAAGGAAGTCCCAATTGAACTCAGCAGTCCCTACCTTGCAAATGGTATCGAAACCAACAGTAGTCTCAACAAACTGGTTCTTGAGATCCCCATTCAAAGTTACAGGAACACCTACCACCTGGTCCATAAATATGTGTCAAAGTCATTCACTGGTAAGGAAAGGTAGACACTTGCACTAACGCAAGGGATTCAGAATTAAGTTGAATGTTCAATAAAAAGTATTTCAGTAATACCTTTGTTGCACACTTTGCCTCAGCAAAAGTCTCAGCAAGTTGAGCAGCATCTGTATTCGATGTGACACCTTCAAAGAAAGAACACTGATTTAGGATTAAAACAAATGTATGTTGTTCTTTGAATCTTAATAGATTGATGTCACATAGCATACCTCCAATTATTATCAGAGCATCCAACTTCAAAGCCTGGCAACTAGCCATTGCACCGTTGACCTGCTCAGTTGTTCTGATTTGATCCTTAGTCCGACCAAGCATATCATAACCACCTTGGTTTTTGTAGGAAGAAAGAACTTCATCTGTGATCTCCAAAGCTTTTTGTGCAAGAAGACCATCGGATCCTCCTATATCAACCAAAAAATGATTGAATATGTAAGAGATATATACATAATTTCAATGCATTAAATATAAGTCCGAATGAGTTTTGTTTTGTAACTCTTGTACAACAGTGCTTCTTATAATTTGGATTACAGGCATAAAAATAATATCTGAGGAAGACCACGTAGTACATCACTACATCGTGCTGCTACTGGTTTTCCTAAAAGATCTTATGAATACCTGCATGTTGCTAATTTGGTGAATTAGACCCAGCAAAGTTCGGAGAAACTTTCAAGTATCACTGCATTCATGACTGACCTTTAGATTGATGGGTTCATGATATGTTAAGTTGGGCATACAAGGTTGTGCAAACAATGAAATCATACCAAAGTACAACCATAATAATTCGAAATAAAACATTCACTGTCAAAAAATGTTCCTGGAACCAGGAAAGCATCAATTAGGAATTTACTCACCAAGGAAACCAATAAGTTTGCTGTTGGGGTTGTGAGCTTTGATAGCCTCATGGAGTCCCCATATGACATTGTGGCCTCCTGGGGACTGTCTTCCACAGAAAACAACACCAACCCTTCATCCAAAAACAAAGCAATCAGATGTTTGTGTGTGTCTGACTGCACAAAGAGTAAAAGAGCTTGATAGTAAATTTCTGCTTCTGTTTTTTTCCTAACTCCTGACCGACAACAGATCATCATGGAAAAATGACGTTCTACATCACTTGCTACTTATCAACATGCGGAAACATAGAGCGCATATAGCAATACATACCTGACGGCAGGGTGCTCTGATATGACTTTAGCATCAGCGACATTAGCCGCCTTCCTGAGGAAATGAGCCAGTGGCTGGCCGTATGTGTGGGGGAACGCGTGGCTGATCACATGAGCGCCGGCAGGATCAGCCGCGATCGCCACATCACCATACTCCACCCTCACAGTAGTGCCCTGGGACGAACATTCAGAGCATGAGACCACAACACGCACAAAAGAAGATCGTTCTGCGAAACAACCGTGAATTTATCTCATCCGGGCAAAGTCAAACATTATCCCAAACAGGATAAATTAAAAACCCGAAATCGATTGCCTAGTCAACCTGAAACAAATCATGGACTCGTGGAAACTAATTGCTATAGAAGAATCTATCACTCACTTCACTCCCAGTTCCAGCCTTCCACTATCACACATAACGACGTCAGAACAGGAAACTGAATTTCATAAATCCTGGCGCGCTGTGGTCCCGCCGCAAGTCAGGCAAGCCGAGCCATCTACACTAGGGGTCGCAAGCAACGTCCACCACGACTTAGATCCAGTCTCGCCACCCGAAAGCGACGGCCGCGTCAGATCACCTACTACACCTAAACGCCCTCGAAACAAATCGGAAGCAAGCGAACGGCAGCCCCGGACGCCGACGGGGCCGATCCGGCCGGAGAACAATGCGGGATCTGGCGCCCCGCGGCGCAGATCTGGGGCGCGGGGGTGGAGGCGGTGGCGATAATGGGTGGAGGCGGCGCGTACCTGGAGGCAGGGGGGCAGCTCGGGCTGGTAGAGGGTCCGGTTCTGCTGCACCTCCGAGAGCTCGCGCGGCACGCCGTAGTCGGAGTCCATCGCCGCCCACGCTCTCGTCGCGACGTCGCCGGCTGCCTCGTTTGTATCTGCGTTTTTTGTTGTTGGTGGTGGCTGGCTGGCCGGCGGAGTGAAAGGAGATCCAGGTCCGATGCCGGAGCTGCAATTTTATACCGGAGGCGGAACCCCTCGCGCAAGCCAATGCGCAGATGCGCTCCCCGTCCCCGGTCTCGTTTTCGAAATGCCTCCTAGGATCGCAGGAATATTCGCATCCGTGCCCCTGGATCGGGGGGGACCTCGGTGATTTTTTAGGTTTCTCCCCGGATGGTGATCTTGCTGCCTAGGTGGTCCATATCCGGCCCTTGGTTCACACGTCGACGGGCTCGATGTCCCGCGAGTTGCTTGAACCGGTTTTACCGCGGTTCACATGTCGACGGTCTGGATGGCCTTGTGAGTTGCTTGGACTGGTTTTACTGCATTGCCCGCTTGGGTGCACGGGTCAACTTTTCGGATTATATGATTTTGGTGATGATTAGGTGGAAAGATTGTTTTCGACAACGCGTCACGTTAGTGTCGAGATAACGTGGAGAAGGGCATAATGAGGAAAGGCATGTAAGGTGGAGGTGGCAAGGTTGGGTAAGCGAAGAGGCGAGAAAGGCGGCGGAAGGCGTGCCATGTGAAAGCCCATGTCAAAAGATAAGACACAAACAAATGTTACCTTTGTTCCAAAATATAAAACGTTTTGGTAGACCATTTTGGGATTTAGCACAGAGAGGAGGTGAGAAGGAGATGATACAAAGACAAAAGGAGGGTGAGGACTGTTTTTGCTAGGGTTTGTAGTTTCCCCCTCTTTGGAAAGAACTGTTAGGTGAAGGGACACCAGCACCGCAACCAGTGTTACAAGAAAGCATGTTACAATCACATCAACTTCTTGTTCAACGTTATTCTTTTAATAACACAACAATAAAGCAGCTTAATAAACAGTGCTTTTTAGCTCATAGTCAGGTGAAAAACAAGGAATAAAATCACTGTATACATATAATTATGGCTTCAAAACTACACTGCCAAGGAAGGATTTTATAGAGATGGAGAAAAATGAATACAAAAAGTAAAGAAACTAATCCTTAATTTAGCCTATTTCCAACTTTGTCCTGTTTCTCTCTTTCAAACTAAAAGGAAAAGAAATATCTGACACTAAAAAACAAAACCCAAGCATGAACCAGCTAATTTATGTGTACTACTATAAACACCCACAAGAGAACAGATTGTCAGCTTGGTATGGTGCATCTGCTCAAACCAAATCCTACTTCTGCAACTTTTTTTTCTTCTAAAACCTGCACAGAACGCTTGTCATCAGAAAGGAAGAGTTTCAGTGCTGAAGCAAGGAATAGCTGATATAACCAAATATGCACCTATAAATATCCATGAAAATCACTGGTACAGTGGTACACTGGTACTGCAGTTGAAGGAAACTGGAGCGAACAGAAGGCATATATCTACATGTCAGGGTGCCCAAATGGCGCACGCACAAATAGCTGACCGTGAAGCGTGACAACTGCGGATGTTTGATGCGGATCGATTCTTAATGGCAAGTTGATCACCTGAGACGGAACAACCAGATCATGTTAAGTTGAGGGTGTGCCCACTTATTTATGTGTTGTAAATGTTAGAACAATAACCTTTTTGAATGCAGTGATGCCCCAAGGATTATCAGGTTGGTCAGGGTCCCCAGTTATAACCAGACGTCCAGCAGGATCTGACTGAACATGCACCTGCGCCATTTGAAACAGGAATTAGTACTTCATTCGTAGCCTCACTTCACGTGATAAGCTCCTTTTGTTTATGCTGCACTAGTAATTGATCAATGAAATATGGCCTGTGAGCATGCAGTCTCACCTCTTCCCGCAGAAGCCCAGGAACTAGCGCATATATTTCAAAACATTCTTTCTGCACGAAAGCAGTACCAGATGTAGAGCTCAAAACGAAATGTAAGTTCACAAGGAGAAACAACTCTTAAAGGTTATTTAAGATTTAAGAGTAACAAGACATTGTCTGTGATATTTGTGCACCACATGATTAAACATAATCCCGATGAAACTTACAGTTTGACGAACATTAATCTTCACCCAATCAGCAGGTTCTCCGACATCAATGACCATAGAATCTTCCCTGAAATTGAGCACCAAATTGCATACAAGAATGGGCATCATAGATATAATATCCAAATAGATGTATTACAAGTTCAATTCCATTATAAGGTCCTAAATTATTATTTTTGGATTTTTCCTATTCAATTGCGGAGTAACATATTGCAACAGCCAAGTTGTCTCTCTTTATCATGTTAACCACAGAAATAAACATAGCCAACTGAGATGGCAGAAGGTCTTAACTGTGACTTGTTTACTTTTGTGCGAGACACCTTGAAAGCACGCTCTGGACTGGATGCCTTCTTCCTCTTGAGTACCCCTAAATATGCAAGCAAAATATATGAGAATAAAACAGCACATGCTAATGCAGAAAAACTTTGAGAAACATACCGAAGCCTTTAAGACTCTTATCACGACTTGAAAGGGATATTGAATCTTTGTCCTGTAGAAATATAAATGTATTGGCATGAATAGAACAAAACAGTAGGAAAATGAATGGTGCATGCCAATGAAAAGGCGAGATTTTTTACCTTTAAAATGTGATCTCCATACATGTCGTTGCCAAGGAGACGGTGTGCATGCCAGCCCTGCATAGCACGGGCTGCAGCATCTCTTCTAATTCTGGCAGAAGATGATGGATTCACACCTATCTGCAAAACAGGAAACGAAATTAGCAGATGACAGCAAACACTTTTGGCAATGTTAGGTATCTTAAAGGCAACCGTAGCAAATAGTTCCCATGTTAACATATAATTGTGTTTATCTTGACTGTGAAATCTTTGTACACCCACTTATCCAGCTTTGGAGCCTGATAATTTTTCAAATATATATGGAAAGCAAAAATTCATTTGAAAATCAAAACTTGGCAAAAAGCCATTGCCACTAAGGAGAATATGAAAAGAGATAACACTGCCACAAAGGGCATGAATCTGTCATTTGTGCTCATCCTGAGAAGACATACTATATGTTATTTGAATGTGCAGCTATAAGTTTGTTTCGAGCTGTGTTAGTCTCACTCTTGGAGAGACACATCATCCTAGTTGTTTTACACTATTTTAATTGGTATCTTCAAATACCAGGCGTATATAACTTCCAAGTGGTGGAGTTGGCTGCCCTTTGTTGGGTCTGCTGGAAGTTGAGAAACAGAGCTTGTTTTGGTAACAAGCTGATTAAAACTCCTGCTGAGTTTATCGGTTATGCTTGCTCCTTCTTGAATAATGCCCAGGACTCCAGAATGAGGCAGACAAATGAGGTTACAAGAAGGTGCAAGCAGACTACAAGACACGGCTCAACGGCAGTATCAGAGGGCCACCGTGTCCAGAACAATAATGATTGAAGTTTGAAGAGCAGGAAGAGGCCTCAGGGGATGAAGATGTGGATGAAGCTGATGATGTCACGACTCACGAGAGGTCCTGAGTGTGGTTGTGTTATTTACAGTTGTTCTGTGCTCGAGCGCTTTTGAAACCTTTCTATGACGGAACTGATATCAATTGCCTCTATATGGTGGCTACTGTTAATAAGCTGCAAGCCCTGAGAACTTTATTGTTTATTTTGCATTTTGTATCTCTGAACTTGACATGATGCTTTATTCCTAGGAACAGTGGAACCCGGCAACAATGGTGTGCCGTATGGAGAAAAAATAACAACAGAACAAGATTTCAGTTTCTTTTTTAGTATAATCCTAACCTGTCCTTGATTCTCAGTTATGATGAAGTATATGAATTTGAAACCCTTAATATTTCATCCCGTGAAATTGTGCATGTGCACCAAAATAGATAGTGAACTACGGAAATTCGGATTAGTTAAAACTCTACAACCAAAACAATTACCTCACGGGGCTGTCCTATGGCAGGTAATGATATTTTAAGCTGTCCAGTTCGAACTTTGTGTTTTTCATACTCAAGGAGCGCCTGGGTTGATAAGAAATAACAGTTATTAACAACGAATAAAGCAAACACATAAACATACAATGGAAATCCATACGCTTATAGCAGCGTTTTTCTTTCATTTATTCTGTCTGAAATCTGGCCAGATAGCATCTAACAAAATACGGAAATTGAATGATCTAAAGCCTTAAGTATAGCATCTATCGAATATGGAAATCAAGTACAACAGTTTCTGTCAAATGAAAAAGAAGCAAGTACTCTAGTTATATTTGTTTGGCTCACCATTAAGAACACTAATTATTGCAGTGGCTTCATTTCAGCTCCATATTTCAATTTTGTAAGAACCATCCTAGTAGGTTGTAATAGCACATAGCATTTCGTTGCGAGTACATTTAGTAATTTACAGTAAAGCTCACTATGCCTATAATATTGTTTATAGAAGAACCGCTTCCCGTCCACCATGGTGGGGATGTGCTTACGGGATGTTCCTAAAACAAGTACAAAATGAAACAAATCCTGGAGGAGATGTATCACCTTCTCGTAGAAAATTCGAAATGACCAAGAGACGGTAGTGCAGGTCCTGCAAAAGAAGATAATGACAACAATTAGCTGAGGCAGAATTCACATCTTTCTCCGCAAACTCGCTCAACAGTTATTACGGGAAGAGAGCTTACTTTGGTGGTCTGAAGGTCTCTCCAACTTGACGCCATAGTTTACAAATAGTTACCTGAATAATGAAAACACACAACTGGAATAATTATAAATGTTTAACGAAAAAGATACAATATTTGCAATAGAAGATGAGCAGTGATTGTGCATAAAAGCGCAGTATCCTTAATTTTCGTTATCATCGGTGAGCTACAAGCTAGTCAGTGCATTCATTGGTGGAACATGTGTAGGAAATTTCACTGCTTTTGAGGCTACTAATAAAATCACTCTATGGTATCAGCCTATCAGTCCCGTCTGTGCCTGAAAGCAGTGTAAAGGAAATCATTCATACCTGCTCATGGCCTCCCAGGTGGGCGACCTGCCTCCACAACCTGCAACAGAAGATCGCAAGGCACTTCATTATTAAGTTGGTTTAGACGAGAAGAGATGAGTCGAGTAGCTCAGAGAAGAGACGAGAGGGGCAGAAAGATGCGCACTTGAGGCAGTTGAGGCCCTTGCCGTAGAACTTGGGCGGCTTGAACTCGAGGCCGTGGTCCCTGTGGAAGCGGTCCAGCTCGGCCATGAAGGCCGCCTGCTCGTCCTCCGTCCCGGAGTCGTGGCCGTCGAGGAAGGGGTCCTGCTCCACGGGCTGGCTGGCGCACGGCGCCATCATCCCGGTCGAGATGTCGCCCTCCGGCTTCGCCTCCGCCCGCGGCGACGCATCGGGGGTGGATTCGTCGTCGTCCTCCTCCTCGTCCTCCTCATCGTCATCGTCGTCTTCGTCGTCGCCGTCCTCGTCGTCGTCCCCCTCGTCGTGGCTCATGGCGTCCTCGCCGTTGGTCTCCACCCTGACGCCGGCGTCGGGCGGAGCGGACTCCCCCGCATTGGGGCGGTCGGCCCGATCCGGGGAGTCCGCGCCCTCGCCGTCGCTGTTGGTTTCGGGGGACGGAGGGGCGTCGTGGAACTCGTCGTCAGCCACGGGCGGCGGGTCATCCTCCTCCTCCTTGGCGGGCCGCGGGTCGGCGTCCACGGAGCCGCGCGGGAGGTCGCAGTCGGAATCGGCGCTGTCGCTCATCGCGGCACGAACGGGCGGCTGCTATTTTCGCGGTTTGCACCGAGCGAGGGGGGAGAGAAAAGAGGGAGGAGGGCTGGGGAGGACGGGGTGGAGAGGTGGCGACTGCAACGGAAGGAGAAGGATGGATCTCCACGGCTTGCGAGTTGCGATGGATGGAGGAAGGCAGAGGTTCTGCTCACGCGCCCGTGGGCCGCATGGGCTGAGCCCGTGGATCTGCCTTTCTCACGCGTCTCCGACCCAACCCGATCCGCCATTGCTTTTCTGGGCTTGGCCCACTAATAATATTTCTCTCTCTCTTTGTTATCGAGAAAATAGTGAGCATAGTTGAGAAAAAATCAAGAGCATGTTCTAGACGAATAAGATTTGCTTGTACTTTTGGAGATTTTTGAGATTTGACATCTTTTAAATGGTTAGGCATCAATTAGGAGCGTTCGATTTTTGGATTGGACACATCGGAGTTTGTGAAGATTTTGGTTGGGCACCTCAAGGCCAACCCGAGAGGTCGGTCTAAGTTTGGTTGAACTTGGCTAACAAAGAAGAATACTAAGTCTGTGGGTTTGGGTGCACACTTGCATAGCCTCTCCAAATAAAAACATAAAGATGTTGCCAACAAATTGAACTTGGGAACTACATCGGTGTCATTGTCCCCGTCTCTTACAACTTATTATTGTTATTGTTCTTGCATATACATTTCTAAAGCATCATCATTTGTGTAGATCTTATATGTTTATATTATGTTTCTAGAGCATCAACAATTTTCCAGGTCTTATATGCTTTCCTCCTTATGTTGTTTGGAAATTATGGTATAACTGAGAATTAATTATAAATCAATAAAGACTCGTCTAGATGGACTAGTAGAGACTTGATGATGCTAAAAGAGATGTAAGTGGTCATGTTAAAATAATTCAAGTATGTTTATCGGCTCATGGTAGGCTCAATAAACTTGATATAGATATTTAAATATCCTTTTTGAAGAATTTTTACCCTTGGAATACTATGTTGAAACAAAGGATTGCTCTATAGAATATGCACATTATACATTTTCATCCATGAGCATGATCCTAAGCCATGTGCGTATTGCAATAGAAAACCCAGTAGAGGTGGCTCCACTGATGACACACATAACTAAAATCTACCCGTGGAACTTATTGTTGAACTAACAAAAATGAAAATAGCCACTAAATAGCCACTAATTTGGCCGAATTAATTTCTATCTTGCAAAGAGTAGAAAATGATCGCTCTATTAATGCCACTAAATATTGTTTTGGTTCTTATAGTGTTGATCATACTCTTAAAAATGCACAATTATTTATAAAGAATCTCTCACCCCAGGTTGGGGATGTATGCGATCCAAGGACATCAATCACAATTGGAAAAACTACCTAGCCCCTTGGTGCTCATCTAATGGTTCCGAGGTTCTTCTGGCCCGTCATAATTTTGTGTTTTCTCTCCATACTTATTGAGCTATGGAAATTTGCTATCTCTTTGGGTGTTTTTCCTCTTGTTTCCAGACTTCTGGTGTTTCCCCCTCTTAATTGTAAAACATGCAAAAGAAGAGGAAACAACATTAGAATTGCATCATAATATGAAATATATTAATGTATCAATATAAATTATGATACAAAATAATGATGCAAAGTGGACACATCAATATCTGGCAGGATCCATGGAACTCGTCTAGTAGCTCACTCAAGGTGATCACACCAAGAGGAAATATTATGTTGTCCCGGGTTGAAGATCTAATTAACCCCTAGAGTGGACAGTGGGATGATGAGTTGATTAGGGATGTTTTTCTGCCAATTGATGACCATCAAATACTGCGGATACCACCGAGGGTGGAAATACTGGATGATTTTGTTGGATGGAACTTCACAAGGTATGGAACCTTTTTGGTCAATTCTGCTTATCATATCGAATGGGAACACCAATTTGGACGATGACAAGCTCGGGCGGGTGGGCAAAGAGGCATGCAGCCTAACCCATTTTGGAAGGATATTTGGAAGCTAAAGGTTCCAGGAAAAGTTAATTTTTTTGCTTGGAAAGTACTCTAGGAATTGTTCCTTGCTCTTGTGTGTAAGAAAACATACATATTACAATTAGCGCAATGTCTTGTCTGCTCAATTGAGGCCGAATATATTCAGCGTTACTGACATGGGCTTACCCTTCAGGTGCCCCACCATGAGGACACCTGGTGCACGTACAAGCTAAGGCCCACGGGCAGGCCTGCTAGCAGTTCATGATCAAGGCCCACGAAGGAGGGCCCAGGAGGATAACGTACGTCCCAAGACAAGGAAAACCTAAGTCGGTAGAAACTTACCTTACCTGTAAACCTAATCGGATGCGAATACCCGAGACCCAGCCTCCTATATAAAGGCTGGGAGGGCCGCCAATCTAGGTCACACAATACTCATACCACCAAAGCCCTAGCGAGATCGCAACTCGCCGGACGCCATTGTAGCTCCTTTGTACACCTCATACATCAATAACCAGACAAGCAGAAAGTAGGGTATTACCCTCCGTGGGCCTGAACCTGGGTAAACCTTGCTTGTCAGCCGACGATACTACCAGCGCTACCACGTCTCTCCCCCTTAATCTCAACCCTAGGTACCGAACAATGGGATTTGATGTGTTAACACCACATCAATTGGTGCCGTCTGTGGGAAAGACTAGCGCTGGATCCGCGGTTTCGGCGGCTCCATCGGCAAACAGCAACTCGCCGGCTTCATCGGCAAACGGCAACTCGCCGACTCCATCGATCGTCAAGCCGATGTACTTCGGCACCCTCGGATTCGACCCGCACTAGCCGGCCACCCGCCCGGTGTTCGCGGACCTCCACTCAGGTGCGGATTTGACTTTCGGTCGTTTCAACTTTCATGTTAGCCAATGGGGAACACATGACTTGACGGACCTGCATCAACTCACGTTGATCGCACTCGCATCCCCATCGACTGCATCTACGCCGACCGTGGCCTCGGCCGCATCTCCATCAACAATCGCGATCGCATCGGCTACGCCTTCATCGACTACGCCTTCATCGATCGTGCCTTCGTCACCCGCATCTCCATCGACCGCAAAATCCACGCCTTTTTCGTTCGTGGGAGGCGCGTCTTCATCAACTGCTTCACCAAGTTCAGCATCACCATCCTTCGGCTCCCCAAGCGAGGCAGAGGTCGAGTCCGCCCGCCAGTACGACAGCGACGAACCTCGCATACTATTCGACGACTACGTCGACTCCGACACCTCCACCGACAACTGCAGCGGTGGTGGCGACAGCAAAATCTCGCACGCTATTCCTTATCAGGTTTGCGTGGTCATCGAAAACAACAGGATAGATCCCCAAGCATCTGAGGCTGCCAACCGCCGCAACGCTCCAGCATACCCATTGACGGTAACCTTGTCGGACGGGAAGACAACACTTACTATCACAGAGGAGATGTCGGCCAAAGCAAAAAAAGGCCATCGAAGAGTGCCTCATGATGCCCGAAGACTCGACCCGTGAGCAGCTCGCAACACACCAGTACCTCTTCTGGCAGGAAAATCTTTGGCTGAAGAACTACCAAGCGGCACTCGATGAGCGCAGGAGGCAAGCCAGCGCGTCAAGCGCGCGAAGGGCGGGACTGTCTCTCCAATCCACAGGACAGACGGACCCAAGACGCCGTTCGAGGCTGCAGCGCATCTCGAAAAGAGACAGAGCGGCCCTAACCCGCAACTTGGACCTCTTGTTCATGACGCATGACGACGAGGGGATCCCTATCCCTAAAACAGCCATGGAAGCTCTTCTCTCGGTGGCCACATACCTCAGAACGACACAACCTTCCGAAGGCGACCCTAACGCGGCTCTGCATCGTCAACGGATCAAATCACTCAATCTGGCCGCCATGGCCATAGTACCAGAAGCTGAGGTCGCTGAGGGACACACGCCACGCGGAGGAGGCAGAGGGCACCACGCGGCCAGCCCACGGCGAGACCTGCAGACTCGCGACAATCGCGACCGCGCAGTAACCATCCACGAGGACAGAGACCACCGGCGCCGCGACGACGACGGACGGAACCGAGGCTGACAAGGATATACATCTCGGGTACCCTACTGTGAGGGTACCTGGTGCACGTGATGACTAAAAGCCCAACTAGCGAAGATACGACTCGAAGCCCATGACGAGAGGCCCAACAAGATGAAGTAACTTCCAAGTTTAGACATAGACATAGTCGGTTTATACTTTCCTTATGTGTAAACTAGGTCGGTTACAAACTCCCGAGACCCAGCCTATTTAAAGGCTGGGAGGGGTGCCGATCTAGGACCAAGCCATACTCGAACCACCAAAGCTCTTGCGAGATCGTCATCTCGCCGGAGCCACCTTGTAACCACATAATCTCCAGCGATCAATAACAGACAAGCAGGAAGTAGGGTCTTTACCTCCACCCGAGGGGCCTGAACCTGGGTAAATCTTTGCCTCTGCTTGTCAGTCGACGAAACTACCAGTACTACCACGTTCTCTCCCCATAATCTCAACCCTAGGTCCTTAACCATGGGATTTGATGAGGGTACACCTCGTCAATTGGCGCCGTCTGTGGAAAAGAATAGTGCTGGACTCGCGGTTTCTTCGGTTCCATCGGAAAACGGCGACTCGCCGATCGGATCTACAAACGGCAACTCGCCGGCTGCATCGACAAACCAGAACTCGCCGACTCAGGCGGCACACGGCAACTCGCCGGCACACTCGACAAACGGCAACTGTCGGAGAATGACTCCCACGAAACAGGGATAGTCAAGCTCACGAAGAGAGTTCGTGTAAGGGGCTGAACACGTTGGTCAAACAACCCTCAACCTGCACGGCGACGGTGCTCGTCGAGCAAGTGGAGGGACATCACGACAGAGATGAACACCAGCCCGTACCCAGGTTCACGGCCCTCGTGTGGAGGTAACACCGCTACTCCTGCTTGTCTGTATTGCACTGCTTGTAGAGGTTACAGTACAATGAGCTTGCCGAGGGCTCTCTTTTGGCAATGGTGTACACAAGGAAGGGAAGCAATGGTCTTCTTCTTCCTTGCGCGTAAGTGGCTATGCTGGAATGAGAATGCGATCCTTTGCTACGGTGCACCTCGTCCTCCTTTTATAGGCGCCCCGTGCTCTCCCTGCGCTTGCACTATGGTAGGGCTGTCACGTGGCGCAGAAGGTGGAGCGCGGTGCATCGCAGCCCGGTTGTCCATGGACGCGGTCCATGAGCGTAAAGCTGACTCCTGTAGCAGAGTAACCACCGTCCATGCAGGACGGCCAGCTGGGGCCGCAGAGGAACGTGGGGGTGCCCACGGTGACGTTGGCCGTGGAGCGTAGCGCCGGCCGGTCCCCTTATCACCAAAGAGGAAATCCTTGTAGTCCGGTGCGGGTGGCACAGCTTTGTTGACCCCTTTAATCACCAAAATGGCAACTGCGGCGTCGTCGTCACCGCGCGCAGGGGCGCGCGTCACTCTGCGGCCGCTGCAGAGCCCATGTGCGCTCTGCAGAGGTTGCTTTGCAGCGAAGCGATCTCCACGAGGGCTTGGATGCCCTGTAGAGAATTCGGCGTTGACCTCTCCCCAGGGGAGATTTCCTTGAAGAGGGGGCAGCAGTGGATATGGCCTCCGCAGGCCTCTGCTGCCTCAAAAGCCCTCGCGAGGCAATCGCCTCGCGAGGCTCTCCAAGCCGTAGGCTTGGTCCTTAGCGAAAATTCGCCATCAAGTGTCGAGGGCCGTAGAGGACAGGCCCAGCACACCCTGGATTTCACTGGGCCGACAGTAGCCCCCGGGCCCATGATGGGCACGATGTAGTCCAATGGACGCAGGCGAATCGTCATGGGCCCAAAGTGTCCGGCCGGCCTGAGACACGTGCAGGGCAGTTACGCCGCGACGACACGTTCTCCTCGGAGATGATGGGCGTAGTGGGGGGTCCCACCACGTCTCGGTAACTGCTCTGAGGGGAATAAAGCCTGCAGCGCCGGTTCAGGCAGCAGTTACTGCATCATTTGCGCGCCCGTCTCCTCTTGACGTCTGCGCTCCTGTGTCTCCGGCGCTCTCCCCCTTCGCAATCCTGCGGCAATGGCGCCCAAGAAAGCCTCCGCGGCCTCGAAAGGCAAGGCCGTGGTGCAGGGCGGCGAACCTGCCGCGCGCAGCAGGTCGGCGACTTCGAGCCGGCTCTGACCGGCTTCCGCTTCAAGAAGAAAGCGCAGCTGGAGAAGGTGCGTCACATGGCGGCTTCAGCGACCAACGAGCACGGCGCTACGGTGCTTAAGACGGCGGACAACTCCTTCGGCGCTTCTACCCCATCTTCATGCACCCTATTCGCCGGGCTCGTGCCTCCTTTCTCCGATTTCTTCCTGGCGGTTCTGGAGCGCTACCAGATCCAGGTCCTTCATCTCCATCCTAATCCATCCTTGTCCTCGCCATCTTCGCCTACCTCTGCGAGGCATACATCGGCATTCCACCCTCGGTGGACCTCTTCCGCAGCTTCTATGCGCTCCGGTTCACGGCGAACAAGGAGCGGTCAGGGTGCGTGTCCTTCCGCATCACCGAGGGCATGAAGGGCACGTACATCCCCATCGCGCGGAACGGCGAGAACATTGTGACCAATGTGACGAAGAAGGTGGAGGACTTCCGCAAGCGCTGGTTCCTCATGAAGTTCGGCAGCCGGAGCGCCTTCTTCGACCTGCCCGAGCGCCTCCGACGAAGAGGGCGAGCTGGTCTTCTAAGGCGCTCAAGGGAGCCGCGCGGCCCCGTGATGAGGCGCTTGAAGGACCTCCGCGAGGCAGGCCTCACCGGGCAGATGGTGGCCAAGGACTTCGTGAAGCGCCGCATTGCTCCGCTCCAGAGGCACGCGGACGCAATGTGGCTTACTCCAACCAGAGGGACAAAATGCGCCTGAGCGCAACCCTCTTCACGCAGCAGGAGGTGCGCACCATCATGGAGACACTCTTCACGGCTCCAGATATCCCCAAGCCCGGCGATAAGGCGGTCCCGCTCCACAGGATCGACCTTGGGCGCCGCGTCTCGCTCGTGCAGACGATGCCGAAGTTCGACCGGTGGGGCCTGGTGCCCAAGGGACATGTGGGGCCTCGCGAGGATCCTGAGTCTGCGGCGCAGGGGGCGCCAGCTGAGGGCGACGAGGAGACGACGGTAACGCCTGTGGAATCCGACGCAGGCGCAACCGGCGCCTCGGGAGGCTCTGCCTCTTCAGCGGAGAACTCGAGCACCTCGAAGAGCGCGGCGCCTGAGGTTGAGACCCACGAGGCCTCCTCAGGCAGCAGCGGCCAGTTCGTGGTCGCTCCCTCGCAGCGTGCTGAGGGGCAAGAGGAGACGACGACGGAGCTTCATCAGGCCACTGCGAGCCCCGCTCCAAGGCCATTCATGACCGGCCGCCGGGAGCCCAGCGGGCATTCCCTCAAGAGGAAAGCCGAGGCTGCTCTCGAGGGGTCCGGCGCCGGAGCCGCCACCGAGGCCGTGGCGGTCGTCAAACACGGTGTGGGTCGATTCCCGCGCCAAGACATCTGGGTAAGAACCGACTCCCTTTTCTGTTTGGCTTGTTCTTGCGTAGGCTCCTGAGGAGTTTTTGAGCTTTTGCCTCTCCAGGGGCCCCGAGGTGCCGAAAGGCGGAGACTTCGGAGGCTTGGAGAGATCCCCAGCGCTGCAGCGGCGTCTGCAGCGTGTACAGTCGACGAGGTGCCTCCCGAGGGCACTGCTTCATCTCCTGAGGCTGCGGCACCGCCTCCTGAGCAGAGGAGCACTGCGAGGAGAAGGAGGGGAGGCAGAGGTGACGACGCCTCCACCTATGCGGCCTGACGTCTCCCCCATGCAGCCGGAGGGGACGCCGGAGGCGGATGCGGCGAGGTTCACGCCGCCGGCGAAGGAGCGTGCCGCGGTGACAGGGGCGTCCGCGGGAGCGTGCGCTGACGTCGAAATGGAGGAGGCCGCCGCGTCATCGCCCCCACCGAGCACGAAACTTGGAGAGGCCACAGCGGACTCTGAGGCCGCTGGGGAGGCGGCCTCAGCTGAGAAGGCCAACCCTGTCCCTGGAGAGGAGAGCGCTCCCCAGGGGCAGAAGAATGACGGGTTGATGAAGGTGCCCCGAACCCCAGGAGGCCTCCAGCGCGGGAGGCGAGGGGGTTCTCATCAAAGCCCCCTGAAGGCCCCTTGTGGACGAAGAGGGGGCTCGCACCAGAGCCCCCAGGCGCGCCTTGAGGCCACTCGGAGCCCAAGGTTGGACGCTCCGGAATCCTCGGCAGGCGCCGGCGTTTCCAGGCCCTCCGGCGAGCCATGGGCCTTAGTTCTGCGGGGGCGGCGCCCCGTTGCAGCCGCCGTGGGGCTGTCCTCCGCTCGGCGAGGGAAATTCTCGACGGGCTTGAGGCCCAGCTTGCCGAGGAGATCGCTCCAGGGCGGAGGAGGACGCCGAGCTTGCGCGGGGCTGGGCTTGTCTTCATGAGACCGTGGAGAGCTGCCGCCGGAAGAACGAAGCTGCCCAGGCGCAGCGCGAGGCAGCGCTGCGCTCTGCTGAGGAGATCCGCATCAGCGTGGTCCGCGAGGTCGAGGAGACCCTTGCGGACCTGGGTGCTAGGCGCGAGGCTCTCGAGGCAGAGACCGAGGCCAAACACCAGGAGCTGGCGGCGCGCGAGGCGGCGGTCTCCGCCAAGCACAAAGAGCTTCTAGACCGCGAGGCGGGGATCGTCGCCGAGTCGGAAAATGTGCGGCAGAGTTTGGAGAAATTCCGTGAGAGCTTGAGCATTCGCGAAGACTTGATCGTGCAGCGCGGAGCTGATCTCGACGCCCGCGAGGCCGAGGCGCGCAAACGCGAAGACAGGTTGAGCAGATCGAGAAGGATCAATCCGCGCAGCGGGAGCACCTGGAAGCCCGCGAGAACAAGGTCACTCAAGACGAGGAGTTCTACCAGAAGCGCCTTGCGCAGACCAACGAGAACCTTCGCAAAAAGGAGGAGAAGATGGCGGAAGAGTCTGCGACGAAGGAGAAACTCTTTCGCGACAGCTGTAGAAAAGACTTCGCGGATAAGGCCAAGAAGCAAGAGGATCGCTTCACGAAGAGACGCAAAGAGCTTGAGGCTCGCGTCAGGACCTTGAGGCCCAGAAGAAGCGATTCGACTCTCGCCTCCAGGCTGCCGCGGAGGCTCGGGCGCGCGCGGAGCAGAACTTTGCCTCTTTGATGGCTGACATGAAGGAGTTGACCGCTCAGGTGGGCCCTGTCGTGGAGCGCGCCGAAGAGGCTGAGCATCGCGTGCAGGCGGCACAGGTCTTGACGCAGCAGCGGGAGCGCATGTTCCAATCCTTAGTGACCCGGGGGAATACTCTCGCGGGGCAGCTAGGAGTGGATGCCCTGTTGTTCCCGTCCATGGGAACGCTGACGCCGCCACATACTCGCCTACTTCGATCAGCTCTTCTCTGTGCTCGAGGGCCCTGTGGCGGAACTTGGCGACGTTGTTGATGAGGAGTGCCGCAAGCTCTTGACCGTGGCGATCGATCGCGTCTTCGCCAACCTCCAGCGCCTTCACCCCGGCTTCGACTTCGAGTCAGTGACCGAGCCCATCGAGGGAGATCCGGCCTGGGAGCTCTCCAACTTGGTTCGAGAAGAAGTCAACGATTACGTCGACCGCTTCAAGAGGGTTGAGGCGGAGCAGGCCGCTGAGGAGGATGAAGGCGCCGAAGAAGAGAAGGCTGAAGAGGACGGCGATGGTGAACCCTCTGCCTAGGCCACTCCTGCAACAAGATGCGCTTGGCGCAATTATCTTTGTTTTAAGACTTGTTTTAATTCACGCTGGCTTGTAAGATACTTTGATCGTATGCAAACATGTGTGTGTGTGCCCCTCGAAGGGTCCTTTATCCCTGTTCCATGTCTTTCTTCGCTCTACGTCGTCAGGACCCATCTCTTTGCGCTATGACACCGCCGCTACGGTATGCCGGAGCGTGACTCGGCAAGGCCGGGGGGTGTTTAAGGCTTGGAGAGGTAAGGGCTCTCGAGTCGCGGTGCTCGAGGGCTCCCCTTTGACGCACAAGCAGTCCATGGAGTGTGAGAGAGAAAAAACCGCTCGAGGGCGACAGGTGCCGTGAGAGGGAGAAAAACTTCTGAGGGCGCGAGCGCTAGACTTAGCTTGGCGAGACTTTGGCCTCGTAGAGGGCGTTGGCTTCCCTGATGGTGCGCTCCCTCTAGGGGTCGGAGCGTGACTTCTCGACCTTGGGGAGGACTCTTGTTCCCTGTATTGGTTAGAGAGGCAACCCAAAGCAGGCACATGGTAGTAAACACCATGCGCGCTTATAGGCTTCCTCATGGGTATCTCGCGAGGAGAGTAAGTACCAAGGTCCTTTGGTGAGGTGGCGTGTTTTGGGAGCAAGCCCATGGGCCAGAGCTCTTTGGGGAGGTAACAGGCGTGAGAGCGTGCTCACGTGCTAGAGCTCGGATCCTTTGGATTTTGCGGTGCTGTTGGGGTGCTCTTGAGGCACAGTCACCGTACTCAGCCCCCGCTCGCGAGGTGCGCATGGGGAAGAATATGAGCGCGAAATGAACTAAGATGATGAAAAGTAAAACTCACCACCAAAATATTACATAGCGGCGCCTCAGCGCAATGTTTCATTGAGAAACGAATTGGTTCATTACACTTGGTGTGACCAAGATAAAGTTTTCCATGTCGAGGCATGGGGACCACATTCAGTGGCTGAGACTCTTCACGGCCTGCGGCGGCACGTAATCAGGAGAGCTCAGAGGGGCTGGCCCTCGGGAGGAGAAGCTTTTGTGAAGCTTGGAGGTGAAGTTGTGTGCTTCCCTCTAGAGACAAAAAATGTCTGGCGTGACTATGATCACGGGTAGAACTTGCGTAGATGCGCGATGTTCCATGGATTCTTGACCGGAATGCCGTCCTCCGTTTCGAGGCGTACCGCGCCAGGCCTGGCGATGTGTGAGACCCTGTAGGGGCCTTCCCACATTGGCGAGAGCTTGTGGAGACCTTCCCTGGAGAGGATTCTCCTGAGGACGAGGTCGCCTGTCTCGAGAGTGCGCGGACGTATGTGGCGGCTGTGGTAGCGTCGCAGGTCTTGCTGGTACTTGGCTGCCCTGAGGGCGGCACGGCGGCGCAACCCGTCAAGGAGCAGCAGGTCGTCGCTGTGGAGGTCTGCTTGATCGTCCTCGTTGAAGGCAAGGACCCGTGCGGATCCATGCTTGATCTCTGTGGGGAGGACTGCTTCAGCTCCATACACGAGGCAAATGGCGTCTCACCAGTGGGCTTCGTGGGGTTCGTGCGGATGGACCAGAGCACGGACGGGAGTTCGTCTATCCAGCCCTTGCCGTAGCCCTTCAGGCGATTGAAGCTTCTTGTCTTGAGGCCCTTGAGGACCTCAGCATTTGCTCGCTCGGCTTGGCCGTTGCTCTGTGGGTGAGCCACCGAGGCGAAGCAGAGCTTGGTGCCGAGGCTCTCGCAGTAGGCCCTGAAGATGCCGCTGGTGAATTGTGAGCCATTGTCGGTGATGATGCGATTAGGCACACCAAAGCGGCAGACCAGGCCTCTGATGAATTTTACTGCTGCCCTGGCCGGTATGCTGCGCACTGCTTCAACCTCTGCCCACTTGGTGAACTTGTCGACTGCCACGAAGAGGAAGCGGTAGCCCCCTTGTGATCTCGGGAAGGGTCCCAGATGTCAGCCCCAGACCGCGAAAGGCCACGAGAGCGGGATGGTTTGGAGTCCCAGTGCAGGCTGATGACTTGCTTGGCGTGGAACTGGCACGCATCGCAAGACTGGACGATGGTGGTGGCATCTTGAAGCACTTGGGGCCAGTAGAAACCGCTCCTGAAGACCTTGCCTGCCAGGGTGCGTGCAGAGGAATGGTGGCCACACTCTCCACTGTGAATGTCTCTGATCAGCATGCGGCCTTCCTCGGGGGGGACGCACTTGAGTGCAATTCCATTTGGGCGCTTGCGGTACAGGTCTCCCTCGAGGATGTAGTATGACTTGGCTTGTCGAGCCACTCGTTCTGCCTCCGCGTCTTCTTCAGGAAGGACTCCCTTCAGCAGGTAGTCTTTGAGTTCGTCAACCCAGCCTGTCTCTTGGTGCACCATAGCCAGCAGCAGACGCTCCCCTGAGGATGGACCGCAGTTGGGTGCCCCACCTATAGGAGGTGGTGGGAGTACTTCGTCTGTGCTTGCGGCTGCTGCTTCTTGTGGCTGCTTTATGGACGCCTTGGAGAGTCTCTCTTCAAAGACGCCGGCCGGCTGGGCCTGCCTTCGTGATGCTCGCTTGGCGATGTCATCTGCCTCTGGTTCTCCTTTCGCGGGATGTGCATGAGCTCCATGCCCCTGAAGTGCTTCTCGAGCTTGCGGACCTCTTCAAGGTAGGCGGCCATGTGGTCGTCTTTAGGCGTGTAGCTCTTGTTGGAGAAGTTAACCAGGAGCTGGGAATCACCCTTTATGAGTAAGTGCTTGACGCCAAGGGCGATTGCGGCTCTGAGCCCGGCGAGGAGGCCCTCGTACTCGGCGATGTTGTTGGAGATCTTGTCTATTGTGAAGCACAGCTGGATGGCGTAGTAGAGCTTGTCACCTTTTGGTGAGGTTAAGACAACGCCAGCCCCACCATTGCGGCAGGCGAAAGCTCCATCGAAGTGCATGGTCCAGTGGCTTGGCATTGTATCTCCCGATGACGCGGTTTCTTCTTCGCGAGGCTCTTCAGGAGTTGGGTCTGTCCACTCGGCGACGAAATCCGCCAGCGCTCTCCCTTTTATGACTCTTGTGGTGTCGAAGCGCAAGTTGAATGGCTGCAGCTCAATGTTCCATCCTGCGACGCGGTCAGTAGCGTTGGGGTTGCGCAGGATCTGCTCCAGGGGGAAGGACGTGACCACCGTGATGGGGTGACCCTGGAAGTAGTGGCGCAGCTTCCTGGAGGCGATGAGTAGCGCGAGGAGGAGCTTCTGCTGCACTGGGTACCGCTCGCGAGCATCTCGCAGTACAGTACTGACGAAGTAGACTGGATGCTCGACGAGGGTCGTTGATGGTGCGGCAGCGTCGGCTCCCTCGAGAGGCTCCTCAGGACCTTTGGCGAGGTTTGCCTGTGGAGGAGCCTCGGCAGGGGCTCGTGGGGACTCGACTTGAGGCTGTGGGCCTGGCACTGGGTCTGGAGAGACTGTTCCTCGTCGGGAGGTTCTGGACTTGGTGTGGCAGTGCTTTTCTTGGGGAGAACTGGCTCTTCTCTTTCCACCACCAGGACGGCGCTAGCAGTTTGTGGAGTGGCTGCTAGGTACAGCTTCAGATGCTCGCCTGCCCTGGGGGCTACCATGACTGGTGAGCTAGCCAAGTATTTCTTCAAGTCCTCAAATGCTTGTCAGCCTCTGGAGTCCACTTGAAGGTGCCGGATTTCTTCATGATCTTGAAAAATGGCAAGGCTCTCTCGCCGAACTTGGAGATGAAGCGGCCTAAGCTGGCCATGCATCCTGCTAGGCGCTGCATGTCCTTGAGGCGGCGAGGTGGCTGCATGTCTTCTATAGCCTTGATCTTGTCAGGGTTTGCTTCTATGCCGCGGTGGGACACGAGGAACCCGAGGAGCTTGCCTGAAGGCACCCCGAAGACGCACTTGGCGGGGTTTAACTTGATGTTCACCTTGCGCAGGCTGGCGAAGGTTTCCTCGAGATCCTTCAAGAGAGTGTCTCCCTCGCGAGACTTGACCACGATGTCGTCGACATAAGCTTCTGCATTTCTTCCCATCTGAGCCCCCAAGGCGATCCTCATGAGCCTCTGGAAGGTGGCGCCGGCATTTTTCAGGCCAAAGGGCATGCAAGTGTAGCAATACACACCACAAGGGGTGAGAAATGCTGTTTTCTCCTCGTCTTCCTTGGCCATTTTGATCTGGTGGTAGCCTGAGAAGGCATCCAGGAAACAGAGGAGATCACAGCCGGCGGTGGAGTCCACAATCTGGTCTATCCTTGGCATGGGGTATGGATCCTTGGGGCAGCCTTGTTCACGTCTGTGTAGTCGATGCAGAGCCGGCCTCCTCCATTGGGTTTTGGGACAACCACACCGTTGGAGAGCCAAGTGGGGTGGGCAACTTCTCGAATGATGTCTGCTGCTTTCAGCTTCTCTACTTCTTTGATGATGAACGCTTGCTTCTCGGGGGCTTGTTTCCGCGCTTTTGCTTTACAGGGCGTGCGTCTGGACACACGGCTAAGTGGTGCTCGATCACCTCCCTTGGTACACCGGACATTTCTGACGGAGTCCATGCGAACATGTCAGAATTTGCCCGAAGGAAGGCGACGAGCGCGCTTTCCTATTTGGGAGGCAAGCCAGCGCCTATGGTGACGCTAGCCCCCGAGCCCTCAGCCCCCGAGCCGCTGGTGCTCAGCGACACCTTCTTTGTAGATGCTTGCTCTTGAGTGAACAGTTGTTTCTTCTTCTTGGGCCTCTCGAGAGGCTCCATGTCCTCGTCAGCGGGGAATGCCATGGCAGCGGCCTTGTAGGCGATCTCGACAGCGCGCGTGGCGTCCTGTACGTGACCACGTATGGTGATGGTGCCACCGCTGCCAGGGATCTTGACCATGTTGTAGGCGTGGTGCGTGACGGCCATGAACTTCGCGAGGGCGGGGTAGCCGAGGATGGCGTTGTAGGGCAGGCCAATGTGCGCGACGTCGAAGTCAATTAGCTCGGTGCGGTAGTTCTCCTGCGTGCCAAAAGTGACCGCGAGCCTCACTTGCCCCAGAGGCGAGATTGAGCCGCTGGTGACCCCGGTGAAGGGCCTGGAGGGCATGAGCCACTCGTAGGGCACTTGAAGCGTCTCGAAGGTCTCGACAGAGATGACGTTTAGGCCTGCACCCCCATCAATGAGCGTCTTGCCGACGGCGATGTTGTTGATGGTGGGGGTGCACACCAACGGGAGGGTGCCCACAGTCTTTGTAGACTTGGGGTGATCTTTGGCGTCGAAGGCGATGGTGTACTGGGACCACTTGAGGGGGCGGGACGTCTCGACCCCGGGAAGCGCTGCGTTGAGCTCGCGAGCGAACTGCTTGAACTGGTTGTTCGACTTGGGCGCCTGGGATCCGCCGAGGATGCATGCCATGGCACCCTTGGGGGCCTGGTAGCCTCCAGGCTCTTCGTCGGGCAGATTGTTGTTTTTCTCGGCGGCATTCGCCTGAGTTCCCTGAGGCCTCTGGAAGTTGCCCTTGCGTCCACCTTTGCGGTAACCACGGCCTCTGCCGCGGCCACCGCTGCCTCTTCTTGCTCACGCTTCTTGCTCAGCTGCTTGAGGTCATAGCAGTTCTCCGTCGCATGGCCGCGCCTGTTGTGGTAGATGCAGAACGGGCGGTTGTCCACCTTTTCTCGCCAGCCTCTGGAGAGTCCTCGCGAACATGCTTGGCGTCGGGTTCAGCTGCCAGGACTGCGGTAGGCTTGCGCTTGATCTCGTCACGCCTCTTCTGGGTCTTGGATCCCTCGACAGGGTCGTCTGTCGAGCCCACCTTGACGAAGAGGAGCCCTTCTCTGCCTTGGCGCATTTGTCTGCGATGTCGAAGAGCTTCACCACGGAGGAGAGGGTATCATGGATGCCGAGCTTCTCGAGCATCCTGTGGTTGGTGACGCCCTCTCTGAAGGCCGCAATGACGTGCGAGTCCGGGATGTTCGGGATCTTGTTGCGGACTTGGCTGAAGCGCTGGATGTACCTGCGGAGGGTCTCGCCAGGCTTCTGGCGCACAGCTCGCAGGTCGTTGTAGGTGAGGGCGCGCTCGTACGTGCCCTTGAAGTTCGCAACGAACTGCTGGCAGAGCTCCTCCCACGAGTCAATGGAGTCCTCGGGAAGGTTCAGGAGCCACGACAAGGCGGAATCCTTGAGAGCGTGGGAGAACCAGTTGGCCATGACCTTGTCGTCTCCCCCCGCAGCTTGGATGGAGGTGGTGTAGAGCTGCAAGAACTCGATGGGGTTGTTCGTGCCGTCGTAGCCCTTGGGTAGGTCAGGCCTGAACTTCTGTGGCCAGACGACGCGACGCAGGTTGCGGGTGAAGGCCGCGCAACCTGTGGCGTACGAGGCGATGCCACCCTGAAGAGCACGGCGGTTCTGTCGCCCTGCTTGGCCGATTTCCTCGACGATGCGCTTCTGGAGGTCCTTCTGGCGCTCCATTTCCACCCGCGCGTCTGGGGGTGTCCGCTGCACGATTTGACAATCGCGCGGCGAAGACGCGTGGGATGCGGCCTTGTGCGCCGCAGCTGGAGGCGGACCTGGCGGAGGCGGCGGCGGAGGTGCGCCATGCGCGGTGGTTCCAGCGCGTCCGGAGTTGTGGTGCACCAGAGAGCGCGACGCCGCAGGAGCAGCGCGCGGTGCTGCCGCGATGTCGACGAGGTGCTGGAGGCGGCCGAGCCAGTTGTCGTGCGCCTCGGCGGTGGGGCGGTAGCGAAAAAGCTCCGCGGCCATGAGCAACGCGGTGTTCGGCGGAATCTTTGAGAGCGTGGGAGAACCAGTTGGCCATGACCTTGTCGTCTCCCCCGCAGCTTGGATGGAGGTGGTGTAGAGCTGCAAGAACTCGATGGGGTTGTTCGTGCCGTCGTAGCCCTTGGGTAGTCAGGCCTGAACTTCTGCGGCCAGACGACGCGACGCAGGTTGCGGGTGAAGGCCGCGCAACCTGTGGCGTACGAGGCGATGCCACCATGAAGAGCACGGCGGTTCTGTCGCCCGGCTTGGCCGATTTCCTCGACGATGCGCTTCTGGAGGTCCTTCTGGCGCTCCATCTCCACCCGCGCGTCTGGGGGTGTCCGCTGTACGATTTGACAATCGCGTGGCGAAGACGCGTGGGATCCGGCCTTGTGCGCCGCAGCTGGAGGCGGACCTGGCGGAGGCGGCGGCGGAGGCGGCGGCGGAGGTGCGCCATGCGCGGTGGTTCCAGCGCGTCCGGAGTTGTGGTGCACCAGAGAGCACGACGCCGCAGGCGCAGCGCGCGGCGCTGCCGCGATGTCGACGAGGTGCTGGAGGCGGCCGAGCCAGTTGTCGTGCGCCTCGGCGGTGGGGCGGTAGCGAAAAAGCTCCGCGGCCATGAGCAACGCGGTGTTCGGGCTGGGCGCTGGACGCCCAAGAGTGGAGGCGCTCTGGCGCTGGGACGGATGCGAGGACTCAGCGTCCTCGCCGTGCCCGTGGTCGACGTCGTCGTCGAAGCGGTCGCCGTGGTGGCCGTCGTCGTCCTCGGGGTGCTCCACCCGCGGTTCAGCGGTGTTGCGCCCCGTGGCACGGCTGGCGCGGGGACGGCCGCGAGGGTTGGTGGTGTTGGCAGCGGGCTCGGTGGTGGCCCTGCCTGATGCCCGCCGGGTGGCGCGAGCTGCACGAGTGTCCGCCATGGTGCAGAGGTCGGTGAAGGTTGAAGACGCGCCTCAGCCCCTACCTGGCGCGCCAATTGTCGGAGAATGACTCCCACGAGACAGGGATAGTCAAGCTCACGAAGAGAGTTCGTGTAAGGGGCTGAACACGTTGGTCAAACAACCCTCAACCTGCACGGCGACGGTGCTCGTCGAGCAAGTGGAGGGACATCACGACAGAGATGAACACCAGCCCGTACCCAGGTTCACGGCCCTCGTGTGGAGGTAACACCGCTACTCCTGCTTGTCTGTATTGCACTGCTTGTAGAGGTTACAGTACAATGAGCTTGCCGAGGGCTCTCTTTTGGCAATGGTGTACACAAGAAAGGGAAGCAATGGTCTTCTTCTTCCTTGCGCGTAAGTGGCTATGCTGGAATGAGAATGCGATCCTTTGCTACGGTGCACCTCGTCCTCCTTTTATAGGCGCCCCGTGCTCTCTCCCTGCGCTTGCACTATGGTAGGGCTGTCACGTGGCGCAGAAGGTGGAGCGCGGTGCATCGCAGCCCGGTTGTCCATGGACGCGGTCCATGAGCGTAAAGCTGACTCCTGTAGCAGAGTAACCACCGTCCATGCAGGACGGCCAGCTGGGGCCGCAGAGGAACGTGGGGGTGCCCACGGTGACGTTGGCCGTGGAGCGTAGCGCCGGCCGGTCCCCTTATCACCAAGAGAAAATCCTTGTAGTCCGGTGCGGGTGGCACAGCTTTGTTGATCCCTTTAATCACCAAAATGGCAACTGCGGCGTCGTCGTCACCGCGCGCAGGGGCGCGCGTCACTCTGCGGCCGCTGCAGAGCCCATGTGCGCTCTGCAGAGGTTGCTTTGCAGCGAAGCGATCTCCACGAGGGCTTGGACGCCCTGTAGAGAATTCGGCGTTGACCTCTCCCCAGGGGAGATTTCCTCGAAGAGGGGGCAGCAGTGGATATGGCTTCCGCAGGCCTCTGCTGCCTCAAAAGCCCTCGCGAGGCTCTCCAAGCCGTAGGCTTGGTCCTTAGCGAAAATTCGCCATCAAGTGTCGAGGGCCGTAGAGGACAGGCCCAGCACACCCTGGATTTCACTGGGCCGACATCAACACGTCAGCTTCACCTGCAAAAAGCGCATCGGATCCTCTGATGGATTTCGAGCCACACTCGCCAGGATTCCAGGAGGCCTTCTCTGACCTCGAGTCAGGTTTGGGTTTAACCGTTGGTTCGTTCAATTTTTCCGTCAACAAGCTTGGTGTGCAGGACTTGACAGATCCACGCCAACTCGCGACTTCCGCACCCGAGGCTCCATCGGTTGCGGCTCCTTCGACTCTGGATCCCTCAACTGTGTCCATACCATCGTCGACCCTCCAAGCTTGTTCGTCTGCAACAACCATGTCCACACGAGAGATGTGCAAGCTCATTGAAGAGCTCCAGGGCGAGGAGGCCGAATCAGCAGACCGCACAAACGATCTCGAGCTGGATCTCCCACTCGAGGATAGTTTCGACTGCGGGATCTCACTTAGCGACTTCGACGACCTCGAAACTCATATCGACAACCACGTCGACTTCGAGATCTGCGCCAACAACAACCTCGACTTCGAGATTCATAACAACCTCGCCGACGCCGAGATGAGCATAGGCGATGAAGGCGTCGACTGCGAGATCCATCCAGACGGACCACTCGATGAACATACGGACTCAGACATGAGCCTCGATGAAGATGTCGAGTCCATGACAGGACTCGAAAGCATACACACATACCCTCGGGTCATACCCCAGCAGGTCTACGTTGCCATCGCAGCAGAAACATCAGACACTGCGGCCAGCCGCAGGCTTACAGAATTCCCGTGCACAGTCACTATGCCGGACGGAGCCACAACCCTCACAATCACTGCTGAGATGGCAGGAAAAGCAGATAAAGTTATCAAGGAGTGCACAATGATGCCAGCAGACGCAACACAAGAAGAGATGTTGACCTTCCAGTACTTCAACTGGCAGGAGTCACTTCAACTGAAGCAGATAAGAGCCACACTCGAAGAACGCAAAAAGCAGGCTAGCTTGTCGAGTGCGCGCAGAAGACAGCTCTCCTTGAGCTCCACCGGGCGAGCAGACACAAGACCCAGATCAAGGTTGTCACACCTCTCGCCAGGCGAGAAGGCGGCACTCACCCGCAACTTAGGCAACTCCTTCATGACATACGACGAGGAAGGACTGCCGGTGCCCAAAACAGCAGCAGGTGCTCTCTACACCGCTGCAGCATACCTGGAGGCAATCAAGCCCCCAGCGGATGACCCCAATGCAAAACTACACCGCCAACAGATCAAATCACTCGCCTTAGCTGCAAAGGCCATACGCCAAGTTCCAAGAACTCCAGGTGGGAGTCGAGACCGTGCCCTAGTCGACGCGCCTCGGGAAGAGCATAATCACAGTGGTCGTCGCCACCACTCGAAGGAAAGAAGCGGCTCGCGAAGGCGCGGGTCCAGGAGCAGGTCACGCAGATCATACAGTAGCGACTCATACTCCGATCGAGAGCCTGAGCCACATGGAGCTCTGTGCTTCACTCGACGCGTCCGCGAGACACGGATGCCCAAAGGGTTCAAACTCACATCTGAACAGCCCAAGTACACGGGTCGACAGGAACCTTCCGGGTGGCTGGAAGATTACAGGCTGGCTGTCGCATGCCAGCGAGGCACGAACACCACAGCCATGCAGTACATATGACTGATGCTCGAAGGCACAGCCCGTGACTGGCTCAAGGCCCTACCTTCATCAAAGTACGACTCGTGGGATCACTTCCGCGATGACTTCATCAAAAATTTCGAGACTCTGTGTGAGCGCCCAAAAACGTTCGAGGAACTGCGGGCCTGCGTGCAACGATCAGACGAAAACTCAGTCGGAGTAATATCAGAAGACATGGCCATGGATGCCTTCATAATGGGACTCGCCAGGCATGACCTCAAAGAAGCACTCGGTCGCAAAAAGCCAACCTCTGTGGCTAACCTCTTGATGACCGCGACTGAGTGGGCAGATGGAGAAGATATGGCGCGCACAACACGCGGGTCCTCACCCCGTGACAATCATGAAAGCGGCAGTCGAAGCCGCAGAGACTCATACAGGGATGATCGAAGGCGCAAGCGTTCAAAACGTCATTACGACGACGATAGACCCGAATTCATGGCGGCTGGATTCTCTACACCACGCAATGACCAGGACAGAAGCGACCAGCGATCAGAAGATCGACGGGACAGTCGCGAAGATCGACGGGACAGTCGAGACGACCGTCGAGACAGCCGAGATCGCGGCCAACGCAGTGATAGCTACAAGAGGAAGGACTGGCGCAAGTCACGGGCACAATCTGAGCGATCATTCGAAGAAAAGATGGACGCTGATTGCAGATTCCACCTGTACAAGGGGGACGACGGAAAACTGCGATCCAACCACTCGATGAGAAACTGCAGGGAGTTCGACCAAATGGCGACTGATTACGTAAATCGCAGAAAGGCAGCAGCCGCACAAGCACCTGCACCCGTGCCTCAGCCAAACAACGTGCCTGTTCTGATGGCACCACCTCCACCACCACAGCCTGCTCCAGGCGGAAACCTCGCGGGTGCCATACAGCACATACCGCGGGTGGACGAGCCGCAGTACCCTCCACCCCAAGGGCAGATGTACATGATACAGAAAGGTCGACCTTCCAACAGGGAGCAAAAACTTCGCACTCGACAAGTAAACATGGCGGTCATGTCCCCCTGCGGTAACAGAATATTTGAAAGGAGCCGAAACTATAATAAGCTTCAGCAAAGAGGACCACCCTCCATCGGTTGTTCGCCCAGGGCACTCCGCTCTGGTACTCGACGCGCAAATTGGAGGCTACGCTATGTCCAAGGTCTTCATGGATGGGGGAGCGGCATAAACATCATCTTCGCAGATACGCTCCGCAAAATGAATAGGTCAGTCGAAAACCTGCCAAGATCCTCAAATACCTTCCACGGTATCGTTCCAGGGAAAGCAATAAGCCCAGAGGGCACCATACAACTCGACGTAACGTTGGGGACAAGCACCACTTCAGGACAGAGTCGATTGAGTTCGAAGTGGTCGACTGGAAGTCACAATACCATGCTATACTTGGACGCCCGACGTTCGCTCGATTCATGGCGGTGCCACATTACGCATACCTCCAGCTGAAGATGCCTGGACCAAAAGGAGTAATCACAGTCAAGGGGAACTTCCAAAAGTCTGACTCTTGTGATCGAGAATTCAGCAAAATCTCTGAGATGTTTGGCATGGAAGCAACACTCGCTGATCTAGCGGTCTCCAACGATCGAACACTTATGCCAGAGCACAAAAAGGTGGCAGTCGACAGAGCATTCAATGCCACCAATGACACAAATCGCATCAGGTGCACCCGACTGACCCGACCAAGACAGTCAATGTCTCGTCGAGTCTGCCTATCGCATAGGAAAGCGCGCTCGTCGAATTCCTCCGTGAGAACTGGGATATATTTGCATGGTGTCCAGCAGACATGCCAGGTATTCCCAGGGAATTCGCCGAGCACTCTCTCCAGCTACTTCCAGATGCTAAACCAGTCAAGCAAACAATGCGCCGCATATCCGGCCCAAAAAGAACTGCAGTCGAAGCCGAAGTCGACAGGCTACTCGCAGCGGATTCATCAGAGAGATCAAGAAATCACAATGGGTGGCCAACCCCGTACTCGTAAGAAGAAGCACACAGACATCCTTCGGATGTGTGTAGATTTTACAGCACTCAACAAGTGTTGTCCAAAGGATCACTTTCCACTACCTCGAATCGACCAGATCGTCGACTCCACCGCCGGGTGCGCTCGCTTGTCCTTCCTGGATGCCTACTCGGGTTACCACCAGATAAGGATGAAGGAAGAAGACGAAGAGAAAACGGCGTTCATAACCCCACTCGGGGTCTACTGCTACACCACAATGCCTTTCGGGCTCAAGAACGCAGGCGCAACATACCAGCGCATGATGCAAGATTGCCTCAAGAAGCAAATTGGGCGAAACGTCCAGGTCTATGTAGATGATATCGTCATCACCACAAGAGAGGAAAACACACTACTCGATGACTTGCGAGAGACATTCGCAAACCTCAAACGCTTCCACATCAAGCTCAACCCGAAGAAGTGCACGTTCGGCGTGCCAGCCGGGCAACTCCTCGGGTATCTAGTCTCAGCTCGAGGATCGAGGCGGACCCGGAGAAAATACAGGCCATCTTGACGATGCAAAGGCCTTCAAAACTCCATGACGTGCAAAAATTGGCGGGTCGAGTAGCAGCGCTCAGTCGATTCATCAGCAAGCTAGGCGAAAAAGCACTCCCGTTCTATCGACTGATGAAGAAAGCAGATAAGTTCGAGTGGACGCCAGAAGCCGAAGCAGCCTTCACGGACCTCAAGCGAGTCCTCACAAGCCCTCCAATCCTCGTAGCACCAAAGGAACGCGAGCCGCTATACCTATATGTCTCTGCAACTAACAGGGTGGTAAGCACTGTTCTAGTGGTCGAACGCAGGGAGGAGGGACACGCCCAAAGCATACAACGTCCAGTCTATTACTTGAGTGAAGTGCTCTCCACATCAAAGCAGCGGTACCCGCACTATCAGAAGCTGGCATACGCCGTGTTCATGTCCTCAAGGAAGCTGACACATTACTTCTCCGAGCACCCGATCACGTAATCAGCACTTCAGGGATCGGGGACATCCTCACAAACCCCAATGCGACTGGGCGAGTAGCAAAATGGCTCATCGAGCTAGCACCAAGAGACATCAGTATGATTACCCGAAGGCCATCAAAGCACAAGTTTTACCCGACTTCCACACCGAGTGGATTGAAGCTCAGCTCCCAGGAGCACCAGATGTGTCCAATTCCTGGACTATGTACTTTGATGGCTCGAAGAAAAACGAAGGCGCAGGCGCAGGTGTCATCCTCATATCACCAAAAGGCGACAAGCTCCGCTATACTGCAAATGGGATTCGAGTTCCCATCCAATAACGAAGCAGAATATGAGGCTCTGATCCATGGCATGAGGATGGCCAAAGCCCTCGGGTGCACTCGACTGATGATCTACGGCGACTCGAATCTGGTGGTGCAGCAAACAATGAAGGCTTGTGACGCAATCGCAGATAACATGATCGCCTACCGTGACTTGTACAACATCATGGAGGGCAGCTTCGAAGGCTGCGAGTTGCGGCACATAGGGCGTGAAAGCAATGAAGAAGCAGATAAGTTAGCCAACATTGGTGCGACCAAAGCACCAGTGCCACCTGGTGTCTTCTTCGAGCGCATAGACACAGATCAATCAAAAAGAAGCGGGCAACTCCTGCACCAGCCAAGAGCAAAACACCTAGCACAAGGACCCACCAGTCGAGGTACTCCTCATCGAGCCAACTTGGACTCAACCCTTCCTCGCGTACATACTCCGCGGCGAGGTACCCGAAGACTTCACAGAGTCAAGACGCGTCACTCGACGATCTAAAGCATACACTGTCATCAACGGTGAACTTTACAAACGCAGCATATCAGGTATGTTCCAGCGTTGCATAGCATTTGAAGATGGCCAAGCCATCCTTCGTGATATTCATGCAGGTACTTGCGGGCATCACGCCAGCAGTCGATCACTCGTAGCCAAGCCTTTCGCGCAGGCTTCTACTGGCCCACAGCACTCAAAGACGCGGAGGACATAGTCAAAAGGTGCATCGGCTGCCAAAAATTCGCCACAAAGCCGCACGCACCCGCATCGGCGTTGAAGACAATACCATTGGCCTGGCCTTTCGCCCAGTGGGGGCTCGATATGGTTGGGCCACTCAAAAAATCCTCCCATGGAGGGCATACTCACCTTCTGGTGGCGGTCGACAAGTTCACCAAGTGGATTGAAGCAGTACCCATCACAAGTTCGACTGCCGCTACAGCAGTCAATTTCATAAAATCCATCATATACCGCTTTGGTGTGCCAAATAGCATTATCACTGACAACGGTACAAACTTCACGGCTGAGGAATTCAAATCCTTCTGCAAAGAGCAAGATATCACGCTCAATTATGCATCTGTGGCGCACCCGCAATCAAACGGCCAAGTCGAAAAGGCCAATGGGCTCGTACAAGTGGAATCAAGAAGCGCCTCCTGGTGCCACTCAAAAGGGCTGCGGGTGCTTGGGTAGAAGAGCTTCCGTCTGTGCTATGGAGCCTACGCACAACACCCAACGCCTCAACGCAATTCACTCCATTCTTCATGGTCTACGGCGCAGAGGCAATTCTGCCATCAGACGTAAGGTTCAACGCACCAAGAGTCGAAGCATACAATGAAGAAGATGCAGACGAGGCACTCGAAGACGCAGTCGACTTGCTAGAAGAAGCACGTAACACGGCGCTCGCACGCACAGCTATTTATCAGCAGGACCTCCGCAACTATCACAGCCGTCGACTGCGTACCAGGTCCTTCGAGGTTGGCGACCTGGTACTTCGACTGAAGCAAAAGAAGGTGCATAAACTCGCTTCTCCATGGGAAGGACCCTTTATCATCACCGAGGTCGTTGGTGGTGGAGCATATAGACTGAAGCACGCGAAGACAGGAGAACTCTCGCATAATCCTTGGAACGTTGCGCAGCTGCGCCGTTTCTATGCTTAGATTGATCAGTCGAACAATGTAATAGGCACATATGTCGGATAGCTGCAGGTTTCAGACGCGCTCTTTTCCTTACCAGGGTACCTAAGGGGACTGGAAGGTTTTTAATGAGGCGGCCTGCAGCTTAACATTCAAAAAAGGAATATAATTCATGATTCCTCATATTTCTCCCTGCTTACTACTCGCATAAATTGATTTCACAAAATTAGCCTCACCCGAGCACTCGGGGGCTGCGCTATCTCAAAAAGCATGTGTTTCCGCTTGTTCACAACATAATACCCCAGCCGCACTCGAATACTCGGGGGCTGGGTCATAAAAATCATACATAAACACAAAAGTTGCTCAACCACTCAATTATTCGAGGGTTGAGCCTAGAAGCATCAAGTGAAGCTTCAAGTATTGCAAAAATTCATAACCGCACATAAATAGTCATGGACTGTGCAGCTTATGTTTGATACTCTAAAATATTTCTATCAAGTTCACTCAAAATACACGGGGGCTGGATAGTCCTAATTTTACAGCATGTTGCTTCATACACCCCGCTCAACAGGCTCGGGGGCTGCATACGTGTAAACAAATAATGTACAATAATCACAAGTGTTGCGTTTTACACTTTGGAGTTACTTCCCATACACATAACCTACTCAACAGGTTCTTCCTTGGGTTCGGTCCATTTTTCCTCCTCCTTCAGCACACGATGGATTAGGACCAGTGCGTCCACTCGTGTCTCTTGGTAGTGCTCCTCCATCGGCACAGGACCACCACCTGGTAAGGGTGCGGGTCCCATCGCAATCCTTTTCAAATCAAGGTGCGGAAGGTGCGATCGCACAAAGGCAAGAGCAACGTTAGCCCCGCTAATCAGTTGCTCACGCACAAACTTCTTGATCGCCTTGCCTTTTCGAAATTTCTTCAGCAAAGCCACAAGGCCCTGTGGTTGCTCATTCAAAGGAAACAAAGCTTCGTGGACTCGAAATAAAGCCAGCCTGCAAGTCTCCAGTCGAATGGCTGTGCGCCAAGCACGGTCCAGAAGCCTTACCAAAATGGCACTCTTCTCCCTGTCTGACCAGAAGGGGTGGGCGGAGTACTCAGTGCTACTCGCATGACCATCGAGTCGATCCTGAATTCGTGCCTCCTCCTTTATTGGGTCAGAACAAACACCTGCGCAAAAGCAAAGGGCTCATCATCGCCCAGTCGAGTCACCTTGCTAAGAAGAGATCTCGATGATTCAAAAATGTCTTACATTCGAGTTGCAGATTTACTCTCTCCAACTCCTCAAGCAAAAAGGCTTCTCGCTCTGTAGTTGGGGATGACCTCGACTGCAACTCAGCATACGCATCTTGCGTTTCCTTCAGCTCGCGAGTAACTTCGGAAAGCTTTTGATGAAGAAAGTCCATAATTTTCTGGTCATTAACGCTTCGTGACTTCGAAGAACCACCCACAACAGGGCCAGTCGATGGTTTAGAAGCTCGGTTCTACAGTCAGAATAATTCAATGCATAAGGAAGCATAAAAAATTCAAACAAAAGGCTCGGGGGCTGCGCCTCCCGATCACTGAAGTTCATGTTTCATAACAAGACAGATACGATGTCTGATAATTTACATATAGCAAAAGCAAAGTGACGCAATTCCTAGACCTAGTCAAACAAAGGGGTCACTGGCTAAGTCGTCGACTTCTTGGAGGAAGTTTTCTTCGCCTGGACCTTGGCTGCCCTTTCTTCAACAGTTGTTACCAGCTGTTGGGCATATGTTTTGGCGGCTTCCATCCAAGTGCCGAGCCCGACGGTTTTGCCATCAGGACCCCGTGGAAACTTCTTTGTGGCTGCGTCAAAATCTGCCTCGACTCCGTGCGCGAGCAACATGAGAAAAGTAGTCTGAGCACCACTTACCATTTGCTCGCGACTGAAGTCAGCAACGGCAGTCCCTTCAGGCTTGAATAGATCAACCAGCTCTGCAAAGGAAGATGGTAGCTCCTCGCCGGGGAAGAAGCTGCCATGGAGGGCACCCAGGGCACTCGCCGCCTGCGTTAGCATCTCCCCTGCTCTGCTACTGGTGGCCTCCGAGACAGCCACACTTTCATCAAGTGAGGTGCCAAGGCTCTGCTTGCCAGTAGCAGTCGGGCCATCCATCACGCCTAGCATAAGGGTAAAATAATCAGCACCATGTATCAGAAACCTCAAACATCTAAGGAGCAGAGCAAAAATTCTTACCAGTTAAGCTGGTGCTGGCGGCAGAGAGTCGACCAATCGCCGACTCCTCCCTAACTTCGGCTGTTTTCAGCCTCTTCTCCAGATCAGCCACTCGACGGGTGGCGTTGTTCAAATTTTCTGCCGCTTCAGTGGCGGCCTCTACAAAAACAGATGCACATGATTAGTAGGCTGCAAGAGAAATCACCCTCAACAAGTGGTGATAGCATAAAAAGATACGCACTCTTTGCAACTTCGAGTTGCTGCTGCAGGGTGGCGGCTTCAGTCTCCTTGTGCACATACTGGGCACCAGCCTTCAGCAACTCTCGCACAAACGCCTAAGTACACGACATGGGCAAATTCACAACTCAATAACTGAGTATAGGCAAAAATTTCGCATTTGATTCAAACTTTGGCAAGCACAAACTTACGTGTTCCAAGAAGGAAGAAGTCGACGCAGGGACACCTGCAGCCGCAGCTCCACTCTCAGTTGCTGCAACCTCCGGCTGGGGTGGCGTAGCTGTGGCTGTAGCGGCAGGAGTCGCCGGGGTAGGCGGCTGCTCTGGTGGCAGCGTCCGTGCAGTGGACGCTGCGCTGCTCTTTTCCGCCGTAGGTGGCGGAGGCATATCCTCATCGAGGAAACACTGTTTCACACATTATAAGTATACAAGGTGGTATTATTCATAACATACAAAGCATATGCACATATACTTACTCTTCAGTAAGGTCGCACAATCGACCAGGTGCAAGCACACCCATGCTCGGGCGCGATTTCTTCGGTGGTCGAGGGGGAAGCGAGCGAATCGGGGAACCTCGAGTGGCGCCGTCATCGACTCCGTCCTTCTTCCTCCTTTCCTCCGAGTCAGCGGTGTTCCTCGTCGCGCGACCGCTTTGCTTGCCCTGCACCTCAGCATCGCCCTCATCGGCTTCTGGCGTGTGCGGTGGCGAGTGAAGCCATCTCATCATCAGAATCTACCTCGAGTGGCTCATTGTCTGGCACTGGGCCGCTCTCTGGCAAGGGAGGCATTGACTCAAACATTTTGTGTCCCTGCACACATAAACAGCAAAGGATTCAACATCACACATGCATAACATATCAACTGAGATGTAGTATCAACTGTTACCTCTGGCAGAGGGTTGCTGGTCTCATAAGGAGGCACAGGCGAGTTCATCTCGCAGGGATCTTCATCGGTAAGCTTGGTAAGGCTCCTTACCAACTTCTCCGCTTCCGCATCAGATAGCTCCACTGCGCGTGAGCGGGTTGGATCAGAAGCCCCACCATATGCCCACAAAGCATGCACTCGGGCTCGGAGAGGCTGCACTCGCCTCTTGGCCATAATGGCTAGCAGATGGATCCCTGTGACCTCTCGACCAGCAGTGGTCTGAAGCTTCAGCACCTTCTCCATCAGAATGTCAGCCTCTTCGGCTTCGACTCCGGTCGGCTGGGCAATCCATGATGGCCTCTTCTTCACCAGGGCGTCTGCGTCAAAGGAGGCAACCCGAAGGTTTGGTCGCCAATGGTCACATCCTTGATGTAGAACCACTTCTGGCGCCATCCTTGCACAGACTCCAGGAAGTTGATCTTGAAGTACTCGACATCAGGTCGAGCTTGTACTCCAAAACCACCAGGTCCCTTGGTGCTGTGCTGGCGCTTGACGTTGAAGATGCGGCGGAACAGACCAAAGTGGGGTGCGACGCCCAAGAAGCACTCGCAAAGGACGAAGTAACACGCAATGTGCAAAAGCCCATTGGGCGTGAAATCGTGCAATTGCACTCCATACACGTGCATCAGTGCACGAAGAAAGTTGTGAACAGGGAAGGAGAATCCCCTGTTCACAAAATCAACAAAGCAGACCCGCTCATTGGGGCCTGGGCGCGGGATTACCTCGGCACCGGGGAGGCGAACTTGAGAGGTGTCCTCAGGGATCAGCCCGTCGTTCCGCAGGCCAGTGAGCATCCTCTTGCTGCAGGTGGATTTGGTCCACGCGCCCTTCTCCCTCTTCAAGCCACTGGCAGCGGCTCCCGCGGCGCTGTCCGCCGATGCAGCACTCCTGCCCCTTCGGGTGGTAGGCTTCGTCATCGCGGTGGGTTGCACAAGCTTTGCTCTGAGGCAATGGCGATGCGAGAGGAGGAAGAAGAAGTAGCGGCGGCGGAGAGCAAATGGCAAGTAAAAACACTATTTACGCCGTCGTCCCCTTTTTAACCTCAAAGCAAAAGAATCCGCACCGTCGATGCGAGATCGTGGGCACATAAGCAAATCTAACCGTACACGTGGCAGCCACGGAGGGCAACCGTCGCCGGCCACTCCGCCCACTACGCACGGGAATCTAGGAACTACCATCATGGCCCGGAGAAATCGTGCCTGAACGGTCAAATCCAGTCCAAACGGCTGTACAATGGGCCCACAAGACGTGTCACGTCCCATCTCTCGCAGACAGCGCACGCCACCGCGTGTCAGGTGGCGCAGTCGCCATAAAACGTCATCCCTGACGTCATTGCAGCAAATTTGTTCCGAAAAGATGTCGGGTTCGCCCAAAGCATACTAATCACTCGATTCGTTGTCGGTGTATGGTCACTCGACTGTCTCTACGATCAAATACATATTACTCCCATCGGGAGCGTATCAAAAATTTCTTCGACTAAAGATGATCATGACTGGGTGATTCTGAGATTATCCTCCATTACAAGTAATAAAGCACAATCTCGGGGGCTACTCCCATCGGGAGCGCTGACGCGCACCCGATAGAATTATGGCAAAAGGTTTTCTTCGACTAACAAATGTAGAGAAAGATGGTTTTGAGATTATCCTTCATTGCAATCAATAAAGCACAATCTCGGGGGCTACTCCCATCGGGAGCGCTGTCGCGCACCCGATAAAATAGTGTCAAAGTGTCAGTCGATGAATATATCGACTGTGTTCATATGCAAAATCATACTCGAAACATTCCCGAGTTGCGTCCGTCGCAAATACCTCGGATGCTGCACGCATAGTGCAAAGGTAAGACCCGCCGAACTTTCGAGCTGGGCTAAGGACCGTTCCAGCAACGTCAATCCTTATATTTTCCGTGTCAGCAGACATGATGAAAAATCCCGACGGACGCGTTGGGTAAAATTCAAAGTTATACTGCAGATCGACTCAGTAAGACCTCAGCGGCCTAGTCGAATCTGACCAGTTTGTTCCAGATTCGAGTCCGGGGACTCGAGTTTGATTGAAAGCTAGTAAGGTGTTACCCAAATGTGTAGTTAACCAGTCCCGATCCGTCGAGTGAACTGGGCCTGCTAAGCTATTATCCCTTGATCATCATAAGCAAAAACCACAGTCGATGAAATACTCGACATAGCCAACATGTGCTATTCATACAGGAATTCCAATTATAGTACTAAGAATATGACGTGCACTTGCGAACGAGTCCATGCCTGATTCTTCGAGTCAGACAAGTACTCGGGGGCTACTGACAAGGATATACATCTCGGGTACCCTACTGTGAGGGTACCTGGTGCACGTGATGACTAAAAGCCCAACTAGCGAAGATACGACTCGAAGCCCAAGACGAGAGGCCCAACAAGATGAAGTAACTTCCAAGTTTAGACATAGACATAGTCGGTTTATACTTTCCTTATGTGTAAACTAGGTCGGTTACAAACTCCCGAGACCCAGCCTATTTAAAGGCTGGGAGGGGTGCCGATCTAGGACCAAGCCATACTCGAACCACCAAAGCTCTTGCGAGATCGTCATCTCGCCGGAGCCACCTTGTAACCACATAATCTCCAGCGATCAATAACAGACAAGCAGGAAGTAGGGTCTTTACCTCCACCCGAGGGGCCTGAACCTGGGTAAATCTTTGCCTCTGCTTGTCAGCCGACGAAACTACCAGTACTACCACGTTCTCTCCCCATAATCTCAACCCTAGGTCCTTAACCATGGGATTTGATGAGGGTACACCTCGTCAGAGGCCAACTGGTCACTCGCCACCTCAGGGAAGGCGAGGACGCGCGCAATGTCATAACCCAGCGTGGGTCAACAAAAGACGATCCAGAAGGTCCTCTCGCTCCTCCAGCACTGATTCATACTCTGATGACGAGTTCGAGCCCTGTGGATCCCTATGCGTCAGTCGACGCATCCGCGAGAGCAGGATGCCCAAAGGGTTTAGATTAACATCTGAAACACCCAAGTTCGACGACCGCCAAGATCCATCATCCTGGCTGGAGGACTACAAGATAGCAGTCCCCTGTCAACGAGGCACTACAACAACGGCGATGCAATACATCCAGCTGATGCTCGTGGGTTCAGCTCGTGATTGGCTCAAGAGCTTACCCAATAGCTCATACGACTCCTGGAAGCACTTCAAGGAGGATTTTGTCAAAAACTTCGTCGCAACATGCGAACGGCCTGCAACATTCGAAGAGCTGCGAGCCTGCAAGCAGCGATCGGACGAGTCACTACGATCATACATCCAGCGTTGGATCACCATACGCAACTCTGTGGGCGCGATATCAGAGGACAGAGCAATCGATGCCTTCACTCGAGGCCTCGCCAGGTGAGACTTCCAAGAAGCACTCGGGCGTGGGAAGCCGGGTTCCATCGCCCAACTCGTGAAGGTCGCCAACGAATGGGCAGATGGAGAAGATTCGGTGCGAGACGAGCGCCACGAGTCACCACACCGTGACAACGACGCTGGTAACTAGAGTCGCAAGGATAGCCGCGGCAACGATCGGAGGCGAAAGCGCAAATCTCGCCACTACAACGACGCCGATGGCGCCGAACTGGTGGCGGCTGGGTACGTCGACACACGCGACGAGCGCGGCCGTAGCGAAAACCGTCAAGACGACAGCAGACGCGACTATGGACAGCGCAGCGATGGGTACCGCAAGCGGGAGTGGCAGAAAACTCGTGATGACTCGCAAGACCAGCGCACACCCGCAGAAGAAATAGAGGAGGAGTGCAGGTTCCAGATGTTCAAGGGTGAGGATGGAAAACTCCACTCGAGACACCTGCTAAAAGATTGCAGAAAATTCACACGGTTGGCGACTGAGTACGCCAGACGCTATCAAACGGCTCCCGCTGCAGCCGCAACCGGAGCCCCTCCAGCACTTCCAGCACCTCCAGCAGCCGGGCACATGGCGGGTGCGGTACATCACCAGCCACGCATAGAAGGCCCTGGAGAAGCGATAGACCAATATCCCCAGCCCCAGGGGCAAATGAACATGATACAAAAGGGGCGCCCCTCCAACAGGCTACAGAAGCTACACACCCGACAGGTCAATCTGGCTACCATGTCACCACCCGCCGTGCCCGAATACCCGAAGGGGTCCGAGACCAGCATCACGTTCTCTCGCGAGGATCACCCGCCTGCCGTGGTGCACCCGGGGCACGCCGCCCTTGTACTCGATGCTCAGATCGGGAGTTTCGCCATGTCCAAAGTCTTCATGGACGGAGGGAGTGGCATCAACATCCTATTCACGGACACACTACGCAAAATGAACCGGTCGGTCTAAATCTGGCAAAATCAGAGAACACCTTCCATGGCATCGTACCGGACAAGGCAGTCTACCTGCTTGGCACAATTCAACTCCAAGTTATCTTCGGCGGGCGAGATCACTTCAGGACAGAGACGATAGAGTTCGAGGTCATCGACTGGAAGTCACAGTACCACGCCATCCTTGGGCGCCCGACATTCGCTCGATTCATGGCTGTCCCGCACTATGCGTACCTCAAGCTGAAGATGTCGGGACCCAAAGGAGTTATCACCGTGAGCGGCAACTTCCAGCGCTCTGATAGTTGCGACCGGAAGTTCAGCAAGATCTTCGAGATGTTTGGCATGCAGGAGCAACTCGCAGATCTCTCCCTCACCAACGATCGCAGCCTCTTTCCTGAAGCCAAAAAGTCGGCACCCGACAGTGTTTTCAACGCTACAAACGACAGGAGATCGCATCAGGTGCACCGACGAACCCATCGAAGACGGTCAACGTGTCATCAAGCTTAACTTCCGCATAGGAAGGCGCGCTCGTCAACTTCCTCTGTGAGAACTGGGAAATCTTCTCCTGGTATCCAGCCGACATGCCAGGTATTCCTAGGGAATTTGCTGAGCACTCCCTTTAATTATTTCCAGATACTAGACCCGTGAAGCAAACAATGCGTCGATTCTCCGAGCCGAAGCGTGAAGCCATCGGACAGGAAGTCGACAGGTTACTCGCATCCAAGTTCATCTGCGAGATCAAAAAATTAGACTGGGTGGCCAATCCCGTCCTTGTACCAAAAAAGCACACAGACATACTTCGCATGTGTGTCGATTTCATAGCTCTCAACAGGTGTTGCCCCAAAGACCACTTCCCGCTGCCAAGCATCGACCAGATAGTCGATTCGACTTCGGGCTGCGCGTGTTTGTCCTTCCTGGATGCCTACTCAGGCTACAACCAGATAAGGATGAAGGCGAGGATGAGGACAAAACGGCATTCATACGCCATACGACGTCTACTGCTACACAACTATGCCCTTCGGGCTCAAGAACGCGGGTGCCACGTACCAGCGCATGATGCAAAACTGCCTCAAGGAGCAGATCGGACGCAACGTCCAAGTCTATGTCGATGACATCGTCATCAAAACAAAGGAGGAGGACACGCTCCTCGATGATCTGCGAGAGATGTTCGCCAACCTCAACCGCTACACGATCAAGCTTAACCCCAAGAAGTGTGCCAGCCGAACAGCTTCTAGGGTACCTCCTTTTGGCCCGAGGCATTGAAGCGGACCCGGAGAAAATACAAGCCATCCTGACCATGGAGCAGCTGACCAAACTTCGAGAGGTGCAGAAGCTAGCAGGTCGGGTGGCAGCGCTCAGTCGTTTCATCACTAAGCTCGGCGAAAAAGCGCTCCCATTTTGCCAGCTGATGACGAAATCGGAAAAATTCGAGTGGACGCCAGAAGCCCAAGCAGCCTTCATCGACCTCAAGCGCGCACTGACATCCCTCCAGTCTTAGTAGCGCCTCGGGAGCGCGAGCCACTATACCTATACGTCTCCGCCACCAACCGGGTGGTCAGTACCGTGCTTGTCATCTAGTGCATGGAGGAAGGACATGCTCATGGCGTACAAAGACCCGTATATTACCTCACCGAGGTCCTTTCCATATCAAAACAGCGGTACCCGCATTATCAAAATCTGGCCTACGTCGTGTTCATGTCATCGCGAAAGGTCGCCCACTACTTCGCCAAAAGCTCGGCAGGACTTGGTGACATACTAACCAATCCTGACGCAACCAGAAGAGTCACCAAGTGGGTCATCGAGTTGGGACCTCAGGATATCAAGTACGAGCACCCGAAGGCAATCAAGGTGCAAGTCCTTCCTGACTTCACCACCGAGTGGATCGAAACCCAGCTACCAGGAGTTCCAGATGTGCCCAACTCATGGACCATGTATTTTGATGGGTCGAAGAAGCATGAGGGTGCAGGCGCAGGTGTCGTACTCACGTCGCCAAAAGGGGACAAGCTTCGCTACGTCCTGCAAATGGACTTCCCCAAACCCTCCAACAACGAGGCAGAGTACGAGGCCTTACTACACGGCATGCGGATGGCCAAGGCTTGCGGATGCACTCGACTCATGATCTACGGTGACTCCAACCTCGTCGTGCAGCAAACAATGAAGACCTGCGATGCTACGACAGACAACATGATCGCATATCGCGAACTATGCAACCTCATTGAGGGCAACTTCGACGGTTGCGAGTTGCGTCACATTGGACGTGAAAGCAATGAGGAGGCGGACATGTTGGCCAACCTTGGCTCCACCAAGGCACTAGTTCCACCTGGCGTCTTCCTCGAGCGTATCGAGCATAGATCCATCAAGGTCAAGCACACAACAGCGCCCTGGCGTCGACTGCCGCCGCCAAGGACACTCCTCCACCTAGCACAGAGGATCAGCCAGTCGAAGTTCTCCTCATTGAACCGACCTGGACACATCCTTTCTCGCATACATGCTGCGTAATGAGCTGCCAGAAGACGCAGCAGAATCACGGCGTGTCACCCGACGCGCCAAGGCATACACAATCATCAAGGGTGAACTGTACAAACGCAGCATATCAGGGATCCTCCAGAGGTGCATCGCATTCGAGGACGGCAAGGCCATCCTCCGAGACATCCATGCAGGAACTTGTGGACACCATGCAAGCAGTCGAGCGCTTGTCGCCAAGGCCTTTTGAGCAGGGTTCTACTGGCCAACGGCACTCCGGGACGCAGAAGACATAGTGAAGAGGTGCATCGGCTGCCAAAAGTCCGCCACCAAGCCGCACGCACCTGTCTCAGAGCTGAAAACAATATCGCTGGCCTGGCCCTTCGCCCAATGGGGACTCGACATGGTTGGGCCCCTCAAGAAATCCTCGTGTGGAGGACAAACCCATCTCTTGGTGGCGATCGACAAGTTTACCAAGTGGATCGAAGCGGTCCCCATCACAAACTCGACTGCCATGACAACAGTGAACTTCATCAAGTCAATCATCTACCGCTTCGGGGTCCCTCATAGTATCATAACCGACAACGGTACAAACTTCACGGCTGAAGAGTTCCGTGATTTCTGCAAAGACCAAGGTGTCAAGCTCAACTACGCATCGATAGCGCACCCGTAGTCGAACGGTCAGGTGGAAAAGTCCAACGGACTTGTGTGCAGTGGGATTAAGAAGCGACTCCTGGTGCCGCTCAAGAGAGCTGCGGGTGCTTGGGTCGAAGAGCTACTATCTGTACTTTGGAGTTTACGCACTACCCCAAACAGGTCCTCCCAATACACGCCATTTTTTATGGTGTATGATGTAGAAGCAGTCTTGCCCTTTGATGTGTAGTTCGACGCACCCAGAGTCGTCGCATACGACGAAGAAGAAGCGGAGGACGCACTCGAAGATGGAGTCGACACGCTGGATGAAGCACGCGGCATCGCGCTTGCCCGCACAGCTGTTTACCAGCAGAACCTCCGCAACTATCATAGCCGTCGACTACGCAACATGTCCTTTATGGTTGGCGATCTGGTGCTTCGCCTGAAGCAGAAGAAGGTGCACAAGCTCGCCTCCCCATGGGAGGGACCCTTCATCATCACAGAAATCATCGACGGTGGCACATACCGTCTGAAGCACGCTAAGACAGGAGAGCTCTCGCACAACCCTTGGAACGTTGCGCACCTGCGCCGTTTCTATGCTTAGACTGCTCAGTCATCAAATGTAATAGCACATGATGTCCAATAGCTGCAGGTTTCAGACGCGCTCTTTTCCTTACCAGGGTACCTAAGGGGACTGGAAGGTTTTTAATAAGGCGGCCTGCTAGCTTAACATACAAAGTGGAATACAATCAATATTCCTCAATCTTTTTTCTTTTTACATCGACTCGTACAAACACCTTGGCCGCACCCGAATACTCGGGGGCTGCGCCGCGCAGGTTCAAAATTCACACACCTTGGCTGCACCCGAACACTGCGCCGCGCAGGTTCAAAAATCACAAACATATACCGCACCCGATCACTCGGGGGCTGCGTCGTACAGTTCTAACAAACACATAAATACCTCGGCCACACTCGAACGCTCGGGGCTGCGCCGGGCAAACTCAAAACTTCACAACTAGCATAACGCACCCGAAGACTCGGGAGCTGCGTTAAAAAGCGTACAAAACCACATCTCGTGACGCAAAATTTGCAAATCTCACACTCGGGGGCTACGCCCCGCATATACATTACAAAAATCCAAAATTAGCTCCAATGAGCATACATACATACAACTCAAAATTGTACAAAAACCAAATTTTAACCTACTCTGTAGGTTCCTCCTTTGGCTCCGCCCAGTTCTCTTCTTCCTTCAAAACACGGTGAACAATAACGAGCGCATCAAGACGAGTCGCTTGGTAATGCTCCTGCCACCAGTACTCGTGGTGGACCTTGGGAGATTCTCTTGAAGTCAAGGTCCGGGCGGTGAGCCCGAACAAAGGCGAGTGCAGCAGTGGCCCCGCCAATGAGTTGCGCTCGAACGAACTTCTTAATGGCCTTGCCTTCATGAAACTTCTTCAGCTGCGCCACCAGACCTTGAGGTTGCTCGTTCAACGGAAACAAGGATCGATGCACTCGAGCTAGAGCCGACCTGCAGGTTTCCAGCAGAATAGCTGCACGCCAGGCACGGTCTTGAAGCTTAGCCAGCACGCGACCTCTCGCCCTATCTGACCAGAAGGGGTGGGTGGAATAATGCAAGCTGCTGGCATAACCCTCCAGCCGATCGTGCAAGCGTGCCGCTTCCACTGGCTCATCCAAACAAGCACTTGCGCAAGCACAGAAAAGTATCATCAAACAGTCAAGCAGCACAACAGCTCGTTGTTTGTTTCGAGCGCACTTACATTCCAGCTGCATGTTCACCTTGTCCAGCTCTGCTAGCAAAAAGGTCTCCTGCTCTGTGGCAGGTGATGGCCTCGACTGCAACTCAGCCAGCGCACCTCTTGTCTCCTTCAGCTCTTCCTCCACCCCCGCAAGCTTCGTCTTAAGATAATTGATGAGCTTTTCATCATTCTTGCTTCGAGAACTCGCCTTAGGGGCAGCACCTCCGGCGGAAGAGCCAGCAGACTCGTCGGGTGCTCCAGGCTACACAAAAGCAACTTCAGTTGTAATCACTTGGCAAAATCAAGTGTGTACCCCGACCAGTAGACTCGGGGGCTGCAATCTCAAGAAACGCACTCCAAACACACAAGTGATAGCAAAAGGATTACATTTGTTCAACAGCAAAATAGAGTCACGATTCATTACAGGCAAAAGAGGTAATAAAATGGAATCCGCCCTACTCTCTAAGACATCGACTCCGACCTAGACCTAGAGGTACGAGCAGCACGGTCGAAAAGGGCGGCGGCGCGCTTCTCCAACATGGTGACCATCTCCCTCGACAGCGCCCCCGCCTGCTCCCTCATGGCACTCGTTACAGCCGACTTTCCGTCAGATCTCTTCGGGAAGCCAGCTACAACTTTGTCGAAGTCACCTGCAACACCGTGACCAAGCAACAGCTAGAATGTGGACTCGGAGCCACATACCATTTGGGCACGGGCATAGTTGGCCAGCGTGGACGTCCCGGGCCCGAACACCTTGGCCAAGCCGTCGACAGTCGTAGGAGGCGTGCCTCGGGGGAAAACAGTCTGGTGTACCGCCGTCAGGGCACTCGCAGACTTAGCAAGGGAGTCCTTAACCCGGGCGCATATCCCGTCAAAGGTACCCATTGCATCCTCGAGTGACCCCTCGTCTGCAACAGGCACCAAGCCAACAGCTCCTGTCAGACCACCAAACTTCAGAAACGGTGCACAACCTCTACCTCGGGATAGCACAGACAAAAACCAAGGCATCCTACCTCCCATGACATCAGCAAGAGAGCGGAGTCGCTCCGGTTGCAGCACTTCACGAGCCTCCACTTCCTTCAGCTTCTGCTGAGCATTCACTCGCTCAGCGTGGAGCTCCTTCTCCAACTCCTGGATGCGGGCCAAGGCCACCTCCCGGTCACCTGTGCACAGGACATACAAAAGTTGGCATCGCAAACTCAAAAGTGCCAAGAAGTAACAAAGCAAATGCGGAAGACGCTTACGGTCCGACTGCTCCATCTTGGATCACAGTTGGTCGCGCTCCTGCTCCACATGGACATATGTCGCACCCGATTCCAGCAATGTGCAGAAGAAAGGATGCAGACACAATCAGGACTTCAGAAACGATAGGCGAAAAGAAGCATGAGTTTGAGCCTATGCCCAACTACAACGCAGTTGCACATAGCCTCGGGGGCTACTCCCATCGAGAGCGTTGTCGCGCACCCGATAAACATAAAGGTTCAGAAGATGCTTACGTGGTCATATTGTGCCGGCAGTGGAGCACCCGAGGAAGAAGGCGCGTCCTCCTGAGGTTTGGGTGGCGCCATAGCAGCGTCATCTGGTCGTGGTTCTGCTCGAACCTCCTCAACCAAAGACGAAATAGGAGTCACCTCGAGGGCTCTCGGTGGCACGTTAGCCTCTGGGAGGACGTCCTCCTCCGGGCTGAACAGCAAAAAATTCAGAAAACAAAGACAAAAATAGGGAATCTAGGCAAAAAATCGAGTGCTTACCTCGCATCTTCATCATCACTCAGAAGATTAGTGAAGTAAGATGCGCGCCAAACTCCGAGTCTCCTTCGGGAGGGGCTGTGCGTAATGGGGTTACCACCATGGGTTCCCTCGGGTCAGGAGTCGAGGAACCCAAGTCATCACCGTCCTCGGCCACCGGATCAACGGGAGACGGGCTGGCCACAGTCGAAGTTGTATCACTCCGGCGGAGTCGCTTTCGCGGCTGCTCTTCCTCCTCTTGCCCGGACTCTTCCACCTCCTCGGCTGGTGTGTGCGCGGAGGCGAGGGAGACCTCATCGCTATCCGGCTCAACCACTATAAATCTCTATCTCCGCAGTCCTACCATTTTCGGGTAGCGGAGGCAAAAGCTTGGGGGAGACATGACCCTACATTCGCAAGTCCACAAGGTTTCAGTCGAAACACAAATAATATTCGCATCCTTGGCTAAGTTTTGGTGTACGTAAGTTAGAAAAACTATTGTTTTCTGCTATGAACCCCTTCAGTGGTATCAGAGTCAATCTATGCGTAGTTTTGCTGGTACGGTTAGAACACATGTTGAATGTGGGCATGGATCTTATAATTGTTACCCTCTTGCGTGCACTTGCTATTGTTGTCGGCATCGAGTTGATGAAGCGGCCCGGACCGACCTTACGCGTACGCTTACGCAAGACTGGTTCCGCAACTAACATATGGCTTGTACCATATATGCGTCTAGCGGGTGTCTGTCTCTCTCTCTCTAGATGGTTTAGCATTTTCAATGGAGGGCCCGAAAGGGATATAAAACAGACAATTGTTTGATCGATGTTGTGGTTGATGTTCGTAGGTAAGAAACGGTTCTCTTACGAAAGCCTTAGAAGCCACGTAAAACTTGCAAAACATAAAGAAAGTAGAAACATCTAACTTTGTTTTGCAAAGGCATTTTATATGACATGGTTACGGTAAGTATTATGAATTGTTCAACTTATCAAAGGCAAAATGAGGCGCCGCGGACTCGGAGCCCTGCCGGGGCGCGCCATGAAGATCAAGACGCAAGACCATGTCATATTGCACTTCATTTCATTATTTGATATTGTATTGTTGTGTGTATATCCTATTGATTGCTTATATATATTAGATATACGACGGTAGCCATAATAGGATGATCCCTTAATAAAATACCAAAATTGTGTTCTCCCTTAGTGTGCACCACCGAAAGTTTTCCGTTACGAGGCAGGCCGTGACGATCGGGTGTCAGACGTATCTGCGTTCACATACCGTGGGTGTAAGCCACGTTGCATAAGCAAAACACTAAGGTTTAATTGGCGAGCCTAGTATGTACATACATAGTCTCGGAACACGTGAAGATCGAAAGATTGAGCATGAGTCACATGAATGTTGTGATCAACATTTCGATGTCCACCCTTGCAACTTTGCCGCCGGCCGTGACGATCGGGGGTGGTATAGTGAATTGGGATTGTCTAATCGCTGAGATGGTTTTAGGGATGATTATCTTAGTGGAGTATGTTTGATAATTTGATTATAAACTAAGCTCATATTTTTATAAACTTAGCCTTATTATCTTTGCGATTATTTCTATAGATGGTGTTCTACCCTAGCGACGATTTCTATTTTGGTCACTTCCTTAGAGGAAGGTCACTTTTAACTGATGGGTCCAACTTGGTCTACTAGTTCGAGAAATTAAGGGAAACCCTCATACACAATAATATACTCTACGTAATATAAGGGGCTTTAGGAGATGGTCCAGGAGATTCCGCAAGCGAAGAAGAAGATGAGGATTTTCGCCAGCGTCGTGACATTTTCATAATTGTTCAAATCACCATGTCGTGTAGCATGGAGCCTCAGTTGAAAGCACAGTTTCAACACATGGAACCTTATGTGACTAGTAATGTTGCACGTGCAACGCACGTGAAATATTATGGATTGAAGTAATTCTTTGTCACTCTTTTCCGCCTCGCTTTTCAATTTTTTTTCTTGATAAAAATCTTTCATAATCCGTAATTTGGCATTATATACACTCGCCACAAGGTCTTGTGGTGTCTGACCGGGTTCTAGTCCGGAAATAATCTCTTCCCAATGTGGGCTGCAAACCATTGAACTATCCCTATGGCATCTAGAAATTTTCGCTCCATGTCTCGATTGATCACCTCTAGAAATAATCGCCAGCACAATTATGTGTGTTGGTTCCGTTGCTCTATGGGGTATTGTGTGAACTACGACGGGAAGTCGCCGATGCTTGAGACACATCCACACCATTAACACCTAAAATAATACTGTGCAGAAAAAAACATTTTAGTGAATAATACTGCCTCCCTGCAAACTGTAATAGCATGGCTTTAAAACCTCTCTTTTTTGCAAATAAAGACAATGGGAGGAGCTCTGTATAGCTACGACGATCATGAGTGTGATAGCAGGAACACTCTAAATACAAATACCTATAGGAAATCTGCTTCCTCTCAAATAATTTACGATGAACAAATAAATAGACCCAAATTTTAAAGAAAAATGAAGCGGCCTATCACACATTTTAAATTAGCATTTACACACTTCAGTTTGAAAATTCAGAGCTGCGACAAAACTCTCCGGATTTAATCATTGGTTCAGTTTAGCTCTTCCCTACACTCATAAATTCACAAGCAAGCATGGCATTATTTGTAGGTCATATCCACAACAGTTGTAAACTTGCAGGAGTAATGGTTTCATGTATTCTCAGAGATGAACAACATCAGTTTTCAGAAAAAGCAATTACAAATCATCAGGAAATAAGTATCAAAACATTTTTTTTAATACAAGAACATATCAAATGATTTAATAAAGCTGCCTTCTAGAAAAAATTACTAATACAATAAACAAAACTTGACTGCATCTGAAAGCTCAAAAATACAAATACAAATGTTCATGTATTATCAGAGAGTTTCAGTCTTGAAGGCAGAAAGGAAATGGCAAACACTAACTTATAAGCTTGTCGCAACAATGTCTATTTGGTATACACAAAATGTCAAACTTCCATTCCAAATTCATACTTAATTCGAAATCTAACATGGCCTTAAGTTACTCATAAGGTCAGTGCACACACAAATGTACGGAGTAGGTATTATGAAAGCAAGACTAAAGTGACCGCTGCTTGCAAAAAGTTCACCCAAAATGGCAAACAAATACTCTATGGAAAGCTTAGAAACGGCATCTACAACAAACGTATATGACACACTCTTTGTGGATGTACGAGCTGACGGTGAAAAGTGCAACATAGTACAGCCCTAGCAAGGTGCAGGTGTAACGCTAACGTGAAAAAGAGTGTTCTAACCACTGGCTTGGAGCGGATCAAGATATTTATCTCCAGCTACTGGCTTGGAGCGGATCAGTAAAAACACAGAAACAAATTTGGCCAAAAATTATCAACAGAAATTTTGGCAGACATCAAAATCATAAGAGAGAGAGACATAACACCGATTCAGATAAACAAGCAAGATGTGAACCAGTATGCAAGTACAGAGATAAACAGATGCAAGCCAGTTGTCAGCGGTGAGGATGTGCGCGCGCTCGACGATCTCCTGCACAGACTCCGGCCAGAAGAATCTTACGGCCACCAGCGTTAAGGAGTTGGAACAACCATCTCCACCTGCGCGATTGATCAATCAGTCAAAGCCAGAGAGCAAGTTGGCAGCAGCAGCACGGGGAAAAATCGAGGAACGGAGCAGACTAACCTTCTGCAGTCAAATGTGCGGCCGCGGATGAGGACGACGCACGCCCTCCGGTCTTGCTCGCGGGGGAGGGTGAAGACATCGTGCTTCCGGTGATTGCTGTGCCGGGGACATTCAACATGCGACAGTTGCGAGGTGGTTGTTGTGCAGGGGGACAGGCGTCCGAGCGCGAGCTGCGAGCGCGAGGTGTCTGGCATGCGGGGGCGGCCCTGTGCCTCCGGCCGGTCGTTGGTGGGGGCTTCGGGCATGCTGGGGTGTCTAGCCGCCGGCGGCCGGCAGGCGCGCGCGTCGGGCGGACGGGGATGGAGGCGCGTCGGCGGCGGGCGGTGGTGGCGCTGTATATTTTTCAGATGCATTTTCGGAAAGAGGTAAGGCGGGGGCGTTCCGTTCCGTGGTCAGTCTGGTTAGCTGATAACCGTTTGATTATGCGATGTGTGGCCACGATTGTTTGGATCACCCCTCTCTCTCCCTTTTTATATTAGTGGTGATTATATTAGTGGTGATGATGGATGCACTCAAGACCCGTTTCATAGACCAGATGAAACTTGAGCAGTTTGAGCAGCTAGATAAGTTTCTTTCACTCCAGATGGAAGAACACACCTACTTGGAAACTCATTTGGGCAAGATGTATGACATATACTTGAGTCTCACATATGTCTATGACTACTGGATGGCGGATGCTTTTGTGATAACTGCTGTGTTACGTTCACTACCTCCCAGCTATGCGGAGCATGTCCGTGGCTATGTTGTGAAGAGTGAATCACTCACTCTCCTTGAATTCATAAGCCGGTTCAGGAATGTGAAAGTGGAACCCATTGAAGCAGAGATCATTGACCTATACGGTATATTCGATATACAAAATGTATTATTTTTCAAAACACTTGTTGAAAGTATCTGATACTTATTCTGTTTTATGAAAGCAGGACCTGATTCTTACAAGTGAGAAGGACAATGTGATGGTGAACAAGTGATGGCAAGCAAGACAGTTGATGGCTAGTGGCGTTTACCCTCTACAGTTATCATTTCGGATTAGTAGTTTTGAATAACAGATTTTGTAATCGTCTTTGAGAGTGATTTTAATTAGTGTGTTTTTGCATCGTGCAAGACAGTTATTCATAAGTGCAATGGAACAAGCCGGTTGTTTTTTATTATGAATAAATTCTTCTTATAATCATATTTCGGTTGCAAATAAGTTATCCGCGTATTAATCTCATCGATAAAACGTTGGACATTTATAAAACCAGGAATGCTAAAATAAAATAAATATCCAGAGCTAATAATAATATTGTTTTCAGAAACAACACCACCGAATTTTAATCATGTTGGCGTTGTAGCATATCACTAGATACTTCGATCTATTGAACATACACTAGCCAATGTCTAAATGTGACGTGATGATCCAAACATTGATATGTCAATGAATAAGAAAAGTTGATTGAAAATCATACATGATGATAATTAAATCAATATGGTGAATATCATTATTATTGGAACCTTTAAAAATAACTCTAAGTAAATAAAATGTATTTACTAAAAGAGACATTAATATGAATTTTTTTGATAAAAGATCAAAAGGATTTTTTAGAGAAAAGGTGGATACTAAATCGGGTCTATATGATTTGATAAAAAAGGACAGTGATTTGAGGTTATGTTTTTAGCATAAAGACTTGTGAAATATTGTTGTACAAATTGTAATAATTTAATGCACATCAAACATGTTGATTTGCATAAATATTATAGTCATACTCGATTTGATAGAGTGTGGTCTTAAAAGGTATCTCTTAAAAGTTAAATATTATTTAGACTAGTATTAGTAAAATGCCCCACTTTAGAAAATTGTTTTCTCATCCAAAATTCGTGTAAAACGACAATATTTTCAGTGTCGTGGTTTATAGGATTATATGATAATATAAAACTATACACGAATATTCATAAAAGGTATGAAAATATATTCCATAAACTAAATACCAACAAGAGCAAAACTTGTGATGCTTCCTTGGTAAACTGTGGAATTTTTTTTTCAAAAGGAAAAGTTGATGGAATAGTGTAAAAGCTTAAATAAAGGTAATTGACCTTATTCCTATGAAGTATGAAGTAATGTGACGGAATATGTTTCGGAAACAAAAACTCTACGAAAGGAAATGAAAATGATGATAAAAGATCACAATGTTTCATGAGGAGCTTTTTGTGAAGATGGTACGAATCAATAATATATTTGTCAAGTCACAAATAGATATTCTTGATTAAGTGATTTTGTTGCCAGAACGAAATACATCTGCAAACTACAAAGAAATTAGATGGTACCAAATACGATAAACAATTAAGAATTATAAATCCTGAGTTACATTTAAGATTACAAAGGTAATTGTTATTTGAATCTTATTAAGTAAAAGTGGTTACTTAATCTTTTATATAGAAGGTTATATGAAAGGAATGAAACTATGGAAAGGACATAAAGCTAATTTTGTCATGAAGAATGTCTTGGACAAATCAAAAGGTTTGACTACACAAACGTAGACATGCTTACGTCAGTGTTAGCAAAGTGCTAATACTTCGTATGTTGGGTTTCGAATTGATAAATGATCAATGATTGTGTATTGATCAAAATATTGAAAAGAAATTATGTTTTTATATAATTTAAGTGGGAGTCAAATTAGCTTACCAAATCTGATATGTAAGAGACATGTTTTTGAGTGGGAGCTAGATGAGATGCATGGTCTCAAATGTGATTGACATTTTGAGTGGGAGCTTAATAAGTGTCTTTATATGTAAACGACATATAATGGAAGTACTGGTAAAAATAAATTAGAATTAATTAGTAATGAGAATGGAATTGCGATGAAGTTGTGATTTAAAACGTTGGTAATCTATTTAGACAGATCAGGAATTTTTTAAATAAAAGGTCGAGATGTTTTATTAGATCAGATTATGAAAAGGTCAGAATGGAATAAATCAAGGAAAAGTCCTTGAAAAATTTAGTTAAAACATTTAGTGGATTTCTACACGATAATAGTGGTTGTGAGATATGTTGCCTCTTTTATACTGATGTATTAAGTGGCATCGTATAAAACCATATTATGTGCTCGACGTAGTATGACCCATGTTCTTATAAGAAGAACAAGTACTAAGGTGAATTTTATGAATTCACTATAAGTAAAATCTTTATTGTTTTGAAGGAAAATAAGGATAAATATTTTGAGTCTATAGGGGATAGTGAACTCAACAAAACGTTGTTAAAGGATCTATCTGGATGACTAGAAGGACCAAATGTCGTAGGAAGGTTTATTTTAGACACTAGATTGACAACAGAATGTCAGAATCTACATAAGTATGAAAGGTATATAGATATTGCGAAATTATACATATTGATTGGAGGAGAAAACATGTTCTCTAACTAAGTGATTTCCTGGTGCAATTAGCTGATTATGAATCAGAGTATGCGCGGGGAAACGGAAGTCCCACTTAGTCATCAAATATGTATATATGTTATCAAGATAACAGATTGATATCAAACAAGGTGGTGTCAATGAATCGCAAAGAACATATGGTTATGTATGGTACAAGCCGTTGAAGGAAAACTCTTCCACAAGCAAGCATTGTCATGAAACGCTTATAAGATAAGGTGTTATGATTAATAGTAAAATGCAGCTGGTTTATTTGTACTCTAGTGCAAGTGGGAGATTGAAGGGGATATGCCCTAGAGGCAAATAAATATTAAGTATTTATAGCATTATCTCATTAAGTTTATAATAAGTTTTTATACCGTGCTATAACTGTATTAATAGGAATTGTTAATACACGTGTGGTATATAAACAAACTAGAGTCCCTAGTAAGCCTCTATATATAAACTAGATCATTAGTCAACTGATGATCGAGAATTCCCGATCATGGATATTTATATAGTTGATGATGAGGTCATTTTATTAGTGGAATAAAATGATGGACATACCCAAACAAAGTATTGCAAGAGGATCGTGTCATGAAGTTCATTATTGCAATAGGAAAGTAATATGGTAGCTTATTCCTTAGACTGTGAGATCATATTAATCGCTGCCTCTGGAGGGTACTTTGTGAAAGGACAAGGATGTCGCCTAGAGGGGGGGGGGGGGGGGGGGGTTGAATAGGTGATTTAAAATTTTCCGGTTTAGGCTTGATAATTGCGGAATAAAACTGGGTGTTTAAATTAACAAGCCAACAACCTAAATATACTAGGCTCACCTATGTGCTCCAACAACTTATGCTAAGCAAGACAAGCAACAAAGTGATAGCAATAGAATACTTCAAGCACGAAGGCTATCACATTGTAAAGTGCATAAGTAAAGAGCTCGGGTATAGAAATAACCAAGGCACGCGGAGACGAGGATGAATTCCCGAGTTCCTCCTTTTTAGGGGAGTACGTCTTGTTGGAGAGGTGTGAGGCACCACAAAGGTCGATCTCAACGCCACAAAGACTCACCCTATTCTCCGATGAACCACACCACAAAGGATTGGTTCACCTTCCACTATCGGAATCCTTCTAGGCGGAAACCGGAGCCTTTACAACAACGAACCAGGGCACACACCCACAACCGAATTAGGGGCTCCCGAACAGCTACAAGTGACCACTCAAGGTCTCAACCACCACAAAGGCGTCTAGGGTCCAAATACCAAAGAGTAACAAGCTCACAAACTTTCAACTTCCACGAATCCTCGTGGAGAGCAAACCGATGCACCAAATGCAAATGGCAAGAGCACAAGTGCTCAAATCCTTCACTCTCAAATTCCAACAAAGCAACAAATGCTTATGGGGAATAAGAGAGGAAGAACAAAGAGGAGATGCACCAAGAACTCCAAGATCAAGATCTATTAGGTTCCCCTCACTTAGAGGAGAGATGGATTGATGGAAATGTAGATCTAGATCTCCTCTCACTTTCCCTCAAAGATATACAAGAATCATGGGAGGGATTGAGAGGAAGGCAAGCTTTTCCAAAGGTCAACAATGGAGGAGAGAGGGGAAAAACATGCTCAAGAGGTTAGAGAACCATTGGGGAAGAAACCCCCTTAAATAGGTCCCCTTAAAAAGTGCCCGTTGGGTAGTGCAGGGAGGCCGGCTGGCTGGCCTGGAGGCTGGCCTGCACAGAGAGCCCGGCCTGGGAGCCGGCCAGACCGGCCTGGGGGCTGGCCACCCAGCAAGGCGCCCGGCCTGGGAGCCGGCCAGGCCGGCCTGGGGGCTGGCCACCCAGAACCCGAAATTGTAACATCCATAACTTTTGCGAGAAAACTCCAAATGGGATGAAACCAACTTTGTTAGAAAGGTAACGACAAGAGCTTTCCTACAGAAAGTGGAAATATTAAGAACCATAAATAGAGTAAAGTCACACCCATGGGAAGGTGTGGAACTTTCCTCAAGGATAAACCGATAATATTTGCAACACGAAAACGCAACAAGTTTTCCATCCAAAACTCGTTTTCGAAGAACTTGGGCATGTCATGAAGATCACGACAATCACCAAAACCCAACAAGGAGAAAAACCAAATAAGAACCAAGAAAGATGATATGCCAAGTATGCAAAGGTTTGAGCTCTCCACAAAGATGCGATAAGTTACTCACTTGAGAGCCCCTACTGATAGTCCGCCGTCTACCCTATAACCCGGTCTCTCACTAACACCATGAGACCGGTAAAATAGAAACCCTATCAAGATCATACCTTTGCCTTGCACATTCCACTTGAGCTAGATGATGACGATATTGACTCTCTCAAGTTGGAACACCTTTCTTGATTTTGCTTGCTAGCACATGCTTGATGAAGACTTCTCCAAATACTCCCCCATACACCATGACGGGATGGGAGAGCCTTGCTAAGCTCCATCTTCATGAATCCACTTGAACTTCATCTTCTTATCTTGATATATATGATGGCTTGGAGATAACATGAATGTTCACTCCATCTTCTTTTCCAAGTCATGCTTGCAATAAGCTCAACTCTTCACATGACCATTCTTCATATAAACCATTCTTCATATATGATGGCTTGGAGATAACATGAATGTTCACTCCATCTTCTTTTCCAAGCCATGCTTGCAATAAGCTCAACTCTTCACATGACCATTCTTCATATAAACCCTTGGATAGAACCTTGGTCATCATGTAATCTTCTAGAGTCCAACACATGAACTCCAATCTTTTCCTATGGACAAGATCTACAAGAATATCTCAATACAAACATTAGTCCATAAGGATTGTCATTAATTACCAAAACCACATGGGGCAACACATGCACTTTCACTTTGAGTGCATCAAACGTCAGTCCATAAATGAGTGACTATAAAGGTGGACACTTGGGTATTCAAAAGGGGTATGTTGAGGCCTATGGATCAAGAGCGGGATTTATTCATCCGCGTGATGGAAAGATATTGGGCCCACTCGGTGAGATTACATCTATAAAGGTGCGCAACGTATGACTAGGTCATTGGAGATGTAATATCACAGAACGAGTCAAGTAGCCCTTGTCGATAACAAGATAAAACAAAGCATAGGATGTTCATGTTCGTATCTCGGACAAGGGTGGTATCGTGAGAACAAAAGGAATGAATATCATGTTAACGGTTCAACGACGATTATTCTGGAATGCACAGGGACCGTCATAGCCATCCTGGTCTCCCTGACGGTCATTGGCGAGCGAGGGTTCTCGACCATGTCTGGAGTATTTCCCGAACCGTAGGGTAACACACTTAAGGTCTTGACGACGCTTGGATATCGTTTTGGAATTATCGGAATAATAGAAATTGAGAGAGAGAATGAACCGGAAAGGTTCCGGTGTATTCGGAAGGGTTCCAGGGGAAAAACGAAGGAAGTTCAGAGTGGTCCGGAAGTTGTTACGGAGCCACGGGAGATTAAATAATATGCAAATATATTAATTATGAATTATATATATTTAAATATTAATTTAATATTAAATAAAAGAGGAAAAATGGGCAAAACACCTAATGGGCCAAAAACCCAGAGGAGAGGCCCATGTGTGGCCGCACCACACATGGGGTGGTGCGCATAAGCCCCCGGCTGCCTTGGCCAGCCGCACCACCCCCTCCTCCCTTTTATTTAGTCCCACATGGGGGAGCTAAGGAGAAAGGCACCTCCTCTCTGGATTAATATACACAGAAAATACAATTAATTTGTATATTGGCTGAGGATGCCCCTCCGCCTATTCCCTCTCTCTCTCCACCTCTCGTAGTGCGTGTTCCCTCGTAAGGATTGCGCGCGCGTGAGAAATCTATACCGCAGTACGTCGTCGTGCTGCGGGATTCCACCCAAAAGTTCTACTTCCGCTATCTTGGCTGGATCGGAGAGCCCGGGAGTCGTCGTCAACCTCCGCACGTGTGCGAGTACTTGGAGGCGCCACACTTGCGGCGCCAGGGCATCGTCGTCGCGCCACCTTCGTCTTCGTCGCGCCAAGTTCTTCACGACCTCGAGGTCGGCTACGTCGTCTACATCGACAATGCTTGTTGCGGGAGCGTAATCCCCGCTATCGGTCTACAAGGGTATGTTACCGATATCTCCTCCGTTACCGCATTACTAGATAGATAGATTCTTGGCTAAGTTTTGGTGTACGTAAGTTAGAAAAAATATTGTTTTCTGCTACGAACCTCTTCAGCTTCGGCAACATGGCTGATACCGTATGCCTCAGATGTGGAATCATCAAAGGTGATCACAGCTTGAAACGGCCTCTTCCTAGCGCATCACTTGGGATGTCGTTGGATAATTTTGTAATAAGGATGTGATGTTGTGATAATGGCTTGCTGGATACTTTAAATTACTTTGGAACTGATCCCGAAGTTTATGAAAAGTACCATACAATTAGGTAGAAATGTTGGAAGGATCACTACTAGTCTTGCAATAGGGAAGCAACTTCAGTCTGGGAAGGAGATCCTCCTGGCTTTATTTCATCGCTTCTTGTAAACAATATCACTATTATCTGATGACAAAGCCGTAAGTTGAAAAAAATAGGGCCATAATAACCAAATGTCATTATTTTGACCTTTTGAGTGAGGGTTGGGAGGGAGGAAGGGACGGTCTCCAACCAATGATGAATTCTTTTCGAATGTGCGGGGACACTGTCATAAAGATTAAACACATAGTTAGTCTGCTAATCATGATGCCATCAACACCAAAAACACTTAGAAGATATTTCTAATTTAATTTCAAGCTCACAATGAGGAGCCGTAGTATCGACTCCATGGAGTTTAAGATGACTCAGGTCAAGTTGAGGAAGAGAGAGAGAGAGCCTTGAGGTGACACTTGGAAAGTTCACGACGACCTCCCTGACCGTGCCTCTTCATCCACACTATCCCAAAAAAGGACTAAGTCACTCAAATAAGACGATCAAACTTATTAAAATTACGACGTGTCAACTCTCGCAATGTGTATGACGAACTCCCTACTTACTCGACAAAACGTTGCTCGAGATAACCACCACTCTCTTGTTGTTCGATTATAACAACAAGAAGAAAGAAACACTTAAAATCTCAACAAAATAGCCGTGATGGCGGAGTAGACGGTTCAGAACAAGCTCTTTTCTTTTGGAAACATAATCGTTGGATCAATTCGTGATCACATGTTGAATTTAGGCGTGATACTTCACAAATTTGCTCAAGTATTTATGCTAAAAGCTATAGAAATGACTGTTTTGAAGAACCTTGCATTTATATCAATGCAAGGGGTAAAGGGGATGTGATCTCTATGCGCATAGAGACCATTTTGAGAAAAAAAACCCTATACAAATGCCCTATGAACTTTACAAAAGGACACAAAAGTATGGTCGCTATTACACTAGCCAAACCGGCAACTGTTTCACTGTTACTTCCGCGTCCTCCTCGTCCCCTTTCCTCCAAACGAACCGAACAGCCATCACAGATCCGAGCTCGCGTCCGCCTCGGCCACCACTACCCACCGCCGCGACGACCGCCGCAAGCGCGCGGCTCCGAGACCCGAGACTTCTGCCCCGGTAGCCTCGCCGCGGCCGCGGGTGGGCGGCCATGGAGGACTACCCGGAGGAGCTGCGGACGCCGCCGGTGTCGCTGGTATCCATCGTGGGGTGCCAGGAGATGCACGCCTCGATCTCGTCGGCGCTCAGCTCCCTGCAGCCGCCCATGCACACGCTGGCCTTCCCGGACTTCTCCAAGGCCAACGTCCTCTCCCGCACCGCCAGGAACCGCGACCCGCTGGCCCCGCCGCAGGCTCCCACGGGGATTCTCAAGAAGGACTGGCTCCTCAAGCACCGAACCCGGGTGCCCGCCGTCGTCGCCGCGATGTTCCGGGCCGATCAGGTCTCCGGTGACCCCGCCCAGTGGCTCCAGGCCTGCTCCGATCTCGAGAACCTCAAGTACATCCCCTTCATCCTTTGCATTGATCCCAAATCGGCATGTGCACTATCACAGCTATAATTATCAGTGTTAGAAATGCAAATGGGCAACCTTTTCATCTCTTGGGGATTAAGATGTTTTCGTAAGCATCACGCCCTGTAACAGTTAGCAAGTGTAGTCCATGTTGAATTTACAAATGCCAAATGATGTTCTTTTGTTCGCGCAGGTCTATAATTCAGGGAAGACATAGTAAATTGGTGGTGATCCTTGTACAGGCTCAAGCTGGTGGTAAGTGCCCTCTTGACCACCCCTAGTGACCTCTTTTATCTGTCGACCATTAGTCAGAAGACTGTGTGCAGGGCTTGTGCCCTATACCACTTGATGTTTCAAACCTCCTACCAACCTTTGTCCACACAGCAGTGGCATGCCAATTAGGATAACGGTTTTAAGAAAATACTAATTATGTCCTGCAGATGAGCTGGGCGAAGAAGTTGTAGTTGCCCTGAGAAAACGCGCTGAGATTGATTCTAAACACTTGATTGTGCTGGTTGAGAGTGATGAAACAGAACGGAACAAATCTCTCCTCAAGTTTGTTTCTCAAACCTTTTGTTTCTGCTATTTCACCTTTACATTTTTTGTGTGTAAAAAAAAGCTTGTACCAGTTTTTTATAATAATTTCCTCGAAGGCACGTCTCATTGTTAATATGATGTTGTAACCATATTGACAGATTGAGGACTATTTTTGCGGAGTTATGTTCCGTGTACTACAAGGAGGAAGGGCGAAGGATTAAAGCCCGCATTGAGAAGAGGAACTTCTCTTCAGTCGAGCTGAGTGTCCGCTACTGCTTCAAGGCAAGAATCTCCGTATCCTCCATTCTAGTGCTATTTTCTTAATACCGGTGTAGAAGTGTTGTAAAAAAAGTTTATTACTTACACCGCTTGACTACTTCATCCGAACATGTGAACGATTTTTCCACCTCACTTTTACATTATTGTGATGTTATAGGAGCTAAATCACTTAGCTCCTTCAGTAAGGTTGTGCTTCACACACACTAACACATATATGCTCTATATATATTTCATTACATATGCTTGAGCTACATCTTGGCTTACAAGCTTGGTTTCTTACAAAGGGGGTACATCCTTAATTCCTTATATAGGCTATCTAGGTCGGTTACTGTTCACTGAACAGTAGGTCGCTTACAGTACTCCTGTAACATCTAGAAACTACTACAGAGTTGCTCCCTTAAGCTATTCATAACCTGAACTAGAAACTTTCATGGACCTACCAGAAACTTCATGCATAGATATGCAAGATTACTTCTAACAGATGTGCCTGATTTCTTACACCAGGTTGCTGTTTATGCGGAGTTTAGGCGGGATTGGCCAGAAGCACAGAAGTTCTACGAGGAAGGAGTTCGTGTTTTACGTGAGGTGTGATCAACAGTCTATGCCTTAACTGGCATAGCCTTGTCAACAGTCGTACTTAAGTAAAATTAATGGCCTGCTAAATTATGTTAGAAGTAAAAAAGGAAAGGAATTATGGCTATTGTTTCTTCGGTCATCATGTTATAGTGCTCCATCATTGAGCAAATGTTATTTGAGAACGTGAATCCTCCTTAATAGACAAAATATTCTTATTACGTCAATGCCAATTGAATCATTGTTATTAGCTGTCAGTTTGAACTTTTTGGTATTTTCCATTTCTTCGGATGATATGATGGGTCAATCATTTGCTATACTAGTACTAACAACCTTCATACTAACAAAGAAGTCTGTGCAAGCATCTCACAATATACTCACGTAAAGTTGTCCAAGCAACAGCTCTTTCCACCCTCTCCATTTGTGTTCGAACGTTCCAAATTCATTACTCTTTGGTTGATTTGTCACCATTGCTTAAACAATTTACATTCATTTGAGCACTATCCATTGACAATGTGCTCATATTTAGATGATTGGGACTTCTACAAGGTTGCCTCCAGCCCAACGCCTAGTTGAGATTAAAGCAGTCGCTGATCAATTTCACTTTAAGATATCAACATTGCTACTTCATAGTGGGAAAGTTGTAGAAGCAATCACATGGTTCCGTAAACATATTCGAAGCTTTGAGCGTGTTGTTGGATCACCAGAAGTTGCTTTTCTTCATTGGGAATGGTTTAGCAGGCAGTTCCTTGTCTTTGGTGAGCTAATAGAGACAACATCAACAACTGTTCCAGATACATTATCTCCTCGGTTCGGAACTGCTGACAATGCATTGACCGAGTGGGAATTTCAGCCAGCTTACTACTACCAGGTTCAGTCTAAATCTTTTCTATACAGCACTGCAACAGAGAGCCACATTTACTTTACTGGACCACGCTTGTAGTTAAATTATACATTCCCTTATGGCAGTTAGCGGCAAATTACTTGAGAGAGAAGAGGTGTGCTTTAGAGTGCCCTTCGTCAAGGACAAACCTTACCGGAGATAATGAAATACCTGACTCAATAATGTCTTCTGTTTATGTTGGCCAGTATGTCCGCTTGTTTGAGCAAGGAGATACTGTTTCTGTGCTTCCGTAAGTTCCCTTGATGCTTGTTTTTAATTGAAAACACAAATTTAATATGGATACTTACACAGTTACACCTCACACTATGGTTGCAGCCTTTCTGATACAGAATACACCAGTTATGCTTTGTCAGAAGCTGAAAGGTTTCAAGATTCGTACGAGATAATTGCATTGTTCAGAAAAGCTTATGAATCATTTCTGAGTCTAGGTGCTACTAGAATGGCTTCTTCCTGTAGTGCTGGAATGGCTATAGAATATTATGCAGCTGGGGAATTTGGTAACGCAAAACAACTTTTTGATGGTGTTGCTGGTCTATACCGTCAAGAGGGCTGGACTACTTTGCTGTGGGAGATCCTGGGTTACTTGAGAGAATGCTCAAAGAAACTTAATTCTCTGATGAATTTTATCAGCTATTCACTAGAGATAGCGGCATTACCAGTATTCTCTGACAACGTACAGGGCTACTCTGAAAATAAAAGCAAGTGTGGACCAGCAGGTTGGCCTACCATTTCCAGGAGAGAGGAAATACAGCAAGAAGTTGTTAATATTCTTGAAGGGAAACATACACCCGAAGCTATTGACGATGAATTTAATCTTGAATTGACAGAAGAATCCACTCACCTTGTCATCGATCAAATAAGTCCTCTAAGAATAGTGCTTGTTGCATCTGTTGCTTTTCATGATCAATCTGTAAAGCCTGGCTCACCTCTGTCTGTCAGCGTGTCATTGTTGTCTCATCTTCCTTCTCCAATCACGATTGATCGATTGGAGGTTCAGTTCAACCAATCTGACTGTAACTTTGTCATGGTTAGTGCACAGGAAGATTCCTCGATGCTGAATTCACATGTTCATGGCCAAGTTGTTCATTCTACTTCTCTTACACTGTTCAGCAATAAATGGATGCGGTTGACGCATGAAGTTAAATCAGGTACTCTCTTAGTAGTTATGTGCTCTTTGTTTCATTAGATGTTCAGCCATGCTATGTAGCACTGAAGTTAATTGCCAGATTACCATCCTATAATATACAAAAACAGCTGCTGAAATTGGATGCACCGATGGGGCATATCAGTTAGAGAAGATAAAAGTCGTCCTATTGTTCATGAGAAAAGGGGGAACAATAAGGAAAGAACCTAAACCATTTATTATATGGTGCAGTCCTATAACAGTTGCAATACATCATTTAACAGACTCCATGCTCCACAACACACATCCGTTAATGGATATCATTTACATGGACTTATAATAAGCACTTGAGTTACTAACTTTGAAAATAAACCAACTAAGAGCAACCCGAAATATTAATATAAAGAGAGTTAAAATTGTGGAGGAAACTCTATTAATTACGGAAGAAATAACCACACAATTGTGGGTGCTGATTGGCTGGTTGTGGCAGAAAAAAGTTTTTTCATGATTAGGTGATATAAAGAGCACCCCGCAAAAATAGGTGATACAAAGAGCAGAGCCATATACTTGACAGTTGAAACTATATCTGTAGCTTATTTATATTTGATCTGTTCACTTTTGATAATTTATGTCTGCCTATTTTCTTCTTGATATGGGGTTATCAAGCTTTTCTGTCCGTCTGTTGATGCTTATATTCTTTTTACTACCACAAGTCCTATCATTAAAGTAATACTATGAGTATTTTCTGCAGGGCAGAGTGGAAAGCTGGAATGTTTGTCGGTAAAGGCAATATTAAATAAACGCCTTGTGGTTTCCTGCCAGGCTGAAAGTCCTGCTTCAATGGAAGTCTCTCCTTTGTGGAAATTTGAGGACCAACTGGAGACATTGCCTACAAAGGATGCTGCGCTGGCCTTTTCCGGGCAGAAACTGATGCAAGTCGAAGAGCCGGAAACTCAAGTCGACCTTATCTTAGATTCTAATGGCCCTGCTCTTGTTGGGGAGTTATTTGTTGTCCCAGTGACCATATTGTCAAAAGGGCACTCAGTTCATTCTGGTGAGCTGAAAGTTAACCTCGTTGATGCCAAAGGCGGTGGTCTTTTGATGAGTCCAAGGGAAGCAGAAGAATCTGAAAGTCAGCACGTTGAACTTCTTGGTGTCTCAACTGTAACTGGGGATGAAGTGTCAAAGGAAGACGTTGATAACATAAAAAAAATCCAGTACTCATTTGGGGTCGTATCAGTTCCCACATTAGTCACGGGTGATTCCTGGTCCTGCAAATTGGAAATTAAATGGCATGGAGCAAAGTCAGTCATGCTCTATGTTTCACTTGGCTATTCCCTAGATTCAAGTGAAGATGCATCGCTGCACAGACTTAACGTGCACAGAAGCTTGCAAGTTGAAGGGAAGATCCCCATGATAGTCGGTCACCAGTTCTTGAAACCATATAGGCGAGAACCCTTATTGCTATCTAGGATCAAATCGTCAAGTGGCGATGATAAGAAGGATTCACTTGCTATGAACGAGTCCAATATGCTTATTGTGAGTGCTAGAAATTGCACCGAGGTGCCTTTGCGTTTGCACTCGATAGCCATTGAATCTGATAATGATGGGAAGCAGCTCTGCGCAGTGGAACAGATCAGTGGAATATCTGATGAATACACAGTTGTTGCTCCTAGCGCAGAGTACAAAGCAATATTTTCAGTCAATCCACGGGCTAGCAATCCAGACTTTAATTTAGGTGAACTTTGCCTGAACTGGTCAAGAGATTTATGCCTTGGAGAGAATCAAGATAGCCGTGTTATAATGAAACAAAAATTACCTGAGGTTCATATAGAGGAGCCACCGCTTGTTGTGAGCATTGAGTGCCCTCCCTACGCTATCCTTGGGGTACCGTTCACTTTCTATGTGAAGATCCACAACTCGACATCCTTACTCCAGGAAATCAAGTACTCTCTTGTTGATTCCCACAACTTTGTTTTCTCCGGGGCACACAATCACGCTGCATTCATTCTGCCAAAAACCGAGCATATAGTGAGCCATAAGCTTGTGCCGCTTGGTTCTGGCTCTCAGCAGTTGCCAAAGATAACAGTTACTTCAGTGAGGTACTCCGCTGCATTGACTCCTCCAACGGCAGCGACAACCGTCTTTGTATATCCCAGTGAGCCTAAATTCAACCTGGAAAAGAGCCATTCGATACCCGATGAATGCGTGAGCTAGATTTTCAGAAACTTGGTGGTCCGCTCTCATGTGTGCCCTTCAGCTTGGCTTGTGCTAATGGTAAGGGAAGCCCATCATCGATTCAGTTTCACCTTCATGAAGCAAAATGCTGTTGGAGATCGGCACGATGCTACAGTTTTGGCCTTATTTTGATTTTTTTGTAGACCATTTGGATTGACCACATGTGCCTGTAACTTGTGATTATACTCCATTGATTTTTTGGCCAAGGATAGTCACACACACACACACATGACGTACGGGCTAAGTGCTGTATGTAAATTAGCGTCCCACCAGGCAAGTGGGGAATAAACGAGCCCCGTGTGTCCCTGTAGAAGTTTATGTTCATTTTCAAGTTCCTTTAGACCTTTATGCTTCTCATTGATCCCATTGTTTCCGTAAACTTGTGTACTGGCAGCTCTTATATCCAATGTTGTCCCTATTCAGTTTTCTTTCGTTGGAAATACTCCATCCATTCAAAATTATTTGAAGTTTAGTTTTGTCCTAAGTCAAACACTTTTATGTTTGATCAAGTCTATAAGAAAAACATATCAACACCTACAACATGAACTTAGGATCATTAGACTCACCATAAAATATATTTTCAGACTATTTATTCGATATTGCAGATATTAGCATATTTTGTATAGACATGGTGAAATATTGAGAAGTTTGAACTTCAAATAATTTGGAACGGAGTGGCCTCGTTTGAAAGCGCTCCTTGGCGAGAAAGAGACGTCGACTACGGTGGCTGCGTGGTTCACGACGGTCGCCGTTCTGGCGGCGGCGCGGTCCATGCTTCCTCAGGATCTCGTGTCCATAAATACCCAAACAATTTCTATCTTCTTCCCCAATTGGCCAAATTGGCTGGCCTACCCTACCCTTAAACCCAAGCCAAAGCCAATCAAGACGGCAACTAGCGCGGCGGCGGTGGGTCTAGGGTTTAGGGCCCTTTTTGGAAAGCAAAACAGGGGCCGCGGGTTATCGAATCGATACTCTCTGACCTGCGTCGCCGCGACACCTACCCCGTCACAGCGGCCGCTCCCTACGCCGCTCTTTTCCGGTCCCCTCTCGCGCCGCCCCGTCCCCGCATCCGCCGCCGCTTGCCGCGACGAGATGGAGGCTGCCTCCGCCCCCGCCGCCGCCGTCATCCCGAGGCACAAGGTGAAGAAGCAGATAAACCTCTTCTACTGCGCCGAGTGCGAGGACCTCGCCCTCAAGGTCGCCGCCGCCTCCGACGCCATCCAGCTCCAGTCCATCAACTGGAGGTACGCGCCACCCCCACTCCCCCCACTCAATCGATTTCCCGAACCTGTCCGTCTGATTTGGCACCGCCGCCGCCAGGAACTTCCCGGACGGGTTCCCGAACCTGTTCATCAACAACGCGCACGACATCCGGGGCCAGCACGTGGCCTTCCTGGCCTCCTTCAGCTCGCCGGCCGTCATCTTCGAGCAGATCTCCGTCATCTTCGCGCTGCCCAAGCTCTTCATCGCCTCCTTCACGCTCGTGCTGCCATTCTTCCCAACTGGCACCTTCGAGCGCGTCGAGGAGGAAGGCGACGTCGCCACCGCATTCACGCTCTCGCGGATCCTCTCCATGATCCCCAAGTCTCGCGGAGGGCCCACCAGCGTCGTCATCTACGACATCCACGCCCTACAGGAGAGGTTCTACTTTGGGGACGAAGTCCTGCCCTGCTTCGAGACCGGGATACCGCTCCTGCTGCAGCGCCTCAGCCAACTCCCAGACGCCGACAATGTATGCTGATTTTGATTGTATTGTGGATCCTTGTTGCTGCTGCTGCTGCTCCTGCTCTGACTCCTTGTGCGCTGCCTGCAGATCACCATTGCCTTCCCAGATGATGGGGCGTGGAAGCGCTTCCATAAGTCATTGGTCAACTTTCCAATGGTCAGCGCACTCTGCTTGAACGCTTCAACATGATTCATGTTCTTTTCCCTTTGTTTTACAAAGGGGGATCTGCCCAATTCTAAGTTTTCAGGCTGAAAGACTTAGTTATGAATGATGGAGCCGTTTGACTATGCAGGTTGTGTGTGCGAAGGTTCGTGAAGGCGACAAGAGGATAGTTCGGATTAAGGAAGGGAATCCTGAAGGGAGACATGTCGTTATTGTTGATGATTTAGTGCAATCTGGCGGAACTCTTAGAGAATGCCAGGTATCCACATATCAAGCTAATGACTGTTTGACTTCTTTGTCGTGATACTGAAATTTAGTGCTTCTGTGACGTAGTCTTTATCTGGATTTTCTTACTTGAATCTCAACGCGAGGTGAATCATCCGCTGTTCTGTGACGATAGAAGATGGTTACAGTTTTGTGCCATCAGTGTTCTCTAGCTATATTATTTAATTTAAAGTAACGACTTCCACAAGTTCATTTGAGCATCCACATTTGACACTATTGTCAGCATGCTGATTCATGTAAAGGGTAGAAGTTTTAGTTTCATTCCCTTGTGGAACCTGGTTCTAACAAGAGTCAGTGGGATATGAATATTTACACTGTGGGTGCTCTTGGTGTAACATACTCCCTCCGTTTCTTAGTATGAGAATATAAGGTGTATTAGTTTTCTGAAAAAGTCAAAATTGACTAACTTTGACCAAGTTTTTAGAAAATATTATTAGAATTTTCCATACCAAATCATTATCATTAGATTCATTTTGAAATAAATTTTCATATATCATTTTCTTGATTTTAGATGTTGATAGTTTTTCCTAAAATCGTGGTCGAAGAGTTTGACTTTTTCAGAAAACTTATACACCTTATAACAAGGAACGGAGGGAGTATTCACTTTCTCTGAATGTTCAGACAAATACATACTTCAAGCGTTAATTATAAATGCAGTCTATGGACTTCTGCCTGCATATACACTTCTGTTGCTTTTTCATCAATATTTCTTTTCTGTCCAATTGTGTTTTGCAGAAAGTTCTGTCTGCTCATGGTGCTGCAAAAGTTAGTGCCTATGTGACTCATGCAGTGTTCCCCAATCAGTCTTATGAACGCTTCAGTCACGTAATTCTGGTAATTGGTGGTTTCTCCTCGTTCCCTATTTTTCAAACATCCATTTTTCTGAGAACTGAGCCGCTAGCTCGGTAGTAGGGATGCTTGTCTTGCATTCCAGGTCAGCGGGTTTGACCCCTCGTAGGTCTCCTTTATCTTTTTAACTTCCAGTTGCTCATCACTTTCTCTTGGTTGCAGCTGGGCCAGGTGACCAGTTTGCTTACTTCTGGATCACGGATTCATGCCCTCAAACAGTTAAAGCCATCAACCAACAACCTCCATTTGAGGTGTTGAGCCTTGCTAGCTCCATTGCTGATGCCCTTCAGATATGACTTGTACTGTGAAATGGGCTGCTCCCATATGTAAGATTTCATTTCTAGCTCCAGCAAGACAAATAATGTGGAGCGAGTTATCTAATTGTGCCGAATGTGAAGCTTCCATAAACAGCCCCCCTGTTTGGATAATAAAACCCAGCATTAGATATTCACCCGGGTAGTTCTCTATATTCACTCCTAGAGCAATTGCTCTAGACCAGTGTATCAATTTTCTGACCTGACATGACAAGGCCCTGAAAAATGAGTCTTTGTGTTTGATTGAAATGTCCGGTCAGGTTTCGACCTCCTGCTTGTGTTGAATCTGCATCTGATTGAGTAAATGATCGAAACCTGCTGACTGATTATTTGCTTCCTTCTTCTGCTCTTTGAAGTTGGTTGGCCTTGCATTGTGTTCCGTATGATGGATGTTCTTGGCAAAAACCAAGATTACAGAGATCTGATTCTGCAGCTCTCTGGAAGCTAGCCTTAGCCCGTCTGGTCCAAGCTCCAGCAGTCTTGCAGCATGGAGAAAGGTAAAGTGAGTGCAGGTGGCACCTAGACTGGAACGTGCGACCAACTAGTAGTAACACATAATGGTATTCGACTTTTCGGGATTGGTACTGATAAACAAACAGCAGGGCGGACATGCGTAACTGATACATTAAATTTAGGTGGAGTGCACCAATGGAGAACGTCAACCTCCACAGAAATTAAATCAGCTTATTAGTTTGCAGCTAGAATCATATGCTTGACCCACGTGAAAATGAGATACTGCATAGCGTATGCTTCTCAAATGAGCTCATATGGTACATCTGATCCAAGATTCGAACTTTCGTGCAAAAAACGTAGGTGGATCTTCACCTGTATATTTTAGGCTTGTGCACCCTTCATGGAATTTGAACCTGTTGGGCTGTTGGTGCATTTTCACCTGATATTTCCCACAGCCTAACACTAGTACAAGCCACTGAACACGTGCACCAAACTCAGATCAGAAAAAGAAAATTACATGTAGTTTGTTAGCTGATTATAGAATGGGATGAGGTGCACATCTGTTTGGTACCTGGTGATTACTTGTGAGCAAAAGATACTTGCCCATCCTTCTAAATAACCACTATACATGCAGCTGCTTCGCATGGCTAGACAAGTTACCTCGAGACGGTCGGTGTGCAAGCCTGTAAGCATAGGCTACTCACTATTCTAATGCACAGTGCTATGTAAACCAAGATTGAATCATCAGAAAGAGCACGCCTGCAAGGTTGCAGCTTCCTCATAAAGCAAGGTACTCTACCTCATCCAAGGCTTCATCCACAAGGACCATATCAGGTGAGATGAATTGCTTGCTTGCAAGAAACATGCACGGGCTAGTGATGATCGGGGGTATAAAGTTCCCGTGATTCCGTGCAATTCATGATAAGAAATAGCCTAGCCTGTAGACATGGCATCAGAGCTCTCAGTGTTCTTCTTCTTGCTAGGTTTTGTAGCATGTTCTTCTAGTGCTAGCCACCATGATCCCTCGGTTGTCGGGTACTCGCAGGAGGATATCGCGTTGCCGAATAGGATACTTGATCTCTTTGGTTCGTGGTCTTTGAAGCATAGCAAGATCTACGTGGACCCGAAGGAGAAGGTGAAGAGATACGAGGTGTTCAGGAAAAACCTGAAGCACATTGTGGAAACAAACAGGAGGAATGGGAGCTACTGGCTAGGCTTGAATCAGTTCGCCGACGTCGCTCACGAAGAATTCAAGGCCAGTTATCTAGGATTGAGCGCTGGTTTAGCAGGAACAAATGGAACACGCGCTCCGACGACGTTCAGGTACGATCACGCAATGGATCTGCCCTGGGAAGTGGACTGGAGAAAGAAGGGAGCCGTGACGCCAGTGAAGAACCAAGGAGAATGCGGTAAGCACCATCGCTGAACATTGCACAACATCTATTCAGGCTTTCGGTAACTACATTGCACACCATTTATCTGAACATTGATTCCACTGAAATATGCTGAAGCCTGTTCTGTCAAGTGTGCTACAAGGCCTGAACGTCAAGTGTTCTGTTCCAGTGAAACATGATGCAAGAAATTTAATTTGATTGCAGGGAGTTGCTGGGCCTTCTCGACGGTAGCGGCCGTGGAAGGGATAAACCAGATTGTGACGGGCAAGTTGGAGTCGCTGTCGGAGCAGGAGCTGATGGACTGCGATAGCACCTTTGATCATGGCTGTGGAGGGGGTCTCATGGACTTCGCGTTCGCCTACATAATGGGGAACCAGGGGATCCACACCGACGACGACTACCCGTACCTCATGGAGGAGGGCTACTGCAAAGAGAAGCAGGTTGGCACATGGAACGAATTCTTCAGAGACAATAGTCTCGTAATTCTAACATGGACATTGATTGTTTGCTTTAATTGGTGTTTAGCCTCATTCCAAAGTTGTCACCATAAGTGGGTTCGAGGACGTGCCGAGAACAGCGAGGTAAGCCTGCTGAAAGCATTGGCTCATCAGCCTGTCAGTGTGGGTATAGCTGCAGGGAGCAAAGACTTCCAATTCTACAAAGGGGTAAGGAGAACTGATTAGCAACTCTTCTTTGCCTTAACATAACACATAGTAGTACAAATGAAGCGAGAAGATAGCTGGCAATTATCTTATCCGGGTAATGTGTGTGTCTGACTGCAGGGGGTGTTTGAAGGATCGTGTGGCACCGAACTGGATCATGCCCTGACGGCCGTTGGATACGGCTCTTCCGACGGCCAGGACTACATCATCATGAAGAACTCGTGGGGCACGAGCTGGGGGGAACAAGGGTATTTCAGGATAAAGAGGGGCACCGGGAAACCCGAGGGCGTCTGTGACATCTACAGAATCGCTTCTTACCCTACCAAGAACAACAATACAGGCTGGGGAGGCTGATTTTTGCAAACATCAGATGTCTCGAAATTCATTCATTTCAAGTGCTAGCACATGGAATCAACATCATTCTTTTTCCTCGAGCACGAAGCAACATCATTCAAACGAGTGATAGCTGTTCTTCGTTTCGTAGTTCAGTGTTGCCGTACGCGGTACGCCTTTACCACTCTCATATCTCCCCCTTCAAACGAGGAAAGGGGGAGGATAAATGTTGGTTCAGATGTTCCGTGTGTGACACAAAATCTGTTCCAAGTCCCTGGCTGCTCAGCGTGGTGTGGCCGAGAAAACGAGCACGGTCCGATTGAAATAAACGAAGGAAAGGTTATAAAAGCTAATTCCTGTGATATGCACAAACAGGTCCTATGGTCTAGCGGTTAGGACATTGGACTCTGAATCCAGTAACCCGAGTTCAATTCTGGGTAGGAACTTTTTTTATTTTTATTTTGTACGACGACTTAATGTATGTACACAAGTTCTTTTTGTCACAAAGAGTAATTACGTATGTCTTTACTTTGAAGAAATATTATTATAGTGCAACTTTTTTCCTTAACTCGTACGGAGTATATAGTTAAACTTTGTAGTCAAAGTGGATACAATACAACAGAAGCCAAAGAGCATCTAGATTCTGGGATGCGAAAATATGGTCTTCACTTTACTTCACCATTTGTTCCATTCCCTGTCGCCGTTACCATACTTTGAATTTTCACTAAACGAGCTAATTAGTGTCGCAAAAGTATGAGTCAAATGTGGAATTCACCTTCCCCTCCAGTCTTTGCAAGAGAAATTTCCGTCAGTAACGCGCCGTAAATCGCCCGCTAACGAGGTCGTCGGCGGCGCCGAACCCCACCTTGTTTTCTCCGCCACCGAATCCCACGCCCAGTAGTACCACACTCGGCACCGAGACAGAGGGAGGCGCGAACATGCATCTGAGCGAGAACGAGGGGATCGAGGGCGCGCGGTTCGCGGTGACGGGCGGGCAGGGCTTCGTCGGCGCGGCCCTCTGCCTGGAGCTGCTCCGCCGCGGCGCCCAGGAGGTGCGGTCCCTCGACCTGCGCGCCTCCTCCTCCTGGTCTCAGCAGCTGCTCGACGCCGGCGTCCGCCTCTTCCAAGGTACCCTCTCCCGCTCAAGCTCAAGTTACCATGGTTCTGCTTCAGAGTATACACCTCAAATGCTATTCAGCTGATGTAGTAATAGACAGCTTGTTTCCAGGTGATTAGATGCACGTAATTGGCAGGTTTGCTTTTCGAATTATGATACACTATGCTGCTAATTCTTACTGGGTTATAGTTCTACTTCTAACACTGGATCAAGCTGCAAATTATGTCCATTCTGAGCAGAATTCACTGTCATTATTACTCCCCGGCTTGTTTGTTTGGCTTCAACTAGGGATGATTACTCCTTACATAGTAAAGATAACACTACTATCATAATTATCTATCCACGCCTGATGTGCACACTGAGCTATTAAATATCTTGGGATGGCTTTGTTTTGTAGGAGATGTTAGAAAGAAGGAGGATGTGGGGAGAGTTTTCCGCAATGTGGACTGCGTCTTCCACCTTGCTTCATATGGCATGTCAGGGAAAGAAATGGTACAAGCAGGACGAACAGATGAGGTCAATATAAACGGGACGTGCTGTGTACTGGATGCTTGCCACGAGCATGGCGTTAGGAGGCTTGTGTATGTAAGCACGTATAACGTGGTGTTTGGGGGAAAGCCAATTGTAAATGGCGATGAGACGTTGCCTTATTTTCCCATCGAAGACCATGTCGATGCCTATGGGCGTAGTAAATCGATCGCTGAACAGCTGGTGCTGAAGAGTAATGGCCGGCAAGCTAAGTAAGTTGAATTTTTTTTGTCACGAGATGCATTTGTCTGCCTCTGTATCAATGCCATGCAATATGCTAATTCTAGTATGCACATGACTCCTTAGGTTGGTATATATCCAAAGCAAGAAAAAAATATTGGGTTTTGTTTCAAACTCAGACTAGCATTTTGCAGTACTTGAGACCAAGAAGGCTGTCTTACTGATTTGATGTTTTCCTACAGGAGTAAAAGTACCCGTCTTTATACATGTGCAATTCGCCCGGCTGCTATATATGGTCCAGGTGAAGAGCGTCATCTTCCAAGGATCCTGTCACTTGCAAAATTGGGACTAGCATCCTTTAAGATTGGGGCTCCAGATGTGAAGACAGATTGGGTCTATGCAGATAATCTTGTTCTTGCACTGATATTGGCAAGCATGGGACTTTTGGATGACATTCCTGGCAGGAAGGGAACTCCTGTAGCTGCCGGTCAAGCATATTTCATATGCGATGGTAATTCTTCTTAGCCTGCATTATATCTGCTCCTGTCTTAAAATTGTTAAATTTGTATACCCTTACTCTGTTATAGAATTATTAAATGTACTCCTGTTACTCTTACTCTTGTTAGCCTGCATTATTCGTAACATGTACTCCTGTCTTAGAATTAAATTTGTATACTCTTACTCAGTTATACTCATGGTACTATGTTCTGAATTTTAATCTTATCTTCTGCAAATTTGTAACTTTTTTGGTTTTATCAAACTGTACTTGTAAATTTCTTCTTGAGGAGTAACTGTAGAGGAGGCACCCTGACAGTAAGTTATACTTGTAGTAGTTATGTTGAACTACTAAGAGAACATCGGTGATTTGATCCCTTGGTTTTCGCAGTAATGGCATTGTTAAGAAGGACTATTCTACTTGTAGCACTGCACTACATAACTTATAAGCTTAATGTACTTTGCTACTTTTCATTTCACGCCACATTACATAATCTCGGAAGTATTTATTTTGCTACTTTACCTTTCGCTGAACTCAGATAATTAAAAGCTCAATGATTACAAATTTAATCGTGACATGTATTTGATGTTATGGGTTACATTTACAGTCAGTAAATGCTTACAACGTTTATCAAGTATAGTATTTGGACTTGCTGTATTAGTTGAATTGTTCCCTTCTTGAGCGTGATAATTAACTGATTGTACTTCAAAATAAACATTCATTGCCTTATTGAGGAAATCTACTTTTTCCCCAGGAGCACCTGTTAACACTTTTGAATTTATCATCAGCCCCTTATTCCGAAGTTTGGGCTATACGGTTCCTCGAGTTGCACTAGACACCTCGGTTGCCCTCACAATTTCAAGGATTATTTTGTTCATGTCCACACTCTTCTACCCATGGTTAGATAGTAAATGGATTCCTCAGCCTCTTCTGCTTCCTGCAGAAGTATACAAGGTAAGTCTATTTGTCATGTTTTGAGGAGTTTACGTAGTGCAGTTCCTTAAAAAAATCTGTACATGTCTTGAATCAGACTTTTTGGTACTATCCTATTGTTATGCCTTTTCTTGTGAACTGAGGCAAATATAATTGCCTTTTATATTAATGTAGAAGAAGATATTTTTCGCCTGCCATAGACAATGCTCTCCTCGCATATTTGATTTTCTAGAATAAGGCCATCGCGAAATTATATTTTTTTTGTTGCTGAAAACCCTTGAGTTAGGCTACTTCCAGATTCCCACACGACTAGAATTATAGCGGGTAGCAAGCTTTTCTCGTGCTACCCACTCAAATATGCCATAGCTTCCTAGCATTGAAACACTGTTGCATGGCTGGAGCAAGGTCCTGAAGGAGGTTAGGGCAGGAGAGCCAACCGGTGGCTGCGCGCAGATCCCTCTATAGTATCTTCATTTGAAAAAAAATCATTTATGATAACCTATTTCATCACGATGAACCATATATAGCACGCGATCCTTTTTTTTCCTTGGATGTTCACTTTTTTTTGCTGCGATTTTGAACCTGTTCGTCTAATATAATGCGATGATCCGTATGCAGTATACTAGTCGCGGTTGTTTCAGGCTTTCAGCGTTACATTGAAAATGATCATATTCAAGGGATATGTCTACTGACATACTCAACCTTGTGCTAAGCAAGTAGGCTTTGTTATAATATTAGTATTGATGACTGATGAGTGGGAGCAAACAAATGATAGTACATGTGCAGGTGGCTCATATACTAATGCTGGTAGTTCATTGTGACAGGTGGGTGTCACACACTACTTTTCATACTTGAAAGCTAAAGGGGAACTTGGCTACGTGCCTATGACGAGTCCTCAGGAAGGCCTGGCTGCAACCATCTCCTATTGGCGGGAACGGAAGCGGAGAGAGCTGGATGGCCCGACCATATTCATCTGGTTGGCAGTAACAATCGGGATGCTAGCTGTGTTTTCTGCTGCTTGCCTTCCGCCTGTTGGTCCACTGAAGTGGGTGCTTGCCATCCATCTGTTTGTGTTCCGGTCAATGCTGGTGATTCGTCTAGTCCTCGTGGCCGCTGTTGCGTTGCACATCGGGGAAGGCATCTATGCCTGGTTCTTGGCGAGGAAGGTTGACCCGAGGAACGCTAGAGGGTGGTTCTGGCAAACCGTTGCCCTGGGGTTCTTTTCCCTCCGGCTTCTGCTCAAGAGAGCGAGAGCGAGAGCTTAAATTTGTGTTGTACTTGACATACTCTGTGAACTCCATGGCAGTATATTCTGGCCAAAATGCCTCAGCAGATGTGACCCACTGCTGTAAAATAACCATTTCTGAGGCTTGTAACATGTATATCAGGCATATCCACGGCCTTGCCGTCTCTGATGAAAGGTATACTGCCATGTTTTACATGAGCTTTGCATGAAGCAAGCACATCTGCACATGGTCGGGTTAGGGCACGTACAGTGGTAGCAGCACCATACGGTGGTTTCAGCAAATCCATATCAGCAAAGGTTCATGAGGCCACCAGCCTGTTTTCTGCTGCCCAACGCAGCTGTAGCCCTGTGACACGGGCACAGAGCACATGGTGGCCCGCACCGGTCTCATCTCCCCGCTGCTTTTCCATCCTCTCTTTGTTTTTCTGCTTTCTTTAGCTGAGGATCCTGCCTCTTCTGCAAGCGGTACCTGTGCTATGCAAATCACATTTTTCCTTCCACCATGGCATCCGAACCTACGTGGATTCTGGGGCAGTGGGTTTGAGGCATACCGCTGCGCATGCCCTTATACGTTATCTCGAGTATCTGATGTCATTTGTTTCGAGCGGTTGTAAGAGATCTCCACTCGCGGCGCCCAAACGGCCGCCCAAACGCCTTTGGGGCGTGCCGGACACAAAATCGCCCCCACTCGCGGCACCCAAACGCGAATTCGGTTCGGCGCGGCCCAGTTTTGTGTCCGGCACGCCCAGCCCAGTAGCCCACGCTCTCAACTTGGGGAGGCTTGGGGCGGCCCCGGACGGAAGGAAACGCGATGCCACGTCGGCCTCCGACACGCGGGCCACGCCTGGCAGTGAGACGACGATCGCAATAAGTGCTGGCTTCCCCCAATTCGTCCACAAAAATCGCATTTCCCCCCGCCATCTCTCCCGCCAAAAGAAAAACCCTCGCGCCGCGGCGGCTCCATGGCGCCGCCGGCACCCAAGGGGGCAGCGAAGACGAAGGCGGCGGGGAAGACGCTGGGCGTCAAGCGCAAGACCCCCCCGCCCAGGGAGAAGCCGGAGGAGATGAGGCAGGAGGATTGGGACCTCGACGTACTCCGGCGCCGATTGGACACGCAGAGCCGTGCCGGGCGCCGCGTGAAGCAGAATGAGAGGAAACGGCTCGGCACGGCGGCGCCATTGACGGCAAGGAAGACCGCCGCCTTGAACCAAGCATTCGCCTTGGGAGGAAGCCAAGAGAGCAGCGCCACTCTACGATGCAAGGTTGGCGGCTCGCCGTCGAATTCCTCCTTCTTCACCGACAGCGTCGCCGCCACGCCTCGCACCAGGTTCTCCCCCGAGTACGGCGACAGCCAGCATCACGGTGGCTTCGACCCCAATGTCATCTTCCCTTCTTGTGGCCTGGATCTAAACCACCCCGTCGATCTGAATTCGACGCAGTACGCGGATCCCGCCGTCCAAACGGCCGCCGGTCGGAGCCTTTCATTCGACGCGGGCGCCTCCCATGTGATCGACGGAATGACTCCCGACGCCCCGGAGCTCATGCAGGTATGAACCCGCATTTTGTAGCCATGGCATGTACAATAGACGTGTGCATATGCGAGTCGTGGCTACCGGCCTTGCTTCTTGTGTGTAGGAGACCGCCCATATCATGGACGACATCATCAACGACAACGCCCGGGCGGAGGATGACGACGATGGGTTCGACGAGGATGAGGAGTACTACGAGGACGACGACGAGGACGGCGCCGGGGTCGAGGAGGAGGGGGTGGTGACCGACGCTGTGGTCGGCGAGCAGGCGGCGAAGAAGAAGAAGGGCAACCGCGGCACAATCTGGACGACCAAGGAAGACGAGTGCATGGTCGAATCATGGAAGGCCATTACTACCGGCGAGATCACCGGCACAAACCAGTCGAGCACCGCCTACTGGTCCCGGATCAAGGACGAGTTCGACGAGCGCCGGTTCACCAAGGACTTCTACAAGGTGAGCATGGTGCGCGGCCAAGGCGCCATCGAGCATAGGTGGCGCATCGTCCAACGCCTCGTCAACAAGTTCCACGGCTGCCACGAGAACATCGTCGACCGGAAGGAGAGCGGGAAGGGCCCGGCGGATCAGGTGACCGCCGGCTTGCGATCCCCTTGTTGTTTTGTTGCTTAAGTACAATTGTGATCGTCGTCGGCTTGCTTTGTTGTAGGTCATCGACGCCCTTGTGTTGTACAAATCCATCAACAAGGAGAAAGACTTCAAGTTGATGCATTGCTACAAGCTTCTCCAAAGTTGTGAGAATGGAAGGCGCACCGGCGGATTTTGAACAAGAATGGCCGCGCCGACCTCAACGCCGATCCCCAAAACTCGGAGGGGCGGCCAATCGGGAACAAGAAGGTGAAAGCGGTCTTGGCAGCGGCGGCAAAGACGGACAGAGTGTAGTCGTCCATCGACAAGGTTCTCGCCGATGTTTGCTCCAACTCGAGCTTGAGGCGCGAGGAGAACAACGCAAGGTGGGCGACCTTGATGCAGAAGGCCGACGTCAAGATCATTCTCGAACAGAAGAAAGCCGCCGTCAAGAAGAGGAGTCAGGACTTCATGATCTTGACGGCCGACGTCTCCAACTTGGACCCGCTGGCGAGAGCGGCGCACAACATGTATCGCGCCGCGATCCTGCAAGAGCTTGGGCTCGTTCCGCCCGAGAACGGCGGCAACCACGGCGCCGAGACCGGCCACGGCGCGGACGGCCAGGTCGACGATGACCCCGACATGATCACCGATGACCCCGACATGACTCAGCCCGGCTATGGCTACGTGCTCCAGCCCGGTGACAACATCTAGATCAGCGACGACGACGGCGGTGGCGACAAGCAGACGCCGGGCAACGATATCTCCCGGCGTATTTTGACGACATATTTTGGCATAGTGTATTTTGGCGAAAAAAAACCTTTGGGCCGGGCGATTTGGACGCCGCGAGTGGGGAGCGAGGGCGCCCAAATGCGCCAAGTAGTCCGGACGGCGCCCAAACGGCCTGTCCGGAAGGCGTTTGGGCGACCGTTTGGGCGCCGCGAGTGGAGATGGTCTAACAAGTCTCTATCAGGTCGAACATGACTGTCCACCGACCGAAAATGTGGAAATACACACTCTCAACTGTACAATAATACTAGTATCTGGGAACTAAAACACAGATCGTTTTGCTCGCGTGCCATCTGCAGAAACTCCGGGAAGTCCCTATCTGCCTGCGCAGAACAGGAATACACAAACATACCTGGGTTCTTTGCATTGCATTGCAGCTACCACCAATAACCTCAAGAACCGGAAGCCGAACAAAGGCATATTACAGCCTGATGCTTCAGTTCAGTGACGACGGACAGAAAGACGGTTGTGGGTCAGTCAAACTACTTCCACGCCACGAGGGGGAAGATAGTAACAGAGGAGCGGCGGTTGTGGGACTCCACTCTTCTTCCACCTACCTCGCCGTTTGGCCCGTTTCATTGGTGTCGGCGGGAGGAAGCAACCGACGGTAGGGTAGGGCCGGGCCGGGTGTTGTATCGGAGCTGGACTTCTCAACCGCAGCTCTGATGTCTACAGCGGCCACCGCTCGCTCCTTCAGAGCCACATCTCACCAGAGTCTGGAGACCAACAACTCCGGTTGCATAACATGCTCGAATTGCACGTCACCGTCGCACGTATGGAACACATGTTGGGAGGTTGTAGGCCGGCGTCCATGATTTTGGCGTGAAATGCGCTGATCAGTGTACTAGTTTTCCACCCTGTGAAAGGTGCTTGCGAATGCATGGCATCGTTGGCGTGCATGATCTAATGCGCTGCGACGATGGAAAGCCAGGGCGCCTGTTCATGGAAAGGCATGCCTTAAAGTTTCCTATGAGTGCCTGAAAGATGACAAACCGTTCCGGTAGGAAGAATGGGCGTTGTTGTTTGCCATTGCATCTGGATGATTTAGTTCACCCCCCATGTTCAGTTCTCCTGTGCGACCTTTTGCGTTTTCTGAGACTGGATTTTGGAGCTGCTTATATTATTTGAGAGCTAATCACAGACATAATGTAGCCGCCCCTGGACCTTTTTCTTATAGTATTATTAGTATGAAACTATGAACTACTGCATATTATTGAGATGATCATCAATTCATCGTAGATTCCAGCGAAACCTGACAGGAGAGGACACGCAGTACGTAGATTATACTTAATAAGTAGTGCAACTGCAAACAGAGTGCAAGTGAAAGCTGTCCGTTTACGGTTTTCGACCGGTTTCCCGCTAATGAACCGGTCAATTCACTCCTACTTTTTTTAATAAAATGAGGTATTGCTGCAAGCTGACCGTTTGCTCCAAGGACAAACAGCAACGGCAATTCGCAGCATTTTTACCCCTCCACGCCGCCATATGTGTAGAAGGTAGAAAGTTCAGAAATGGTTAAGAAACTTCCTCGCATTCCACGTATGGTATGGGAATGCCCTAGGCCAGGATGGAGAATCGGTAGAAGAATTGTCCCGACAGCGAGCAGAGTCAGAAAGTTCTCCACGTGGTGGACGTCAAAGCAAGGCAGCCGGTGCCAACTGCCAGGTGGTATCCACGCACCGCACTGCACCAGCAGCTGCTGACACCCATCATTCGCCAACACGGCTCCAGTTGTTTCATCGGTGCACGAAGGTTTCAACTGCAGACTGAATCGTGGCCCCCGATGGCCGACTGATGAGACCAGCCTGTCCACACAGCTGCGACGGACCGAACCGCCGGCCGGAGACAAAAGCCCGCCACCACATATACCCAACGCACATTCCCTGACTTCCCCCCTGTCCGTCCCCGCCAGCCCCCCACACCAAGCAAGAAAGCAGAGCAGAGGAGATCTGGAGAAGAACAAGAAGGCCATTGCTGCCACCTCCTGAGCCCCTTCTATCTCTCTTTGCCTGGTCGCCATGGCCACCATCCTGGAGAACATCCAGAAGGCGAGGTTCCTACCAACTCGGCCGCTCAGGGACGACCTGCCCACCTCCCACGGCGCGAAATCGGAGAGCCACCTCATGGGTCTCCGCAAGCGGCTCTCCACCATCTCCGGCAAGATCCAGCCCATCTCCTCCGCGTCCGCCGAGTGGGCGTTCCGGCGCTCCCAGTCGGCGCCCTCCCTCGCCGGCGTCGCCGCCCCGGTCAGGCGCTGGTGGGACTGGGGCCTCGGCTGGCTGCTCTCCAAGAAGCTGGGGTTCGCGGGCGACCTGGAGATGAACGAGGAGGAGGTGGCCGCGCTGGGACGCCAGAGCAAGGGCACCTGGGCGCACGTCCTCTACAAGGTGCGCTCCGGCGTCCGCCGCTTCGTCGTGAACTCCCACTCGCTGCCCACCACCCAGCACTACAAGAACTCGCTGCCCACGACGACGGCGGCGGCGCAGTGCAAGCCGGCCGTGCACGCGCAGCAGCAGTTCGCCTACACCCAGAGGAGCTTCCAGTACGGGCAAGCCATGGCGCATTGAGGATCTAGTACACGTTCTGTTGTATTGGTGGAGCAAAGACTAAGATCTGATGGTCTTCTTGAGATCCAACAATGGATATGACGAGAAGCTCAAGAAAAGAAAGAAGATTCAGGTATGAGGTGTGACACCGATCGATGGTGAAGATGCGAGACGATTATATGTGGGGATTTAGGATTGTAGTTTACCCTTTCTATTTTTTGTTTGTGTAGATCTAATGTTGATCCTACGTATAGAATGCCAAGGTGTATGTCGGTTCTTTCCATTCTTTTTGGGTTCGTCGGGCGATGTAAATGTTTGGTCGATTCCTTATGTTCTTTGCCTCCTGCAGTAAATAAAAAGCTACTAATGCAGACTTGTGCTCGTATGTATGCATGTTCTTGAGTGGGATCTGGAGAACAGAGCAAACCGTAAAACTGGTGAAGATGCCACCTGCTCCGTAGAATCATTGCCCAAATACAAAATGAAACGCATTTGCGTGCTGTGCGCCAAAAAACAACAGTTTTATAGTTATATAAAATTCCTCTGATAGAGCCAGAGATTGCTGTGTCGGTGCATCAGCAAACGAGACGAAAAACAGTAAAAAATTACTAAAAGAGGAGCAAAGGTCGACAATTCACACGAATCTGGCGCCAATTCTTGATTAAGTTATGTTGTTGGAGCTATCGTCACGCGGCAGTATTTTAGGATGTTTCAAGCTTCTTGTCTTTAGGGGCTTTTGGAGAAGTGACACTACAGCAGAAAGTAATTGAGTAATAGGCGTAATTCATAGCATAGGTCAAGTGTCGCAGCGTGGAAACAGGTAGAAGATCGGAATCTGTTACATAAGTGTTACATGTGCTCCACCAGAAATGAATGATTGGGGTTATGGCACACATGAATTCAGGCAATGTACTTGTGGTTTACTGATTCGTGCTAACAACTTTTTCTTGATGGAGAAAGATAGTAATGGACGCTGACATGCTGAGGTATACAAGCTAATCTATATCCAGAATCAAGTAAATATTTTGTATCTCAAACGAAGAACAACACTAGAATGACACTACGAATCTCCGAGCAAGACACACGGTGGATCTATGCACGGTATCTATCTCATATCTCCGCTATGGCAATACTAAGTTTTTTTTTTGGAAAAAATTGGTTCAGAAATACCCTACATTTTGAAATACACATAGTTTTTTTCTTTCTTTGAGACTAATAATCTTAGTTTATTAATTACGCGAAGACGCTATATCAAATCGAAGAAACTGAAACAAAAGCGTCGAGCATTGACAAGCTCTAAAACTATATCGAAAACTATGAATCCTCACAACTAACAAGTTCTACCATTGGGAGGCTGATATCGCTTTCACCACAGAGATCCCGAAGCTACGCACAAGATCACCTTCATGGTAGAGAAGAGCATGACCGCCTCCAAACCGAGAAGAACAACCAATGTGAAAATGACAATTACTATCATCAATATCCTCCTCACCACGTAAGAAGCGAAGCAAAATGGTGATTCCAAAGATGGAGATGATGATCAAGAGAAAGAAAGAGATAGGCGTCAAAATCTCCGACAACACCATCATCGACATCGTGGTTGAAGTGTACGACAACATCGACACCATAACAACGGCGGCGAAAACATTGACAAGCTCAAGTTCACCAGAAGCAATGATCCGGAAGCGTATCTTTTGTGGCTCTCAAAGTGGACGAAATCTTCCATGTGGACAACTATCCAGAAGATAAGATGGTGACAATGGCTTCACTAGAGTCTAAAGATTATACACTATGGTGGTGGGAACAAGTATAATTGACCTGCCAAGAGAATCGAAAAAGATCAATAAGAACATTGGATGCTGTGAAGGAATAAATGTATGCTCGCTTTGTTCCTCCATACGACAGAAGAGACTTCTGCAAGAAGCTCCAGGAGCTAAAGCAAGGGACAACGAGTGTTGAAGAGTAATATAAGAAAATAGAGACTGTTGTGATGAGATGAAAGGCAACACTGAAGAATCAATAGAACAATCCTTCGCTAGATTCATGAATGTAAATCAAGAAATTCCAACCTTATGCAAACTCGGTTGAGTTTAAATGTACGACAACATCAACACTATAGCAACGACGAAGAAAAAATTGACAAGCTCAAGTGCAAAGGCAGTGTGCACATTTCATTTAAATGTACCAATAATAGAGTCATGGTGCTAACGTAGAATGGTGAGTATGAGTTCAAGCATATGAAGCTTTGCAACAAGTCACTCATATGCAACGTTGGTACATCGCAACAAGAAAAATATGAGAGGGCGAGAAGTCTGGGGATGTTGATACATTGACTTTTGAAGTTTATTATGCCATTCTCCATGATATTTGCAACATATAAAATGTTTCCATCATTGTTTTTCATGAATTATGGATTTCCCATGAAACCTTATTATTTTGGTATTTAACTCTAGAAGACAGAAACATGATGTGGTGTTTTTGAATTTCAGGGATTTTAGTACTTAAAAAAGGGTAAGGTAAAAAAAGGTCAACTTGTTTTAGGTGAAGAGGCCAAGAACTGGAGGCACCCGAGGGGCCCAAGGAGCAGACCTATAACCCTTGAGGTTCCTCGGCATGCCTAGAAGGCCTGGCCACACCTACACCCCAGTTCTTCTCGTTAATTGGATGTCGCTGATTCCAGCACCGTCGCCTTTGTTTTGCCCTAAATCCCCTATATAATTCATCGGGGATTTTTCTCTCCACACACATAGACAGACAAAAAAAAAGGAGGATGCACCAGGCCGCTGCCAGAGGAGATTGGAGGTGGAATGCCGTTGTAGATGTCTCCGATGGCATCTCCCCCTCCGTCATTGCCTTCTTCATCATCTCCATCGATTTCTACACAAAAATTCCACCATTGTTGCATTGCAACCTCTTGATAAACATGATGTGTGGTGCAATGTATTATTTCCCCGTGATTTATTGTGTCTCTTTATCTTGTTTTGAATTGATAAGTTGTCAATGGTGATGGTGAAATAGTTCATTATGTCAGTTGCATACAAGTATGTTATATTCTATGATGCTCTTATGTGATGATTTATGAGTGCACACGTACATTAGATAATCACATAAGGGTATACATATTACATCTAACTTGGAGGAGGCATCGCAAGAGTGACATAAACCAGTGACTAAATTCGAGATGCATGTCATAGGGGGGGGGGGGGGGGGGGGGGGTCATATATCGGGACCTTGAAACTTAAGGTGGTGGTAGGACATTTATATCATAATAGTTCTCTTTTTTGTTCACGTATGTGGCCTAGAGATCAATCAATAGAGCTGTAATTTATCATGTATGTGCCCACATATAACTGTGGCTCCTCAGTAGAAGAAATGTGGATATATGTTTATCTAAAAAGCTAGCGTGGTGTGACTTGCATTCATAAATTGACTCATTGCTCTTGTACGTGTTCTGCACTCTTAATCACTAATTTCCTTGTCCTTAGTCAATACCTTGTTTGTCCATGCCATAAGGCAGTGGCGGAGCTAGGCGAGATTCCCTAGGGGCCCGCTCCTTCTGCATGTGCAAGACGGGCTGGCTTTGGGGGGGGGGGGGGGGGGTTGACTTCTATGTAGCTTCCGCTAGTGCCATAAGGTGCTGACTTGTGAAGTGTACGCCGATGATGAGATGAGACATGCGCATCACTCCTGGAATTCAATAATTTAACATAGATAAACATATCGTGTCTCACTTAAAGACAATCAAACATAGAAAGTAATTATTTGTATGGAACAATCCTCCCATTGGTTACCACTTGCTCACACTTTTCGCACTTCAAAACACTCGCTCTCAAATTCTTGTTAAATATTCTTGTGCAAGAACGACCTTATAAGTGGGTTATAAGGCTTTAGAGAATAGATAGTTTACATTCAACTCCTTGTGGGATCGTCAACACAATACTTATCGAAACGTGTTACAACTATCATCGCACTTGGTAGTTATCACCTCTTCGCGCGTAGACTATACATATCCAGTACCACTTCAGATCTGACATACACATGATGATATGAATCCCTAGAGCTTTAATTGCTCCCTTAAATCCTAAGTTGATTCCAAGTCAATCCCAAGTGGTTTCATTGGGTTCTATTGGATCGATGGACTGACCGATAAGAGACTTTGGTTTTATAAGAGTTGGGCGGACTTGTCTTCGAGATCCAAGGACCACACCATTTTGTACGTGTTACTGAGTTCATATTTGAGTATGATTTGCTAGTTATCCTCTATTTTTGTATCCCTCTTGTTTTGGTGTTTCCCCATCATCTTCCGCTTCCCCCCTTTGTGTTCTTCGAACCATCTCCGTGAATCCGTAAACATCGGGCCAAACCGTGTCAATCTAGCATTCATCCATACATCGTTTTCATTGTTGAAGGTGTTGTGTCAAAGCCAGATTTGACCTTTTGATTTGACTTGACAACATTTGCTTACAAGGTCAGACTGGTCAACTTAGATTGTGAGATAAAAATGGCCACGTAGGGTTAAAAAAAAAAAACCGAATCAGTGCTATCTTGTCACTCATCTGCCCTTATGCGGTGGTTTTTGTCATTTTGGTGGTTCTCTGTCATTTGCTCAGACTGGGCGTTGCGAGAATCCTCTTTGCGAGTCGGTGGCGGCGGAAGGCGAACGAGGAACCCTAACCCTAAGGAGCAAGAACTCACAGACCCGCAAAGTATGGTCACCAAAATTTCTCTTCTTTGTCCACCGCCTGCAACCCAGTGGTGTACGTAGGCGAGGAGGAGCCTCCAGCGGTGGGGATTCGTGACGGACTTCCCCTAACCCCTACCTTTTTGCAGGCCGGCGACGATGGCGGCGCTTCTTCGACAGGGGGCCAGGAGGATCGGCGGCTCCGTGCTCCAGCGAACCCAGGCGGCGGTCACATCACCGGCGGTTGCGGAGGAGCGGCGCCGTCTCGTGCCAATGCTCATGTACAGTGCTGAGGAGGTATCGTCACCACCAGAAAGTTACCTCCTTTTTCGCCTGATTTCCTTGAGCCATTTGTTTTGCTGCAATGCGCGGATATAGCGAGCCATAATCCTCGAATCAGCACAAGTGTTGAGATTGCTGTTCTATTCCAGACTAGAGCAAGATTATTTTACCTCCCAAGTAGCATCATTAGAGAAATGCCATGTCTTCTTGGTTGATTTCCAGCCATTTATTTTGCTGCATAATCGAAACAGCAGCAAGTGTTGAGGCTACTGTTCTATTCCAAACTAGAGCAAGGTTGTGGGATTATTAGAACGACCCAAGTAGCATCATTGGAGAAAAACCTTTTCTTCCGGTTGATCCAAGGGATTAATTTTGCTGCATAATCGTGTTCTCCTCGAAACAGCAGCAACTGTTGAGGTTGGTCTTGGTTATGAAATTATTAGAACGAACCAAGTAGCATCATTAGAGAAAACCAAGTCTTTCTGGTTGTGCAAATAACACCATATGAGATGTTTAATTCGTTGCTGCACTTTGGACATCTTATTGCTTGATTGTACTACTTGTCATCATTTCGTATGCACGCTCGACATTAGCCCGACCAAACCTTCTCGAAATTTTCCTTAGCTACTCTCGATCTATCTAGCCGTTCCAACAACTCCTACTATGCAGCCCTTCAGTTTGCAGCCACCGCTTTTATCTGCGTCTAATAATGTGTATTCCTTTAGTCATGCAATCTCTATCGACCTGAAGCACTCTTTGTTATCATTACTGAACTCGGATCCTGTAACAGTATGATGACAAACCGCATCAGTTTGCAGCCACCGCATTCTTTCCACACCCGAGCCGGTCAATGCACGTAGCTCCCGCTTTCGCAGGGTCTGGGGAAGGGTCCGACCACTTTTGGGTAGCATAGATCCAACTGAAGATATAACTATAAAATTGTGAACGCTGCACAATACAAATAATTTCATGTTGCTAATCATTAGTGAGCTAAAATTTCTTTTTGTGAAGGATATGAAGTTCTAGCTCACTAAGGATTAGCAACATGAAATTAATTCGGTGTATTGTGCAGTGTTCACAAGTTTATTTTTTGTCCTTTTGTGTATTGAAGTCCCTTTGGCATAGTTCATGGCGTGTTATTCTAGTTCTGCCTTCTAAGTTAGTGGTATTCATTTGCAGATTTTTCCGAATGTCTACTGCAACCGATATTCGACTCTTTTGGCTCCAGCAAATGACGCGCTGATTCCGCCGGAACTTCTATCTAGCAAGACTGTTTGGACACCAGACCGAGAACTTGGTACCTTTCTAGTATATGTTATCCATTTGGTGCTATCATAGTGCTGTTTCTCTCGATCGACGGCCTACACAATATTCTATTTAACCAACAGAGATATCTCAGATGACTCCGTGTGCTTTTAGTTTGATTGAGATTTTAGCTTCATTCAATCTAAGCAAGATTTTCAAATTGCACTGAGTTGTAATTAATCTTAATTTTGTATTACAGGGCAGTATGAGGACTTGGTAGCTAGAGTAACAAACTTCCATAATGAGGACAAGGGATTTATGGTTTTGGATGGTGATGTTTTTGATGTTCCAATTAGGAAGGATATTGTTCACCGAGTAGTAAGGTGGCAGCTTGCTAAAAGACAACAGGTGCACACTACGATCTCTCCTTTTCTTTTGATTCTCTACAGATTTTGAGCTCCCAAATCATGTGATTCATTGCATAATATGTTGGTATGATATCAGTACTTCCTTCAGTTAGATATTTAAGTTATATCTTCCTTTTGAGAATATTTTGTGCTGCACCTTTGATAATTGTGCACACCTGTCTTCCACAGGGGACACACTCGACTAAAACTATCAGTGAAGTGAGTGGTACAGGAAGAAAGCCCTATAAGCAAAAAGGAACTGGAAGAGCACGTCATGGAACATTGCGTGGTTGTCAGGTTATTCTACCCGATGTTATAGTATATCAGTCATATGTATGTTACTGCATAGTCTGGGGGGATATCTCCTCGTGTTGTGCTCCAACTAAACTAATATTTAGACTGCAACAGTTTCGAGGCGGTGCAACCATGCATGGCCCTAAACCGCGAAGCCATGCATTCAAGTTGCAAAAGAAAGTACGACGTCTGGGACTTAAGATCGCCTTGTCTGCTCGTACAGCTGAGGGGAAGGTATCTGCCGCTTTACTAAATTAATGTGTATCTTCATGGATATTCTCATTTCCAGTTCGCTCCTGCTTTGTGTGGTTATGCCTGAATAACTATTTGTGATACCAAATGAATTTTGTAGTAAACCCTGGACCCTGGTTTAACAGTACCCTTCATGCTTCAGCAATAATCATGTCTGTTATGTGCTAGAATACGTGATAATTCCTGTTCTGTTTCACATTATGTTGCATGCCACTATGGGAGGCCCGAGGAACTGTTCTGCTATGTTTTATGCTTTCATGATAATATAGCTATATTTTACACTACAGATCCTTCCTGAAGTTTCAGGAAAACAGGCTAACCACTTGCCTAGTTCTGTATAGATGGTTTTCTATGTACGTCTTGTCGTCTTAGATGGTCAACCTAGGTGGTTTAAGATCAATTTTGATTATTAGGAAGGACCTCTTTTTTCACGAAGTGTTATGTTGTTACTTACGAGTTACGAAATTTAACATTGAGCTTGTATTGTTTGCATGTTCCTGTAAGAGTGAAAAGCTTATTGAGCAATATGACAATGAACTTGGTTAATGCAATGAATTCTCGACCATGCAAAGCACCTTGACATATTTTATCCTGCATTCAAATACCTAATTACCTATATAAAAGACGGTCTGGATTTCTCTATTTGAATCCATTCTTTGCAGCATGCATGAAAAAAAATCAACTGATCATGTTTTTATTATAGCTCTGCCTCTTTGAGGACTTAGAAGTCCCTAGCCACAAGACGAAAAATATTGTGCAGTACATAAAGCAGATGGACGATACGAAGAAAGTTTTGTTGGTGGATGGAGGCGACATTGATAAGAAGTTAAAGCTGGCTACTCAAAATCTTCACTATGTGAATGTCATTCCGTCAATTGTAAGTGTCTCGGAATCTCAGCAGTTCAATGCGGAATAGTGAAGATGTCATATTGTAGTTTTCCTGGCTGTTTTTTCTACCCAAGACCATCCTGATGTTTAATACCTTCAAACAGGGTCTCAATGTCTACAGCATCCTACAGCATGACACCATTGTAATGACTCGCGATGCCATCAACAGAATCGTCGAGCGGATGCACACCCCATCAGCCGCTAGCAAACAGGGTTTCGACCAAATCAAACGCCACTGCTTTGTCCCAAATGTACTTCAATCCCCTGAAGCTACGACAGCATTTGTTTTCTCATCTCAGAATGCTACGTTTACTTGAGATATTCATTTTGATAACATGAGATTCTGCTTGATGTAATGTGTCATAGTAGGGAACAACTGGGTTACCCCCCAAACCGCAGGATCTCAATAAAATTTTACGTTGTTTGCAAAAATTGAGATGTTATTCCTATGATTTACAAATTATCACGATTCATGAGTTTGTCAGTCCATTATATTGTCTGATTGAGTCGTTGATGAAGCTGTGAAAATCATGATTGCTTAAATGTATGGATTACACCTCATCTTTTATTCTGACCAATACAAACTGGGCGTTAATGCATGACCTCCTGTTGACCGGACAACACACGAAGTAAGTAGACTATCGTACAGAAAACATTTCCGAAGTGCTCTATTCATCTCTTCTATTCAGTACAGCAGGTCTTCCCCAGTATGGCTAACTTGGCAATGAGGTTTATTTCTACTCAACAAAACCAACCAACTCCCTAGGGTCGCTTGACGTGGGGTTCGGGAGTTGCATGGCTTCTCGGGCCGATCGGTGGCGAAGGGAGGCGGCACATCAAGGACTACATCAAGGTCGCCGGGCAAGTCGGGTGCGGAGATCTGGCAACTGGTCTATCGGCGAAGATGGGAGATCTGATGCTCACAGACAAGGAGGCCTCGGGCCTAGTGATCAAGAATGTTGAATCTGGTTCGGTTCCTCACCCTAGATGGGCGGCGGTAGGCAAGGTATGCTCGCCGCGTAAGCTGATCATTGGAGCCCTGGAGAGAGCGATGCAACGTGCGTGGGGGCTTCATGGTCCTGAAAAATTCAAGGACATTGGGGACAACAGATTCATGGTTAGGTTCACCTCGTAAGGAGATTGGAGGTATGCTATGAAGAGTGGTCCATGGCAATTTGATTTCAGTGCAGTCCTCCTGAAGAATTACGATGGCAATATTCGTCCATCTGACATGGTGTTTGATACGATGGATGTTTGGGTTCAGGTGCTAGATCTGCCAATAGACATGATGAACCGAGTGTATGGGGGAATTGATTGGAGGATGGATCGGTAGGTTTATTTCAGTGGATGTAGTGTTTGGTTGCTCTTTTTGGGTTGTTGTGGTCACCTTGCATCCACTAATGGTGAGCTTACCAGTTCAAGGTTCGCATAGGATCATACATAGACTTAGGCGAAGAACAAATAGTCAATGACGACGAACTAGACGATGCTGATCAAGTCTTTGAGATGGGCTTCACCTTTGGCCACTCCATTAGTGGTGGCAGCTGCTTTGCGTTCTCCAGTAGTGCAGATCTCAGGAATGATCTCTCGCAGCATGTTCATGGAGTAAGCTTCCTCTGCCTGCTCTTTAGTTGCAAACCTTTTGCAGCACTGGTGGGGGTAAACCGGCAACTTGAGCAGAGCAATCGTCCCATGAATCGTAGACTCCTGGAACCCTGCCTCTGTACACCACATACCACTACAGCAGTGAAGAACAAGTTGAGAACATGCAAACTATGAAAGCAACATAAGCAAAGCATGCATTGATCATCATATGCCCTAAGCCCTAAAGCAGCACTATTGTTTGCTGCATACTATGGCATGTCAACCTACCACCACATCAAAAGAGGGTGTAACACTACCATCGCAAGTTCGTCGAGTGAGGGGTTAACATATGTACCACCTCAACTACCCAAAATATACAGGCCATAAGAAGTTTTGTTGTACTAAGAGCCACCATCTTGGCCTCGGGACTAAACCCATAAGTGTCCATGACAGCGTTGTAGAGGACAGGGTGCACGTCGACATGCGTGCTGTCTCTGATGGCAGCAGCCATCTTCCTCACAGGCCGTCATGCTGGTGAAGATGAGGACCTCTCGTCCACCAGTGCGCCTCTCTTCCTCTTCCTGTCCTTCTCCTTCTCAGGTTGCTTACCTGCAGGCTCATCGGCCTTGTCTCCACCATCGTAGTTGATGGTGTCGGACTCCTGGCTACCAATGTCAACATAGTCAGGAACATGTGTGCCAAGAGGCTCACTGGATCCCATGGCGAATTTGCCAGTCGCCGGACCGAAGGAATGATCTCCATCTGGTAGTAGTTCTGGATGAGCTTGTTCAGGTACTCGGTGTCTTTGGGGTGATCCTAGGGACGAGAAAACAATGTTAGATAGTCAGCCTAAGACAAAGTGGATGAGTCTAAATTATGTTAGTAGGTGATCAACCTTGATATGGCCTTTGAGGTGCTCGGCCTTCAAGATAATGCTTTAGGTTTCCTCATCCCACTTTGCGCCACTAAGGCCTTTGAGCTTGCTAATCATGACCCAGCGGACCTTCCACTTCCTGAGGTGTGGTTGTACACCTGAGTGGAGGTGACCTCTTGGCCACATAACTGGAAATCAGCTTGGCAGCGGTCCTGAGGTGCACATCCTTGAACCCCTTGTCAGTTCACACTCTGGTCTTGATGATGTCGACCATCTTGTTCAGCAAGAAGGTGGACAAGAACTGATCCCACTTCATGGTAGTCGTTGTCTTGTTCTTCTTGCTCCTGTCCATGCCACAGTGGAGATCTAGCTGACCTCCTGGCAGTTCGACCATCTCGGACGCCAGACGAGTGCCATGGAAAACTTCCTCTTGGGTGACTGGCACCTCAAACATCTGAGAGTTAGAGACCAAGGACAGGGCGAGGTCCGTCTGGGTTTCTGTTAGCGCTTGTGAGAACTCATCGGTGGTAAACTCCTACAAGGGTTACGAGCAACACAATAGCATGAAGATCTACCTCGGCATCGTAATGAGCTAGAACAACTTTCCTACACAAAGACTTGTACAACGACATCAAGATGATCAAAGCAAAATCTAGTCAAATATGCTCATATATCTACTCCACAACATGTTAGATCTACTCAAATCTACTAGCTCGCAGTCCATGCTCCTCTAGACCTATTTATCTACTTAGTGCGGTCAGATCTAAGCTAGAACAACTAAGGTTTCAAGAAACTTACAGGCATGGTAGCAGCAGACGTGGATCCTCGCAGCTCGGACAAGAGAAAGAAGTGGAAGCCGACGCCCGCCGGAGAAGAAGCTTCCGCCGCTTACCTGCTCGTGTAGATCTTGCTACGCTGCCGGAGGAGAGAGCACGAAGGGGGGAGGGAATGGTGGCGCGAAATCAGGCGGTGAGCGGAGGAGATGATATAGAGGGGCGAAAATGGAGGGCGGTGAGACAAAATTTCTCCCGCCACATTTTCGCGTGCGCGCACGGCCTCGCGGCCTCGCAGCTTTGCACGAGCTCGAACGAGGAGTGCGACGGCGTTCCCCATTTTGCACGTGGAGAGGGTGGCTCTGGAAAAATGGCCGAATCCTCCAGGGCCTTACCCAAGTGTGCTTTGAGGTTCGTGCTATGCACGAACGTGGAAACGAGACAGTCCACCAAACATTCATTATTGCATCCACGGGCCTGGCCCAATGGCACGCAGGAAACCAAACAGGTCCTTAATGGACATCGTTTGCGTTTGACACTTCAATTTCTTTAATTAAATTGGGGCCCTTGCCCAAACCCTATATGCCGCCCGTTAGCGGCGCGAATCGACCGCGCCGCTAACGGGGAGCTTCTGCCGGGCCGGCCCACCTCGTGGCTTTCTCTTTTTTCTTTCGTTTTTTTCTTGTTCCTTTTTCTTTTTCGTTTCGTTTCTTTTCTGTTTCTGTTTCTGTTTTTCTTTTTCGTTTCTTTTTCTTTTTCTTTTTATTTTCGTTTTATTTTTTCTTCTCTTATTTTTTTTGTTCTTTTTAAATTGTTTTTTGAAAATTGTTTAATTTTTGAAAATGGTTAAATTTTGAAAATGATTCCAAATTTAAGAATGGTTCCAAATTTGAAAATTGTTCACTTTAAAAAATAGTATCAAATTAAAAAATGGTTCTATTTTGAAAATGGTTCCAAATTAAAAAATGGTTTCGAATTTAAAATGGTTCCAAATTTGAAAATGGTTCCATTTTAAAAATGTAAAAATGGTTCCAACTTTGAAAATGGTTCCTAATTTAAAATGGTTCCAAATTAAAAGTTGTTCATTTTTGGAAATGGTTCTAATTTTAAATTTCAAACCATTTCCAATTTTGGAACAATTTTCAAATTTGAAACCATTTTTGGTTTCTTTTTTTCTTTTTCAAAATGTTCATATTTTTTAATATGGTAAACCTATTTTTGAAACACGAATATTTTTAATCTGAATAAAAAATATTCAGATTAAAAAATATTCGTGTTTCAAAAAATAGGTTTACATTATTTTACAATTTTTCGAATAGATGAATAAATGAAAATAATCGAAAAAGGAAAACAGAAAAAACGCAACGTAAACCTGAAGCGCTAGCGAAACGTTCCCACAAAAGGAAGCTAGTAGGCGGCGCGGGAAGTTAGCGCCGCTAACGAGCGACACAAAGCATCTCCCGGGTCATTTCATCGAAAAAAAAGTCCCATGTGTTAGCAGGCCGAATCCTCAAATGTTTTGGACTTTAAGTATACCCGGAACTACAGAAGCTTCTGGACGCCAATCCAGGGCCCACAATCAAGCCGGTGGGCGCCAATCCGGTTGCGGTGGCGGCCACCCAGGCCTGGTGACCCAGGTCAGGCAAAGCAAAAGCGACGCCTCCGCCGTTGCTTTCTTCCTCGCCTTTGCCTTTCTCTTTCGTGTGGTACCGAGCAAGACAAAGCATTTCCCTTCCCCAGACGCGCACAAAACCCCAAACCCCACACGCATCCCACGCCACCCATCCAACGACCCATCCCCATCGCAGCCCACGCGCCCCGAGCAGCCATGGCGAAAGGAGGAGCAGCAGCGGGAGGGGGCGCCGTGAAGACGGCCCTGGTCGTCGGCGGCGGCCTCTTCCTCGCCTGGCTCACCGTCGAGTCCGCCTTCAAGCCCTTCCTCGACCGCCTCCGCGCCGCCGTCTCCCGCTCCACCGACCCCGCCCACGACCCCGACCAGGACCCCGCCGTCCCCGAGGAGGACAAGACCCCCTCCACCGCCGCCGTCGCCGAGGAGAAGGAGCCTGCCGTCGCCGAGGAGAAGGAGCCCGCCGTCGCCGCTGCCGAGCCGTCCGCGCCGCCCCTCCCGGCCGAGGAGGTCGAGAGCGAGAAGATGGGGGAGGGTCCCGTGGCCGCCAAGGCCGAGTGATGGGGGCGCGTCTCGCCTGGTTACACTTCTGAAATAGTACTATGCTGTGAATCTATCCTAGTACCGGTTTGGAGGTTGTGGTGGATGATGCGATGTTTGAATCCTGTTATCGTTATCTGCATCTTTAGTACCCCAGTTCCTGGCTTACTCGCGTTGCTTGGATTAGCTTCTAACATTTGCGTAGAAACTATCTGAATGCCTATATATCTCTGTGGATGCCTTCATTCCTTATGCTGTTGATAGAAGAATCATGGTGACATAGGCTGTTCTACCTCTTGAAACTGCAGGTGGTCAGTCGTTTTAAGCATTTCTTAGGCTAGTGATATGATATTGGTGCATCATTCAGTTACTTTGTGCCACCTTTTGTGCTTTGAGAAGTTTCTCCGGGTGAAGAAGTTAATCCTATGCTATGCTATTTGGCCTGTAATTCATATTTCTGTACTTCTCCTTGATGCTGCCGAGTTTGAATTCTAATAATTCAGTATCTGCATCTTTTACTACCCATGTCAACTTACAAGTGGCAATATTGATTGCATTTTTAGGGGGGGTTACTAGTTAATAGTGTTATTATTAATGTTCTTATATGATTGTGCCCGCAGTTTTTTTCTCTGCCCTAGAATTCGTTTGCTTATATTTATTTCTTGCCAGAAGTATTCAGGTTTACATAATAGGGGCGGTGCTTTCTGGGAACAAATGGTTTGAAATTTCTATTTCTCAATTAGTTGTTGAATCATTCAATATGCTCGTGTATCACGTTTGCCCAGTGCCTGGCACTACTTTCTTTATACAATTTCTGAGCTGCTATATCTATTTGGTTAGTAAGACAGTAGATCTGCTGAGTAAGTCTTGTTAGTTACATCTTCAGTTTGTCCTTCTTTTAAAGTTGCAGATACAATCATACAATGTACTTTTAAGTGCTGAAGTATGGTTTCGTATTGCGTGCCACAGGGTAACAGTATCTACGTGAAATCGATTCAATGCTAAGTCAGTTACATTACTGTTTCACGCATGGCACATAGTTTAGTAGCTTATCTGGTGTTTAAATATCCGAAGTATTATGCTCTGACCAATTGGCGATGTTTTCTGCATCTAATCATCATTTGTAGATGTGCCGACGACGTTGTTTCTGTGGCTGTTATTGTGCAGCAGCTGCTAGGCGTTATTGTTTGATATAGAAGTCACATTATTGTACTATCATGAGATTTAATGCTGCATGCTCAACACTTAGTTTATTAGTAGCTTAACTGATGTTAAAATATCTGAAGTATTATGCTTAGATAAATTAGTATGCTGTGAGCCTATCCTAGTACTGGTTTGGAGGTTGTGATGGATGATGCAATGCTTGAATCCTGTTATCGTTATCTGCATCTTCAGTACCTCAGTTTATGGCTTACTCACGTTGGTTGGGTTAGCTTCTAACATTTGCATAGGAACTATCTGAATGCTATATATCTCCGTGGATGCTTTCATTCCCCATTGAAATTGCTTGCTTATGCTGTTGATAGAAAAGTCATGGTGACATAGGCTGTTCTACCCTTGAAACTGCAGGTGGTCAGTTGTTTTAAGCATTTCTTAGGCTAGTGATATGATATTGGTGCATCATTCAGTTACTTTGTGCTTTGAGAAGCTTCTCCGGGTGAAGAAGTTAATCCTATGCTATTTGGCCTGTAATTTTTATTTCTGTACTTTCTCCTTGACGCTGCCAAGTTTGAATTCTAATAATTCAGTATCTGCATCTTTTACTACTCATCTCAACTTAGAAGTGTCAATATTGGTTACATTTTTAGGGGAAGTTACTACTTAAATTAGTGTTTACTATATATTATTAATGTTCTTATATGATTGTGCCTGCGTTTTTGTTCCTCTGCTCTAGAATTCGTTTGCTTATATTTATTTCTTGCCAGAAGTATTGACGTTTATATAGGGGCGATCCTTTGTGGGAACAAATGGTTTGGTAATTTCTGTTTCTCAATTAGTTGTTGATCATTCAATATGCTCGTGTATCACGTTTGCCCATTGCCCGGCACTACTTTCTATATGTAATTTCTGAGCTGCTAAATTTATTTGGTTAGTAAGACAGTACATCTGCTGAGAAAGTCTTGTCAGTTACATCTTGAGTTGTCCTTCTATTTAAGTTGCATATACAACGTAATTTTTAAGTGCTGAAGTACTGTTTCATATTGCCTGCCACAGGGTAACAGTATCTACGTGAAAATCGAAGCAATGCTAAGTCAATTACATTATTGTTTCAGGCATGACACATAGTTCATTAGTACCTTATCTGGTGTTAAAATATCTGAAGTATTATGCTCTGACAAACTGGCGATGTTTTCTGCATCTAGTCATCATTTGTAGATGTGCAGCCGACGTTGTTTCTGTGGCTGTTATTATGCAGCAGCTGCTAGGTGTTGTTTGATATAGAAGTCACATTATTGTACTATAATGAGATTTAATGCTGCATGGTCAACACTTAGTTTATTAGTAGCTTAACCGATGTTAAAATATCTGAAGTATATTGCTTAGATAAATTAGTGACGCTTCTGCATTACATTATCATTTGTAGATGTGGCTACAGGCTATGGATGTTAGACCTTATTATCCAGCAGATGCTGCCAGTTAGAGTTCGATCTGGAGGCGGCAATTATTTATTAAGCTGATATTACATTATTGCTTGCTTTAGAACGTGTAGTCTGTCAGTAACTAATCTGCAGTTACAATATGTGTTGTGTTTGCTTTTATGCTCGGATGAACTAGTGAGTATTTGTGCATTTAGTCATCTCTTACAGAGGTGAAGGCAAAGCTGTTGATATTAGACAATATGATGCAGGTGCTGGGTGTAACCATTCAATATGAAGTCTAGGTTACTGACATTATGCTGTGTTAGCATGTTTACATAGGAGCTCCACATTTAACAATATTTCGTTGGTGAAATGCTGCATATTAAATTATTCACTAATATGTTTTAGTAAAGTACTGATGGTTTCTTCATTTACGCAGCAGTCATACATGTGGCGACAAAATTGTTTGTTGCAGATGTTACTCCCTCCGTTTTTTAATATAAGATGTTTTACTTTTGTCCACATTCACATGCACACAGATGTATGTAGACACATTTTACTTTATATGTTCACTCATTTTAGTATGCATGTAGACAACATGTGTAACATCTAAAACATCATATATTAAAAAAACGGAGGGAGTAGATGTTAAGGTTCAAACTGAAGTAGTGCTATTTTAGTAAACTAATAATTGGTCTGCTGATCTTCCTCGGATGCATTCTAGTGTATCAAATGTGACATCAAAACACAGCTATTATTACGTTGTTAGCATGATTATTCGTAGTTTCATGCACCATATATTAGTTACTGCTCACCTATAATTGAATCAACTGCCCTATTCAGTTTTGATGAATTAGAAATGATTTCGGCGTTTACTTATTACGCCTGCAGAGGCATGGGAATTGATGCTGAACTCTTAACTTTGAAACTAAAGTAGTGTTATTGTGATAAAAGTAAGTTACAAATCTCAATCTTATTAGTCGATTAGTTGAACTAAGACATAAGTTGCTATGGTGGTCTTGGAAACATTTGTTGTTGTTTATTGGTGCTAGTTTTTCCAGTAGTATTGATGGCAATTCCTACTTCCTGGTTCTTGTGTTCATTAACTAGACTACAAGTCATTGTCTAAGCTGATCTTCACTCAACAGTGAACGCCATACTGTTCAAGTTGCGACTACTATAAATGATTACTACTTGATTGAAGGATCTAACCTAAAAAAATTGTGATCACAATGAGAGATCTAAATATACGGTGGTAGAAAATGATAGAATTGCCAGTTTTCATATACTTCGTCATATATGTGATATATGAAATTAGAGCACATGTAATGTTCAGTTGCTACTTGCTAGCAAGATTGCATCATACACAGTTTAAAATTAAAATAGCTATGTCATTAAGATTTGACAAAGTAGTGGTGATTTCTGCAATTCAGCAGTTAGACGTGTAACGATTATCTACTTGGTGCTAATTGCTAAACTTTATTTTGTTGTAAGCAATCACTTTATGAGACTGCAGCTTTCTTTGGGTTATATTGGTGATCAGTGACATGTGCTTCGTGCAATTATTTGCAGTTGATTCATATTCGCTGTGTAGAAAACGAATACGTGTTCTAATGAAAAACTGAGTAGATGTTTTGTTGCAGTAAATAATATGTGCTTGCTATGTTAAATTTGAAAACTAATTTAGTTGCACTTTTGTGGCGAAATCGATTACTGCTTGCATATGCTAATTGCCATAATCATGTTCTGCAGTTTAGTTGTGTTGGATAAGAGACATTACACATGCAAAGTTAGTTTATTGATTTGAGTATATCTTGTGATTTCCATGTAGTAAAACTAAACACCATTCTGGTTTATATCCAGCAGAGTACTAAATAGTAGATCTTCATTAGCTTACCAGCTGCCGCATATGACAAAATGCTGATGACAATGGATCACCATTGATCTGATTCTGAACCAATTAATTTGAAACATTTAGAAATCTTGTGATTTCCATGTAGTAAAACTAAACACCATTCTTATGGTAGCAGAGTACTAAATGTTAGATCTTCATTAGCTTATCAGCTGCCGCATATGACAAAATGCTGAATACACTTGTTTGGTCCTTCATGCCTGTATTATTCCTGTTTTATGAACTTATTGCCAAAATATAATATTCTGCTGAGAATGAAACTGGTATACTAATTTGTAGAGCTTTGCTTGCTAGCAGAAGTTTTAGTCTTCTAGCTGAGCGTGAGAGTATAAGATATTGTCTATCTGATGGTTTTGCTGTTACCTGATTCAGGATTATAACTGTTATACTAGTAGACTGAATATTAGCAATCAGGATTGACCATTGGCTGCTGCATTACAATGTGCCAATGGTCAATAGTGATCATTACAATGCCATGTTGGGTTTGAAATTTGCAATCAGTATTTAGTACTCCCTCCGTTCCTAAATACGGAGTATAAGATGTTTTAGCATTTGTCCACATTCACATATATGTAGATGTATGTAGACATATTTTAGTGTGTATGCACACTCATTTTAGTATGCACCTAGACAACATGTTGAAGAGCTAAAACGTTTTATACGGAGTATATTGGAACGGAGGGAGTATAACATTGCTGTTGAACTATTATGCTATATGTGAGTCAATTAAAATGGAACGGAGGGAGTACTATTTAGTATGGCACACTGCTATGCCATGTTGGGTTTGAAATTTGCACTTAGTGACAAACGGAGGTGATGGTACATACCTTTCGACGCTGGCAATATTTTATTCTCGTGTAACAGTATAGAGGTATTATGTTTAATATGACGAATGCTTCACTACTTCATTGCCATTTGCACGCGACGGCTGAAAGTAGTTCATTTCAGGTGACCCTCTAATCCTAGCGATAGTTTTGATGTATGTAATGTGGATGGTTTATTGAGCAGTTTGCTTACTGTTTCCAAAATATAATGTGCACGGGAAGCATCTAGAATATATTTACATTTTAACGTGTTACGAGGATTTCTTTGGACTCCACTATATCCATAATATTTAGTGGGTGGGAAACAATTTTTTAAGGTTTGATGTGAGGGAAACTTGCCAGATATGCAAAATATTCTGTGATACTATCTTGTGGAAGGGTAAAATCTATGTATTTAACTGAATTGATGTGTGCCACATAATTAATGAATCCCTGTGGATAGAAGATATGTACTACACAAACTCAAGTGTACTCCAATAATTAAGTATACGTATTTTTTGATAAAGAGATTTTATTACTTAAGAGAATACGTATACAAAGATGTGAATAACACACTGTAACTGCTTACGTGGAGTCCATAGTTCATTTCATATCTTTGACTAATCCTATATAACTAAATAGTTTATCCCACTAACTATTTCTCTCAACATGCAGCCTATCCACCTTAGCAATCTGCCATGTCATTATTTCTATTTTTCATTTATCTTTTTGCAACATAATGTAACTACAAAATGTCACGTCAAATAACTTTCCCTTTGCTGCACTAATTGCCAATCTCTACTACTCCCTCCGTCCAAAAAAGATGTCTTTGATTTGTCCAAATTCAGATGTATGTATACACTAAAATATGTTTGGATGTATGTAGACATATTTTATACATCCAAATTTAGACAAATGCAAGACATCTATTTTCGGACGGAGGAAGTATATAATATGCATAAGCGACGGTGGTACGTCAGACTGTTTTGCAGTTTAGTCCCTGACGAAACGGAAAATCAACCCGCAGTCCGAAACCCACGCCAACCAAACCCCGAAGCGGTAAATCCCTTCGTCAGAGAAGAAGAAAGAGAGGCCAGCGGCAAGATCCGCCACGCTGCCATGGGTTCCCCTCTGCCACCGCCAGCACCTGTTGAGCCGTCCGTTGCCGGCGAGATGTGCTCCCCGAGGCAGCGCGGGGAGCCGCCAGCCGTCTGGACAACGCGCTGGAGGGTCTCGCGGCCGGGTCCTGGCCGTGCGCCTTGTGGACAGCGACCTCGACCGCACACTGTCGACGTCAATCCAGCACGCCTCCTGGTGGACGGCGACCTTCCCGCTGCATGTCAATCCATGCACGACAGCTTCTAAGTTCTAACTCGAGACGACAACTCCATCTCTTTCTTTCTCATCCAAGGCCACCTCCACCAAAGGAGGACCGAAGAGAGTGTGTGCTGCACTACTGCGTGCGTGAGCTTGTGCTTGGGTCGCGTGTACTGTTGTGTGTTGACGGCGGGGGGTGCATTGCAAAAGATCAGAGAAGCTAGCTAGGGCAGCGTTGTGTTGTGTGCGTGTCTCTTCGCGTGTGTGCGGTAGGCTAGGTTCGATCGGGTGTGGCCGTCTGGGTGTGGGCTGCCCTGGCCGGCCCAATTAGGTCTACGTTGGATTATTTTAGGAAAAGAATAAGGAATTTTAGAGGATTTTAAAATGACATTTAAACAACGCAAAAAATTCTATAATCTTCCTAGGATTAAAAATAAAATAGAAAACGTCAAAATAGTCTGGTTAAGAATATCTTTTTGGGGGGTGAGTGTACTCAACACTGAGTGGATCGAGTACCCTCCGGACTTTGTATCTGGTATGGTAGCAACGTCACACTACCAGAGTAGAACTCGACAAAAATCAGGTGTTTACGGTCGTCAGTGAGCTCGACCAGTAGTACGGTATACGCCTACGATGGGAAAGTGGATGAGCACGGAGGTGGGAGACCAGCGCGACGGCGCAACAAAGGCAACAACCACGCCAACGGACCAAGCCGGCGGGGAACGCGTGCACAAGCTCGATCTTCTCCGCCTATCCCCTCCAATCGAGCTGCGTGTTTGAGGACAGGAAGATGGTCGCCTTGGTGGGTGAGGATTGATTGTGTGGGAGGCAGGTTGACCACGAGCTGAGGAGAGGTAGCGGTTTTGAGTCATGGAGTTGGAACCAAAATTGGACCCGTTGCAACGCACGGGCACTTTGCTAGTAGATGCATAAAGTTATTAATGATTTTTTCCCTCTTCTCCACCAAATCCCCTCCTCTTCGTCTCCTCCACTAACCTCTCCGTAGGATATATATGGCCATTGCACTCAACACATGCGGTCCAGGTAGTTTACCTCACACTTCTCCTGCTCTCCAATGTCCGTCCACCGCATTCAGTCATATCCAAGGAGCTTACCCCCAAGCAGCTGCACATGAAAAACATACCGGTCCTCTTTGAGTTCCCAAATTCTGAGCTTCGAGACCAGCGATCCCACTACCACAACCCTCAACGAGATCATGGAAATTGAGGAGCCCCGGCCGCCGGCCGCCTAATCCGAGTGATCAGTTGCAGGTGGCCAAATTGCCGTCGGTGACTGCAACATGCTCCGATCTGGTGATCTGAACCCTCATGGACACCTTTCCATCTTATGCATGCATGTTAATCCCAAATTTACATTGCCGTGTAACAGTTATAATTAGTTAATTTATGTTGTTGCTGCTGCAGATCGGGTCTCTTTGGTCCAAACTTGGACACAGGCTTTACCGAAGTTGCTGCTTTGATATGACTAGTAACTCTGCACGTGCAACGACGTGTAGTCTTTAGAAATTAGTGAGTATCATAATTAGTTTGTTGTTGTAAGATCTTTTGTAGCCCACTCTTATGAGTTGCATTACAATTTTTTCTATAAAGTTTCAAATGCTAAAATTTGAGCCTAAAGATATGAGTATTCAATCTTCTATGCAAGCCACAAATCTGTTTCAAGAAAACCTACAGGATAACAATCTGAAGCTATTCGCAAAAATAAAACTATCTGAAGCAAGATCCAATATACAACCACTGTTTTAATGGTGGAATTTCATCACACAAAATGGGATGCACCACCCTGGCTAAACAAATTCAACATGAAAAGACCCAAAAAATAGTATATAATCACCAGCTTCAAGCACATAAACCTGACCAGAAACACAAACCATATATTTGTCCGACGATGAACAAGAATATACGACAGTGAATCAAAGTGTCGAACTACCATGTCAACAAGAAAGCGTCTTCGTAGCTGCAGTGCTGAATTTTTATGGCTGATAGAAATGAATCCCTTCTCTTGGTGGTACTCTTCTGTTTCTGCATCTTGTAACTACAAAACTCATAGATGAAGAGATAATTGAAATGCTTACCTAACCTAACAGGAAACATGTGTACCGACGATTGAAAAGAATATTTCCATCAAGGGCAGCATCACCATACAAAATATGGCAACATGAAATGTGTCTTAACCTGCTCCCCTGTGGCCAAATACTGATAGAAGCTACAACTGAAAATACACATCATTTCTATGTAGGCAATCAGAATTACCGTCAGCACATATATATTCATCATTACAAGAGATTCTTCCGTGTATACGTGTTGGCCATTGAAACTCGGAAGAATAGGTATGCTAAACAAGATGAATCATGCCTACAAGCAGTATTACGCAGGCAACTGCTCCGCTCCTAAATTCCTAGAAAAAATCGCGACTGTTCCTAGAATTCGTAGTAATTGCCCATACCCACAGAACACAGCATACACGGACAAACAGGAAGGAGGGCACGGGAAGATTGAACGGACCGAGCGGGTGCTCCAGCTTGAACGAGCTCCTCGCCATCGATCTCCCTTCTTTCCTGCAAGCGCCAAACTACCGAAATCAGCAACAGAAGGTGCACGCACCGCAATGGCATTGGGGATTTGGGGAAGAAACCTATCCACCCAGGTAAACGCTGTAAAGTCACGTGCGGGATGGAAAGAGGACGGCGGCCTGCTTGCCGTGGTTGCGTCGGGCAGGCGGCAGGGCGGCAGCGGACAGGACGCAAGACACAGTTGTGGGAGACCTCTTCCACCTCACCTCGATGATGCGCCGCCGCCAAAGCCTCCCTTAGCGCCGCAGCCTCCACATGCCTCAGCCTCCACTCGTCCCAGCCTTGTCACCCCCTATTGCCTCTGGCCGGCCGGCCGCGCCATGCGGGAGACAAGACCGGGAGGCGGCAGCCCACGCCGTGCGGGGGAGCGTGGCAGGAGGCGGCGGCTCAGATCGGATAAATCGGGCACCTGATTCGATTCGCACCAGGAGACGGGACTCACTTGGGGCGATTCGGCGGTGAGGCTGAGGCGGAGTGGGATGGGGACGTCAAGGCCGGACGCTTTGGCGGCAGAGCTCCGGCGAGTCTCCACATACTTTTTTTTGGTTCGTTCTGCGCGGAGATGAGAAATAGACTCGTACCGGTTCGCTAGACTTGTGTTGAGGTGCTCAACATCGAGGAGACGATCTGGTTCGTTGGTCAGAAATCGTACGCGTAAGATTTAATGTATCCGATCATGTTTGTTCTTTTAATATTAGTATAGATTAATAGTAGTATAGATTAGCAAAGGTTGAAAGGAGCAACTATAGTGCTATTATTTTTTGTCTGTATGGTCTATAACAGATTGATCAATGAGAAAAGTGTAATTGGCGATTCATGAACTACTCAATTGTACATGTACTGATGGGTCTCACAATCAGGATTATCTTTACCTAATAATAAAAGCGCTAAGTCTTCCGCGGTTTGGTGTGTCATGAGATTGGATTTATCCATAAAGTTGTGAATAATTACCACCTATGCCACCCATAAATTAGGCACCGTTTTGTTGGTCCGTTTATGTTTCGTAGTATGTCGCGTCCGCGTTTCCTTCATACATCGTGTACGTCCGTTAGCGCTCCGGGCGACGAGTGCTGAGAGGAAAGGAATCCTGAACCGAAACCCCAAGCACGTCAATCACAACGTTCCCTGTTTTAGCGCTCGGCGGTAACATATCGATCTCAGAAATAAGGTGTATAGATCGATCATCTCGGCTTGATCTGGACATGCGCTCCTCCGTCGATCTCCTAGGTCTCCTCTGGCGAGAGTCGACGGCGGCGGAGAACCGAGAGTGCTTGCAGCGGCCGGACTCAAAGGGAGCAGCTGCGGCGCTGATCTCGTCATGTGTCGACGAGGACGACGGGCGGGAGCGGCTTGCGGGGAAGACGAGATGTCAAAAAGGCAGCCAACAATGAGAGCACGGGATGGACGGCGAAACTTGCAGGCACTGTTGGGTCGAGCATGCGAGAGGCGGCCCTGAGCACGAAACAGCAGACGATGTTGATTTGGGCGGGAGCGACATTATTGATCCAAGGAATCGATCTATCGAAGATATCAGCAACGGCAAACGGGGAGTTTGATCTCGGCAATGATTCCCTGAGGAGGCGGCGCGATCCAACAGGGCTGAGGCGTTCAGCTTCGGCTCGGAGCGACACCTCGATGTGGTCTGGTAGACGGAGGCGCTGGGGAGCTGCCGCACCCATCAAGCGACATCGTCGTCTCCCGAGGTGTGCCCTAACTCGGCCACCGTTATAATCGATCAATCCATAAGCTAGCCATCCAGCTCTAGCTTTGCAGCTGCAGGTCCTCGGCGTAAAGTACTCCTCCAGAAGCATAAATGCATGATCGATCAATTCTAGCTGCCAGCTTTGTACATCGAAGGGTTTTTCATGGAAAATTTGGCCTGATGAACTATGTATCAGACGGACCTTATCCTGGTTTCATGTCAATGAGGGCCCCTTAATTCGAAAAAAAGGTTTTTCGTGGATAGCTGTGCATCTACGTTTGCAGGTCCGGCCTCGGTCCTCACAAGAAGCAATCGCTTGGTCATGAGCCTAATCGATAAATCCATCAGCCAACTAGCCGACTTAGTACATCCCAAAGAACAAATCAACCAAGATCCAGTACGTGCGGCCGGCAAGCCCGGCATGAGTTCTCGCCAATTTTTCTCGATGACGTGTTTTCTTGGCAAAAGTCAAGCGGAGCCTGGATCAACACAACCTTGGTGCCCTTCCATCTCTGGACCTGAACTCCAAGACTTTGATTGATTCAGCAGGTACAAGGTAAAGGAAAGAGTATCCTCATTCCGTGGCTTCTCTACATAACACAAAAGTTATGCACATGACCGGCGGTAGTTTCCTCCACAGGGAGCAGATTAAGGACGATCTTCACCCGGCACCTCATCGGGACTGACCAGCACAACCTCCTCAGACCAGTAGCAGGTTTACCTTAATTTTTCTCTCTAGGTTATTGACGAATTTCTCGCCTAAGCAATTTATCTTCTCTTGCACCAAAAATGCAGGTGGATTTAGTCGAATCGTCTGTTTAACTAGATCAGACAGATACATGAACCCACCACCGGGATCGGGCGACTCGGGCGGATCGGGCGACTCGGGCGGCGACAAGCCTCTCGCCGCCACCGGGATCGTTACCGCAACCGGCGGCCGGTTCTGGGCTTTGGCCGGACTCGAGTCGGATGATGAGGAGGTCCTGCCATCGACGGGTCATACTGAGGCCTCGGTCAGCTTCCTTTGCAAAACGCCATCGCCGCGGCCTTGTGATCTATCCAGCTCGGATCGCATGGCAAAGAGGATGGAGAAAAGGAGGCAGCAGAGGTTAGTGGTCACTGATCTTTCACTTTTGTTTTCTAACGTGTCATCTACAGACCCGCCATTGATGCGCCGGAGGGCTTCGCCATGGGAACGGCGACCGATTTTGGAGCCGTCTACTTTTACCGAGGTCGGGTTCAAGGCGGCCGAATGGACTCGCGTTTGTAGGAGGCGCGCACTGCTGGGCGCCTTGAGGCGACGGAGCTTCACGCCGGCGAGGAGAGTGCGGCCGTCTCCGGCTCCGGCAAGGCTCACAACGGCTCGGCGACCTTTGCGGATCACCGACAAAGTCAGACCTGTTCAAAAAAATTTAAATTTTCTGAAAAAAGCTGGGCCGGTTGGGCACAAGGCCCATCCGAGTCAGACTTCAGCGTTGACGTTGCATGGTCAGAAGGGCCAGCCTCGTTTGCGTTCCAGGGCCCAGTCTGATCAAATCCCTTTGCAAAAAATCTTACGTAAAGTCTGGAGCAGAGCGAAGGGTGAGATTCCAGTACCTGTTTCGTCGGCGGCTAGGGTTTCAAACTCGATCCCGATGGTGGGCGGTGGCGGCGGTTTTGCTGGTGGCGGTGGAGGCGGCTATGCTGGTCGTGGTTCCGCTCCAAACAACAACAACAACAACGCCGGCTACCGTCATGCTGAACAAGGTGGAGGCTCGGGCTACGGTAGTGGACGTGGTCCGGAGTTTCACCAGGCTGGAGGTAACATGCAGGGTAGGGGAGTTGGTTTTGGTGGAGCCAACAATAATCCCAATCAGAGGCTACGCTCTCTTGATCATGGAGCAGGATCAGGTGCAGGTTTTGGTCGTGGTGGTGGTCAGTTCAATCACGGTCGCAGCACCTTCGAACAAGGCGAAGGGTCTGGTCACGCCAATGGCCGTGGTGGGGGTGACATGTATGATGGTTATGCTGCTAACCAGGGTGGCTACGGGTTTAATCCGCTGCAGCGCCGTGACCCCGCCGTGGGTTTTGGGACAGAAGGTCCGAACCAACAACTTGGGGGAGGTGCTAGTCAGGTGCAGAGAACAGATAGGGAGAGAGAAAATAGAGGTGCTGCTAGCTTCAATGGAAACTTTGGCCCGTTTGAAGAAGGGTTTCACGATGATCAAGGGTATCGCCAAGGCAACAGAGGCCAAGGTGGGTATGGTGACCAGCGTTATCGGCAAAGGCCAGCTGGTTTTGCGGTCGTGGAGGTGGCTATGGAGGTCGTCCCAACAGGGGCAGGTTTGGTGGAGGCGGCAGAGGTCGTGTCAACAATTTGACTGACAACCTCCCGCAAGACTTTCAGAGCCAAGTGGTACAAGCTGTTGCTCAGCTAGTCGCAGCATCGGGTGTAGCTATACCTTCCCCTGCAGCTCCAGTTGCAGCAGCGGTGGAGGCAGCTCCAGTGCAGGCTTCTACGGTGGCACCAGCACTTGCCTCGGCTGCTGTAGATACGCCTAGGCAGCCGGCTTCAAAGGCAGCTAAGAAGATGGACAAGGTTCTGTGTTTTCGTTGTCTACACACCGGTCACTTTGCGATTGACTGCACTGCTGCGTTGTGCACGTACTGTCGAATGGCGTCGCATGAGTCTAAGGATTGCCCACTGCTTAAGATGCCCAAACGGTAGCTACGATGTATGGCTTGGCAAATGACAACTTGTGTTATTTTGCCGTGCCAAAAACTGAAGGGGTCCGAATTAATCAAGACAGCGGCAAGGTTGGACGTATAAGGGTTTCAGGAGGTACTATGTCGAGACAAGATGTGGCTAGGGAGTTGGACTGGTTGGTCCCCGTGGATCATCAGTGGGATATTGAATCAATTGGGAGTGACTCTTTCCGTGTGGTTTACCCGACAAAGGCTGATTTCACTCGTCTAAAGAAGATTGGTACCATCCAAGTGAGTGGTGATTCTCGTTCTTTGTTCTTTGAGGACCTCTCTTCCGATGATGTGGAGACCTATCAATTGGTTGATATTTGGGTTCGTGTTCGGGGCTGTCCGGATGAACTCCGCAAGGATTACGTAGCTCTGTTTGCTGTTGGCTCCTTGATTGGGCAAGCTACTGAGATCGACATGGACTTCACAAGGAGAACAGGGATAGTGCATATGAGGGTGGAATGTGCTGCCCCCGATTCTGTACCTGCCCGAGCTGATCATACCTATCAAGGGGTGGGTTATATGCTCGAATTTGAGGTGGAGAATCTTGACCCTGATGAGGAGATGGATGATGCGGATCCTAAAAATGGGCCGGGTGGTGGTGATGATGCAGATCCTAAAGATGATGAAAATAAAAAGGGAACTGAATCACCTAGGAGTGATATGGTTAATGAAAAAGCTGCTGATCCTAAACCCAACGAGTCTTCTAATAAGATCTCTGATCAATCCAAAAATCCAGCAACTAAAGAGGTTCCAATTTTGTTTGGGTCTTTTGATCATGATTTTTCAACACCTAAATCTGTTGGTAAAGTGAAGCTGCCACACTTTGGGACCTTGTCTGTACCTAGGAGATTATGGTCGGATATGGTTGAGGAGGAGGAGGCCGCAGAACGAGCTGCAGCAGCCTCTGCACCACCAGCAGTTTCTGCCGAGCAAGCTGCCTGTGGCAGCACTTCGCCTGTTCTTTTGCATCGGCAGCAAGCGCGGCAAAGCTGGCTGCACACGGCAGCGCTTCGGCTGTGTTTCCTGCAGTGCAGCGAGCAAGGCTGTCGAGCAAGCTGCCTGCGGTAGCACTCCGCCTGGTTCTTTTGCTGCGGGAGCAAACGAGACATTGACGACTGCACACGGCAGTGCTTCAGTTGTCTTTCCTACAGCGGCAGCAATCAAGGCGCAAGTTCTTTCTATGACACACAAGGATACTTCTCAGCTTTCGTTTATGGAGTCTCTTTCTTCTGATGATACTGAGGTTGTCGGGGAGGAGTCACCGACGCCGGGACAGGAGGTCTCGGCCACGGTGGATTCTTCCCTCCTATCGTCGTCAAGGTCGTCGGCGTCATCATCGGTTAGCTCGCCACACACTCCAGGAGGGAGATGTGGCTCGAGCTCGACTAGTGCCTCTACAGGAACTGGGGTGTTCCTTGGGGGCCGCTACACGGTGGAGGAAGTGATTTCTTATGGAGGCATTCCTAAGGAGGTGGCGGTGGATGTGCGTTCTAGTGATCGGCTGAGAGCACAACCGAACGCGGACCTGACGCAGCTCGAGAGGGCACAGCAGCGTGCTATCGCTCGGGATACTGACATGTTTTCAGGTATTAAACACGTGCCCCTCTCTTCTATTGCCTCTATTCCGAATGATTTAGTGATTGCTAGGGCGTCAAAATTGGGTGTTTCGCTGGGTAGCTCACCTTCAGATATTTTTAACTCGGTAAATTTGATGAAAGATGTTGATCTTACGTACTTTAACGTTCCTTAAGAAAAATGAGAAAGACGTTAGGACGAATGGTGATGTTCAGAATAGTTCGGTCCTAGATATAGCTACTGTTCTTAGTAAAGACCTTGATGAAAATGATTCACATGCTCCGGATGATCACAAGGATCAACCAGTCCGTGGCTCAAAACTTAAGAAAGGTGTCAAACCGAAAACTAAGGAAGCTCAAGTTACGGTTCCTCGTAGAAGTGCTAGATTTTTAAATACAAAAAAGAATTCATAGATGAGAGGTTGTTTTTGGAATAGCGACGGGTTTGCGGATCCGGCCAAGCATCTAAGAGTTAATGAAACTATTAGAGAATATAAATTGGATTTTTTTGCTGTTATAGAGACAGGAAGATCTAATTTTTCAGCACCTTTTTTATCGCATATTTCTGGTGGCCTTGACTATCATTGGTATTGCCTTCCTCCACAAGGGAGATCAGGGGGAATTCTAGTTGGTTTTAATCATTCTTCTTTCCGAATTACAAAGGTGGTTTCGGGAGATCATTGTGTTAAGTTTCATGTCATTTCTAAGGTAGATGGTTTTGAATGGGTTTTAGTTGTAGTTTATGGAGCAGCTCAAGATAACAAAAAACATGATTTTTTAGCAGAATTAGTGCGTATGTGTGAATCTGAGACGTTACCATTACTCTGTGGAGGTGATTTTAATATTATTCGTCGCCAAGAAGAAAAGAACAATGACAATTTTAACGCGAGATGGCCTTTTCTTTTTAATGCCATTATTGAGAGTCTTAGCCTCAGAGAAATAGATCTATCAGTAGACAGTATACGTGGGCAAATAATAGGGAAATACCTACGTTTGAGAAGTTAGATAGAATTCTTGCTACGGTGGAGTGGGAACAGAAATTCCCTCTAGCTTCTGTCCATGCGTTGACTAGACAAATTCAGACCATACGCCTTTGTTATTAGACGCAGGTGACCAAGCTCACTTGGGCAATAAGGCCCGTTTTTCCTTTGAATTGCATTGGCTTCAAAAGGAAGGCTTTTATGACTTAGTGGCCAAAGAGTGGGAATCGGTTTCAAAAGGAGACTCTCCAATTCAGACTTGGCAGCAAAAATTGCGACATTTGCGTAACTTCTTAAAGGGTTGGGCTCGAAATTTGAGTGGTAATTACAAGAAGGAAAAAGAGTGCCTTCTACTAATTATAGATCAGCTAGACCTAAAAGCTGAAATACACCCCTTAATGCACATGAGAGAGAGACTCTAAAAAGTGCAAATGAGAAGGTTACAAAGCTTAGGCGTGATGAGGAGTCAAAGTGGGCTCAACGTGCCAAAGTTAAGTATATTCAAGAAGGCGGGGATAATACTAAATATTTCCATCTTATTGCAAATGGCAAACATAGAAGGAAAAAAATCTACCAACTAGAACAAGAGGAGGGAACTATAGTGGGTCAAGATAATCTAAAAACATACATTTCAGAATATTACAAAAAATTGTTTGGGGCACCGGCTACAAACAATTTTGCTATGATTGAGTCACAAAATCAAGATATACCGCAACTTTCAAGAGAGGAGAATGATATTATGGTGGCTGAAATTTCTGAGAAAGAGGTGCATGAGGCTATCTCACAAATGGAAAAAAAACAAAGCACCGGGACCAGACGGGTTCCCTGCTGAATTTTATAAGTTCTTTTGGCCTGTAATCAAAAGTGATTTCATGGCCCTGATAGCTCAGTTCCAAAAAGGAGAATTGCCCCTCTTTCAACTGAACTTTGGAACAATTATTTTGTTACCGAAAAAAGAAGATGCAAGCCAAATTCAGCAATTTAGGCCTATTTGTCTTCTGAATGTGAGTTTTAAATTTTTTACGAAAGTGGCAACACATCGTATTTCACAAATTGCTCACAAGGTTATTAGACCAACGCAAACTGCATTTTTACCTGGACGCCACATCCTAGAGGGAGTTGTGGTGCTTCACGAAACCATCCATGAAATTCATCGGAAAAAATTGGATGGGGTTCTGCTTAAAATTGACTTCGAAAAGGCATATGATAAGGTCAAATGGTCTTTCCTGCAACAAGCTATGAGAATGAAAGGTTTCAATCCTGTTTGGTGTAGATGGATCAATGATTTCATTCAAAAAGGAAGTGTCGGAATTAGAGTAAATGATGACATAGGTCATTACTTTCAAACTCGTAAAGGTTTAAGACAAGGTGATCCGCTATCACCTATCTTGTTTAATGTCGTCGCCGATATGTTGGCTATCTTAATTGCAAGAGCCAAGGAGGATGGTCAAGTAGATGGCCTAATTCCGCATCTTGTGGATGGCGGGATTTCAATTCTACAATATGCCGATGACACTATTCTCTTTTTGGATCATAATTTGGAGAAAGCTCTAAATATGAAACTTATTCTTTGCATTTTTGAGCAACTTTCTGGCCTAAAAATAAATTTTCACAAGAGTGAATTTTTTTGTTTCGGGAAGGCAAAAGATGTAGAGGATCAATATAAGGAAATTTTCGGTTGTGAGTCAGGAGCTCTCCCGTTTAGATATCTGGGAATTCCTATTCACTTTCGTAAACTAAAAAACAGTGAATGGAAATCAATTGAAGACCGATTTGAAAAGAAACTAGCTTGTTGGATTAGCAATCTACTTTCGTATGGAGATCGGCTAATCTTAATTAATTCGGTTCTCACAAGTCTACCAATGTTTATGTTATCTTTTCTTGAAATACCAAAAGGGGTACGGAAAAGATTGGATTTTTATCGATCACGCTTTTTTTGGCAGAGTGTTGGTCATAAAAAGAAATATAGACTTACAAAATGGAATATTATTTGTCGACCAAAGGACCAAGGAGGGCTTGGGGTGGAGGTACTTGAGCTAAAAAACAAATGTTTGTTATCCAAGTGGTTGTTTAAACTTCTTAATGAGGAGGGAGTTTGGCAGGAGATTATTACAAACAAGTACCTTCATTCTAAATCCCTATCTCAAGTTACAGCAAAACCAACAGACTCAGCCTTTTGGAAGGGACTTATGCGAGTTAAGGAAGAGTTTTTCTCGAGAGGTTCTTTCAAGGTAGGTAATGGACAGAATACAAGATTCTGGGAGGATGTTTGGTTAGGTGATTCATCCCTTGCTCAACAATATCCTTCTTTGTATAACATAACCCATAGAAAACAAGTTTCTGTGGCACATGTTTTGGAGCAAGAGCATCCCAATATCCTTTTTAGACGAGCTTTGACAGGGAATAGATGGTTTAGGTGGCTGCATTTGGTGAGCCGGCTAATGGATATACATCTAACTGAAAATAAAGATACTTTTGTTTGGGGGTTAACTAACTCAGGTTTGTTTACCGTCAAATCAATGTATTTAGATTTTATGAATGGGCACACGAAATATCTTCGTAAGTATATTTGGAAAATTAAGGTACCGTAAAAATAAGAATTTTTATGTGGTTTCTTCATAAAAGGGTTTTGCTAACAAAGGATAATCTGATTAGACGTAATTGGCAGGGTAGTACTAAATGTTGTTTTTGTGATCAAGATGAAACAATACAACATTTGTTTATTTCCTGTCCACTTGCTCGTGTTATTTGGCGTATTGTTCATATGGGTTCAATATTACACCTCCAACTACTATCACAAACTTGTTTGGAAATTGGTTGAATGGGGTGAGCAAGAGAGACAAAACCCAAATAAGAGTTGGTGTTTGTGCTTTGCTTTGGGCCATATGGCATGTCCGGAATGATTATGTGTTTAACAGAGCAAAAAATACTTCCTTCTTGCAGGTTATTCCTTTGGCGACGCACTGGATCCGTACGTGGTCCTTTCTCCAGTCAGAGGACCAACGGCAGGCCATGGATATTGGGTGCAACCGTTTGGAGATGGTCGCACAGGAATTCTTCACCCAGTTCGGCTGGCGATGTGCAAATAGGATAGCATGTTGATGCATAGGCGTTTCATGTTATTCTGTATTTTTCGTTGGTTGATTCATGTCTCAACCCTTTGTGATCCTTGAATTGTAAGACCATTGATACTGTTTTCAATAAAAGCAATAAAGGCCGTATGCATCATCCTGATGCAGAGGCTGGGGTTAGCTCCCCCTTTTCAAAAAAAAAAGAAAAAAAGAGTAGTGGAACCTTCCAGGTCTTAAAACTATTTTATAGGAATCATCAGCACCCCTATTTGATATAGATTAAAACAAAAAAGTAAACACGTTGTTTTGCATGATTGTGAGCATGTACTAATTTCTTCTAGAGCCGTTGCAACGCACGGGAAATTTTGCTAGGACAGATTAAAAGAGGCATGTCTTTTTTGCCATCTTTATCGGAATCACGTGTATTTTTGAACCAGAAGGGTTTACAATTTTTTTTTGACTTATATTAGTTTCTGCTGGACACTTGATTCTAGCAAATTAAGTTTATGCGAAATACTGAAAAAATGAATCTGCGCCATTTGCGGAATGGTCAATCAATCAAATAAATGTTTTTTGTGTTCAAACTTCAGACATGCATTCTACATTGTGGCAAGCAAAGTAAAATATATTTCCGACTGATTTCTTTCCTAAGTTTGTTCCATTTGTCATGCAGCAGATGCTATTAGCCCCGCAGCCAGATGTACTGTATTTTTCATTAGTGTTATCAAAGTACATTTTACTTTTAGATAAAGAGTATATATTAATATCAAGAAGATACCAAATACACCCAGACTCTGCAACAACGTAATAACCGAAGGTATTACGGATGCACACAGCCGAAAGACAATAAGAAGAAGAACTAAAAAAGAAAAGTCCCGCTATAGAGTTACAGAAGTACAACCACCACCAAAACAACACCTGATGTCCAATCTCTCCAAAAGCAACGCCTTCAAGAAGGAAACAGTGCACAAGCGCCATCGTCACCCGATCGAGATCTTGGGTTTTCACCCTGGAGATAGTCCCCGCTCTCAAAACAATGTCTTCAACAAGACCATTGCCAGACACATCCAATTAAGGCCAGACCTTGGATTTTCACCTTGAAAGGTAGAACTTTGAATTTCACCTGTGCTGTTGCCCCCACTTTCATACCGCTGCATACGCGTCCTGAAGCTCCAAGCAAGTCCCTCATCGCCACCAAGAGACAAATCACCGTTCCTAGTCCTCCGATCTCGGCTTTCATGACATTTTCCGCCTCTGACTTCATCCATGATGGCAACAGATAGCAGAGCTTCATACCGCTTGCTCCTTAACGAAGAATCGTGGGCACGACCGAATCCCACCCGATCCAGCAAACTACAGGCATAAACGCACATGGAAGTTCGCCGGCGGAGCCTTCCGGACCTCGCCACTTCAGCCAAATCAACGAGGACACACAACCACCAGATCTTCATCTTCGTGTAGGAGAAACCCTAGGACCGCCACCATTATTCAACGCCAGGCCAGCACCCCCACGCCGCCAGCCGGCTCCCGGCGCTCGGATAGGGCGGGACAATGGAGGAGCACAAGGGAAGACCACGTCGGTGGTTGAAGGTCCCGACGATCGCCGCTGCCAGGAACCGCCACCACGAGATCCGGCCGTTGAACATGGCACAGATCGGGCCCTTCTGGAATTCTACATTTTACTGTCCACATGTATGCAATTGATGATCTTAATTTCATCAAAGAGAATATCTAAGGCCTAATTATAGCAAAATTTCTTCTACAAGTTTCCGCAGCAACGCGCGGGGTGTCATTTAGTATACGGTTAATTTAGCTATCCCTTACCTCGAGACGATTTTCCTGGTACGAGAATTGATTATGTTGATTTGTCCATTCTGCATGGCAAGTGGAAATATGTTTGCCACCTCGTCAGCCCTGGCTGTGTAACCTCACCGGCCACCACCACCGTTAGTGCGCTACACTTACAAGTACTCGGGCACTACATTGGAAGTACGTACTGCCTTTGAAAGTGCTAGTGAGCTGCACTATGAAAGTACACACTTGTAACTATTTTTCTTGAAATTCCCTGAAAGAAAACTGTTTTCCTTAAATGGGGAGTTACCCCGGACTCTGCGTCGTAGAGATGCATACGGCCTTCATTTATTCATACACACTTGTAAGTATTAGCGCGAGGCACTCAAAAGTATAGGCAAAATGTAAGGAACACAGCCTCTCGACCTGGGACGCTTCAATTGTGACCCGAGTTAGCACATGAGTATACTGCTACAGGGATGTAAACGGATCGGATTTTGGCGCTACTATATCCTTTACCATATTTTTTTCTCCGATTCGGATTGGATTGGATAATGTAAGGTTGCAGATTCAGTGATGTATTTTTATGATCACGGATTCAGATAAATGGAGCGAATTCGGGGCGGAAATAAAATTAATCAGATCGGTACGCGCAATGTAAATCATTAACCTACAGAACGAAAAATAATAGCTCAACAACTAGAAATTCACTTTGGCTCCCGAGCTCATATGCTCCTGTTATATTAAACAAAATTTTAAAAATAGTAAAACATTTTAAAAGTTCTGAAAATATTTGGAAGCGAACACAAACCAATGTACAACATAAGTGTCAAGTTTCGTGGCGAAATGACATTTGGTATGCCCTGTGCAAAAAAATAAATCTGTGGTCGAAATGCAATTTCAAAATCATACTTTTTAGAGCATTGATTTTGTTATTTTTACACATAGCACCACACATGATATTTCATGATGAAACTTGGCACATATTTAAAAAACATGTATATGTTCATAATTTTTGGATTTTTTTTACTATTTTTTAAATTTCATTTAAAATAACAGAAGCATATGAGCTCGGGAGCCAAAACGCCTCTCTCCTCAACAACTTAATAACCTAACAAAGTTGTACTCCATAGTATGTATAGTGACCATGCAAGTGAGTTGTTGTTTGAAAGTGCATGAGCCCTTATGTGTGGTTTTGGTAATTAATGACAATCTCTATGGACTAATGGTCGCATTGAGATATCCTTGTAGGGCTTGTCCATTGGCAATGCTTTAACACCATGTGTTGGTATCAAGGTTGAAAGAAGAAGATAAAGTGATGACCAAAGCAATATTTAAGTCATCTTCGTATATATCAAGAGAAGAAGATGAAGTGCAAGTTCAAGAGAAGCATCTCGAAGAAATCCTATGCTTGAAGCTTGTCACCCATTTAGAGATAATGGTCAAGTGAAGATGTGCCTTATATAGGCTCTCCCATATTAGTGTATGGGGGAGCGATATGTGAATCTTCATCAAGCAAAACGCAATCAAGAAAGGTGGTCCACTTGAAGAGATCAAGATCGTCGTCATCTAGCTCAAGTGGATTGCGCAAGGCAAAAATATGATCTTGATAGGGTTTCTATTTTACCGTCTCATGGTGTTAGTGGGAGACCGGATTAAAGGATAGACGGCATACTATCAAGAGGGGCTCTCAAGTGAGTAACTTGATCGCATCTTTGTGGAGAGCTCAAACCTTTGCATACTTGGCATCATCATCTTTCTTGGTTCTTATTTGGTTTTTATCCATGTGAGGATTTAGAGCTTGTGTTCATCTCCATACCAAGCTCTAGTTCATCAAAAACGAATTTCATATGCATATCTTGTTGCGTTTTTGATGTTGCAAGTTTTACCGGTTTGTCTTTTCTAAGAGAGGTCAAACTCTCTCTTTGTGGCTTCCTCCTCACATGATGGACTATGATGTTTCTCTGCATAATCTTGAAGAGCTCTTCGTTGCGATTCCAACGAGTCCAAGATCATCAAAATCGGAATCCGGATGAAAAAGATAGTGCAGTTTTCGTATTGCTATTTCTGTCAGTTTTTTGCAGACCGGATATTCCGGGTCAAATTCAAACCAGAATATCTGGCCCCCAGGAAAATTGGCGAAACTCGATTTTGCATCTCTTTGCGCGAGCCTCTGGACTCGGCCGGATATTTGGGCCGGATTTTTCCTCCAGGGCCGGAAATTCCGGCCTGACCGGAATATCCGGGCTCCACTTGAGCCGGAATATCCGGCTTCCCCTGTTTCCAATGGCTAGATTTTGGGAGGGGCTATAAATACCCCTCCCCTTCTTCTTCCTTGGTGCTGCACGTTTTTCTCCTCTCTTACCTCCATTGTTGACCTTGAAAAGCTTGCCCCTCTCTCAATTCCTCCCATGATTCTTGCATATCTTTGAGGAAAAAGTGAGAGGAGATCTAGATCTACATTTCCACCAATCCATCTTTCCTCTAAGTGATGTGAACCATTTGGATCTAGATTTTGGAGTTCCATTTGTTGAGTTATTCCTTGTTTTTCCTCTCTTCTCCTCCCATAAGCATTAGTTGCTTTTGGTGGGATTTGAGAGTGAAGGATTTGAGCACTTGTGCTCTTGCCATTGCTTTGTTGCATCGGTTTGTGCTCTCCACGAGGATTCGTGGAAGTGAAAGTTTGTGAGCTTGTTACTCTTGGGTCTTTGGACCCTAGACGACATTGTGGTGGTTGAGACCTCTTGTGGTCACTTGTAGCTGTTCGAGAGCCCCCAATTCAGTTGTGGGTGTGTGCCTCGGATCGTTGTTGTAAAGACTCCGGATTCCGCCTTGAAGGATTCCGATGGTGAAAGGTGAACCAATCTTTTGTGGTGCGGTTCATCGGAGAAGAAGGTGAGCTTGTTGTGGCGTTGAGACCAACCTGTTGTGGTGGTCTCACACCTCTCCAACGAGACGTACTCTCCTAAAAAGGAGAAACTCGGGAATACATCCTCGTCTCCGCGTGCCTCGGTTATTTCTATACCCGAGCTCTTTACTTATGCACTTTACATTGTGATAGCCTTCGTGTTTGAAGTATTCTTTTGCTATCGCCTTGTTGCTTGTCTTGCTTAGCATAAGTTGTTGGTGCATATAGGTGAACCTAGTATATTTAGGTTGTTGGCTTGTTAATTTAAACACCTAGTTTTATTCCGCAATTATCAAGCCTAAATCGGAAAAGTTTTAATCGCCTATTCACCCCCCTCTAGGCGACATCCTTGTCCTTTCATTGTTCAACGGATGAACTCCACAACTCACTAACTACAAACTGTGCTATATTAGTTTAGCCATTTCGGTAGAAAATCGGATTATTCGTATTATAACCATCGGATAATCCTAATTAATATCCGGATAATCCATATTCTGATACTATTTTACATACCATATTCTATACCGTATCCAGGTGTTCAGTTTGGAACCGGATATCCTTATCCGGCGGATTCTCTGAAACCGGATATGGCTTCTTTAAAATGGATTCGGTGGTGGATTCGGTGCGGAAATTATCCTATCGGTTTACACCCCTAACTGCTACATTACAGAGAGTTTGGAAAGGTCGTTGTTTTGTTAAATATAGTTTTGACTCCTGTCTGAGTAGAAAAAAAATTAAACATTACTTTTTTCCTGAAAAAGGTGGTAACAAATATATTCGAGTGTTCTACATACGCTCAAAGTCTTGTAATCATATGGAAGATGTGGTACTCTGAAAAAAAAATCAGTGCTCTAAATATATTTTTACATCTCACGTTGGCCAATGTTTTGTTTTCACAAAGAGCAGCACGAATGCTATTTCGTCACGAAACTTTGCACATATGTAGAACACTTTGCCATTTTTCAGGAATTTTGAAATATTTTGCTATTTTTTAATTTTCTACCCATTATTCTACTATTTTTTAATTTTCTACTCACCAAGAGAAGCATATGAGCTTGGGAGGTGTTTTAAATTTCTGCTTTTCCCGCGGAAAGTGTTATTTGCTCCCGAGCTCGAGTGCTCCCTCCACTTTTAAAAAATTGAAAATCATATTTTTGAGTTTAAAAATATTCTGAAAAAAATCACGGGTGTAACCAGTGATGTATCCTATGAACGTGAAAAATGTCAAATTGAAATAATTTATATTTTGAGGTACACAAAATAACAAAATCTGCTAAAACTTAGAGATTTGAAAATAGGCATATTTAGATCCACAATTTATCATTTTTGCGTAGCTCAAAATATAAAGTATTTGAAGTTGATATTTTGTACGTTCATGGGATATACTATTGACCACACCCAGAAATGTTTTCAGAAGTTTTCGAAACATATAAATAGATTTTCGAATTTTGAAACTGGAGGGAGCACTAGAGCTCGGGAGCCAAAAGTCTCTACTCCTTTTACTGGCCCTATACACGTAGCTTGTGCGCCGAATTTTGGGGCCACAAAATTGGGGGCCTGTTCGGCCTTTCGGGCCTCACTCCCATGGGTGTAGGGCTGTAGGCACTTCTATGTGCCAGATATTGATGGAACAGAACAGACCTTCTCTTAGGGTTTAGGCGACTTCGGCGGCGATCTCATCGGCGAAGGTTCTGCTCCCGATCGATCTCATCTCCGACTGCTCTCTCCACTCGGGCTGATCTAGGGGCTGTCTAACACAGCTACCCGGCCTTGGTGGGGGGCGATTGGGAAGAGATCTGTTAGGTTTTGGAGGCGTAACCATGGCGGCGGAATCATCTAAGCCGGCTAGGGTTTTTGAAGTGGATGAATTGCTGAAGAAACTCAACCTGAGCGCGCAGGAGAAGGAGGGTGTTATCCTGGCACAGGCGGAGAGGGTTAACCTGCCGGAAGTCAAGTGGATGGCCGTGGCCAAGCTCTTGACGGTGAGAGGTTTCAGCGAGCACTCGCTGGAGAAGACGATGCGGGCAGCGTGGAACGCAGCCCGTGAGATAGTGTTCAGGAAGGTCGAGACAAATTTGTTTACAATACAAGCTGCCTGCCTGGGAGATTGGAACAAGATTATGGAGGAAGGCCCTTGGTTGTTCTGAGATTGTGCATTGATGCTGGAGAAGTACGATGGGGCGACTCCCGTCCCGTCGGTGATGCCCAACAGGGTGCTTGCGTGGGTGCAGATACACCGGATCCCCCCTCTGTTTAGGACGGAAGCAATTTTGCAGCAGCTGGCTGCTAGGGTAGGGGAGGTGGTGAAGGTGGAATTGAAGGTCGGCCTGGGTAGAAGTGGAGAGTTCCACAGGGCGCGAGTGAAGCTGACGGTAGATAACCCGCTGCCTCGGGTGGTGACGTTCTCGCCGGAGGGGAGTGAGAGTATGATGCTTCTTGTGACTTATGAAAAGATCCCTAAATTTTGCTACTTCTGTGGAGAGATGGGCCATGAATACACAGAATGCGGCACGGGGGAGTTCGGGGAAGAGGACCTGCATTTTGGGGAGTGGATGCTTGCACCAGAAACTGACTGGCACCCGTCAACTCCACGAGTTCGTAGGGGTTTTGCCCCAGCTGGAGAGAGCTCACGTGAGGGACGCGGTCCGATGGGTGACCGCGGTGGGCGTACGGTTGGCCGGTTCGGTGGCCGGATGGGAAGGGGAGGAGCTAGAGGAGGAGGTGTCAGAGGGGCAGTCTGGAAGGAGAAGGTGGTCCAGAATAACGCAATAACGGCTCCTCAAAAACGTACCTCAGGGGACGCTGGGCTGGAAGAAGAACCGCAGGATGTGCTTGCCGATACGGCGACTAGCCCGTTGAAACCAGTGCTGAAGGAGGTGAGAAGCAAGGGGAAAAACCGGCTGTGCAGAAACAGTTGGACATGGGGATGACATTGGCGTTGGTACCTCCGCCACCGCCGGCGTATACCCCACCGAAGGAGAAGAAGAGGCAGAAAAAGGAGGCTGAGAAAAATGGATTGAAACTGATGGCGGGCTCCAGTGGTGAGCACCGCCGGGATCAATGACAATGAGTGCCTCGACCTGGAACAGTCGTGGACTTGGCAACGCCGCGACTGTTAAAGAACTTCGCGATTTCGCGAGGACTTTTGCCCCCTCGGTTCTTTGTGTTCTCGAAACTCAAGTACACAAGACCAGGGTAGAGGGACTGAGACATACTTTAGGGTATGATCAGGCGTTTGCTGTCAGTAGCTCGGGCCGTAGTGGCGGTCTTGGAATGTATTGGAATAATGATCTGACGGTGGAAATTTTACCGTTTTCGCAGTATCACATTGACTCGATTATCACTGAGGCCGATGGGTCGAAGTGGAGGTTCACCTGCGTTTACGGGGAGGCTCAGACCAGGGAGAGATTCAAAACCTGGGATATGTTGAAATATATCAAGTCTTCATCGGATCTACCCTGGGTTTGCATGGGAGATTTCAATGAAGTGTTACATCCTTCGGAACATGTGGGGGTGCAAGAAAGGAGCGATGCTCAAATGGCAGGTTTCCGAGAGATGGCGGATGTGTGTGGTTTTACTGATTTGGGTTACGAAGGGCGAAGCTGGACATTTGAGAAGAAAGTGGTTGGAGGCACGTATTGTCGAGTGCGTCTGGATCGGGCTTTCGCTACGTCGGATTGGAGTGCACGCTACCCCTTGCGATGGTACGGAATTTAACGACGGCAGCATCGGATCATGGGCCCATCCTTCTTTGTTGGCGCCATGATGATCACTCTCGCCGGAGGAGGGCTAAGGGCCGGTTTAAATACGAGCTTATGTGGGAAGAACACGAGGAATTTACTCCCATGGTCTCGGAAGCATGGAAGGAGGAAGGGGTGGCGCAAAACCTCCCGGAATTGCAGTCCAAATTGGCGTCCTTTGAAAACCAGCTACAGGGGTGGGGCAGGACGACCTTTGGCCACGTGCGACTGGAGCTCAAGAAGCTCCAGGGCGAGCTGGAAGTACTTCAGGCGGATCCTAACAGATTGGGGCCCTCGCATGCAGAAATTAAAATCACTGATCGCGTGGTAGAGCTTAATCATAGGGAGGAGATTATGTGGCAACAGAGATCGAGGATCCAGTGGCTTGCTGCCGGAGACAAAAACACGCGATTCTTTCATTTGAGAGCGAGTCAGAGGAAGAAGATGAATAACATTACTCAGCTCCGGAAAACGTGTGGCCTCGTGACGACGGATGAGCATGAGATGATGACCATGACAGCCGATTTCTATAAACACTTATACCTTTCGGAAGGGACAGAGAATATGGAGGCCGTGCTCGAGACAGTTCCTAGCAAAGTTACATCTCGCATGAATGATATGCTGCTTGCCCCTTTTAAAGAGTGCGAGGTGAAGGAGGCGCTGTTCCAAATGTTCCCAACCAAGGCCCCTGGCCCGGATGGGTTTCCTGCCCACTTCTTTCAACGTTACTGGGAATTATGTGCAGCTGAAGTGACCGCAGTGGTTCTGCGGGTTTTGAAAGGAGATGACGATCCCGCGGTGATAAATAACACCCTCATTGTACTTATCCCGAAAGTAGCATCACCGGAGGAGCTCGGACAATTCCGGCCAATTAGCCTATGTAATGTCATATACAAGATAGCTTCAAAAGTGGCAGCCAATAGATTGAAGAAGGTATTACCGGAGATCATATCCGAGGAACAATCAGCGTTTGTCCCCGGGAGATTAATAACGGACAACATTATCACCGCTTATGAGTGCTTACATTTTATGAAGCGCAAGAGGAGGAAAGATTTGCGGTGTTGTGCTCTCAAATTGGATATGAGGAAAGCGTATGACCGCGTGGAGTGGAGTTATCTACGGGCAGTTATGCTACGGTTGGGTTTTCATCGGCTGTGGGTGGACATGATAATGCGGCTGGTGTCTACCGTGTCTTTCTCTGTTCTGTTTAATGGAGAGAGTACAGAGAGTTTTACCCCGTCAAGGGGGATTCGTCAGGGAGATCCTATCTCCCCCTATCTTTTCTTGTTGGCAGCAGAGGGCCTATCGTGCCTTCTAAAATCTAGAAGTGAGTCATCGAACCTAAGTGGAATTTGTCGGGGATATGGGACACGGGTACCCACATAGAGGTGATTGTGGCCCATCAAGAGGAGGCCCAGTAAAGCCGGCACACCTATCAAAATAGGACTATAACACCTTACCGACTTGTAATAGAAGATGAGACTAGTTTGTATCCTACTAGGTCTCTACATGTAAGCCGGCCCCTTCCACCTATATAAGGAGAGGCAAGGCGCCCCAAGAGGGCAGAGACATACGAGAGGCTCAACACACGACCTACACCAAGAGAGGAGCCGCCTCATACAGCGACTTCCACCACAAGCATACGGAATAAGACCTAGCCACAAAACAGCACGTAGGGATATTACCGGACGATGTTTCCCGGGTCCCGAAGCTGTATAAATCTTGTCTTTCGTGTGCTAACCCACATCGACGATGCCCATGCGTACATAGCCTCGTATAAATCATCTACAGATGATACCGTCGTTGATCAAAACCACGACAGTTGGCGCCCACCGTGGGGCTAGGTGCGCATGGATTCACAATTCGATGGGTCTACATCTTCATCAACAAGGCGACGACTCGCCGTACCGGATCAGCGCGCGGGGGCTCGACATCAACATCGCCCTCGGTTCTTGCTGATCAAATCAAGCAGGCGACTTCGTTGTAGCTCCGGGTCCGGCGACTCACGCGTACAAGTTGTTCGTCGACCTGATCGCGGTGTCTCTACTTCAAGTTTTCCCTCGCGAGCTTCAAGGAATCACGTCCGCGAAATTAATGAAGGATTTCGTACGGCGGCTCTATGCCAGTGTTGCTCTGCGTGCAAGCTGACGGAAGATTTACCTCGGCGACTTGCGATCCAAACCGTGGCGCGCCGGGCCAAGCAGGAATTACGCCGTGAGCCGGGTTAGGATCGGATTGATTCGCTTCGTGCGTACGAGAGCAGGAATCCGAGTCAGGTTCCAACCCGGCCAGTAGAGAAAATTCAATGCCAAATTACCATTGCGTATGGATCGAGACCCAAGGAAAAGATAAAGCGAACCGGAGGGTTGCCTCAAGTGCTGCTCACGTGTATTTGCTGACCTCTTTTGGCAAGAGAAGAAGAAAGAAAAATTGGATTTGGCTGCCTCGGTACGTGACCATGTTGTCCATGCATGTACTAAAGCAGCTCACGTAGTAAGAAAAAGAAAGAAAAAGGAAGATGTGGCAGCTCAAAGCATCGCGACCATCGCTGACCTTGGAAGGATCGATGACCCGGACCTAGGCCGGCTTCAGGCGACGACGACCCGGCAGCAGGCCGGCTCTCCAACAATGCGAGCGTCGTCAACCTCGTCGTGGCCAATTTCGACGGCCCGCGTACTCACACTGCATCGACACGCAAAACAAGCTAAGTCGCTTTTTATTTAAATTTCGTATTTGCTTTAATTCAGTAAAATAAAATTAATTCTTCTCAAATAAATTTGAGTCGTAAGGTTGCTAAAGAGGACTAGTTGCCATGATGCACGGTCCAAACATGGGTATCCTGCCTTCGGCGAAATAATTTGACGTTCATTCTTTACTAAGTCAGATGCGAAACACAATTGACCAAGTAGTGCATATGATATTATCAAGTGACTCTGATGCAAGAAGCCTTTGTCGACATTGAAGATACACATTTGCATGAAAAAGGTCCCGTGAAAGCCTACTTAGTCGAGGCGAACGATTAATCATTTGAACACAAGTTAAATTGTTGTGATATCTATTATTTTCTTCTTACATCACGAACGGTGTAATGCATACACATGTTTTGTTTCAGGTACAAGGTACAAGATGACTCCTCGAGTGTGAGAAGTCCCAGGTTGCTGTAGGTGTGCAACCCGGCACTTGGGGGCTATACTATTTGAAGTCTAAATAGACACAAATGGTTAGTCCCGAGATGTTACAGGCATGCAACCCGGAACTTGGGGGCTACACAGCTATCAGGGTAAACGCGGCAAGATAGACGCCGGCGACTCGGCATGCAACGTATGCACTAGCGACTCGGCAAAATCAAAGCCGGCGACTCGGCACGCAACGTATGCACCATCGACTCGGTGGCATCGACGCCAGCAAACCCGGCAATATCTACACCGACAAACCGACAACATCTACGCCAGCAGACCCGGCAAATGCCACGCCGGGTGACACGACATCGTCAACGTCTACGACTCGGCAACCATGACGCTTGCGACTCCGCAGGTTCTACATCGGCAAGCCGGCAATGTTCGTCAACAACTCAACATCCACTACATCAAGACCCGGCATAGACTCCGTGTCCCAAGAAGACAACATCTTCAACAAATCAAGATCTTCCGCCCGACTCTTTGAGTCACCCGAAAGCTTGGGGGCTACTGTCGGGGATATGGGACACGGGTACCCACATAGAGGTGATTGTGGCCCATCAAGAGGAGGCCCAGTAAAGCCGGCACAACTATCAAAATAGGACTAGAACACCTTACCGACTTGTAATAGAAGATGAGACTAGTTTGTATCCTACTAGGTCTCTACATGTAAGCCGGCCCCTTCCACCTATATAAGGAGAGGCAAGGCGCCCCAAGAGGGCAGAGACATACGAGAGGCTCAACACACGACCTACACCAAGAGAGGAGCCGCCTCATACGGCGACTTCCACCATAAGCATACGGAATAAGACCTAGCCACAAAACAACACGTATGGATATTACCGGACGATGTTTCTCGGTCCTGAAGCTGTATAAATCTTGTCTTTCGTGTGCTAACCCACATCGACGATGCCCATGCGTACATAGCCTCGTATAAATCATCTACAGATGATACCGTCGTTGATCAAAACCACGACCGAATTAAAGTGGCAGCCTGCTGTTCTTCAGGGCGAATAGGGAGAGTGCGGAGGAGGTAAAGGAGGTTTTAAATATCTACTGTCAGGCTTCTGGTCAGAGAATTAATATTGACAAATCTTCCATACACTTCGCCAAGGGGTGTAGTCAGGCTCTTAGAGGAGAGATCAAGGACATATTGGATGTGCAGAATGAAGTGCTAAGTGAGAAATATTTAGGCATGCCATCCGATGTGGGTAACTGTACTAACGGTGCTTTCAAGACCTTCGTGATAGGGTTTGGAAGAAAGTACAAGGCTGGATGGAGATGTTGCTTTCGGCAGGTGGGAAAGAGGTGTTGATAAAATCTGTGGCACAGGCCGTACCCACTTTCTCGATGTCTTGTTTCAAGCTACCGAGAGGTTTATGTGAGCACATTAACGGGATACTCCGCAGCTTCTGGTGGGGCAGCAAGGAGGGCAAGAGGAAGCCATGTTGGGTAGCTTGGGAGGAGATGACAAAGCCAACATATTTGGGAGGCCTAGGCTTCCGAGATATCGAACTTTTCAATCTCGCACTACTGGCGAGGCAAGCATGGCGACTGGTGCAGGAGCCGAACACGCTAAGTGCTCGGATTCTAAAGGCGGTTTACTTCCCGACAGTCGAGTTTCTAGATGCACAGCTTGGAGCGGCACCATCGCGGGTGTGGCGTGCGATATTGGAGGGGAAGGATGTTCTAAAACTGGGACTTATTCGTCAGATTGGCAATGGAAAAGATACACACATTTGGAATATGAATTGGCTTCCGAGAGACGGCCTTCTCAGGCCGGTTTGCTGTCCTAAGGATGAACCACCTCAACGGGTGTGTGAGTTGATCGATTCTCACACAAGATCGTGGGATATGGCCAAGGTGAAGAACTTCTTGGCGCCGATGGATGTGGAAATCATTCAAAACATCCCTATACCGACGAGACAGCAGGATGACTTCTGGGCGTGGCACTATGAGCGGCGAGGAATTTTCTCGGTGCGCTCAGCTTATAACATGCTGGTGATCACACGAGAGAAGCGGACAGCATGGCTGGATGACACTGCAGGTCGGTCGAGCACCGGGGCAGAGGAGAAAGACTGGACTGCACTATGGCATGTACAGGTTCCATCAAAACTCAAGGTTTTCTTGTGGAGGCTGGCGAAACAATCTCTACCGTCGGCTGACGTACTGCATCGTCGACACATGGCTACTCAAAGTTCATGCAGCTTGTGTGGGATGCTGGATTCTTGGAGACATGCACTAATGGAGTGCAATATGGCAAGAAGTGTTTGGGCTCTACTTCCGGAAGAGCTAGTTGAGGTACTCATGAATATTCAGGAGCCACACGCGAAGGGGTGGTTAGCCGAAATCACGAGCTCGTTATCGCATGCAGAGTTAACTCTTACATTGGTGACCCTATGGGCTGTTTGGCACGCGAGGAGAAAAGCACTGCACGAGGATGTGTTTCAAAGTCCATTATCAACATTCAGCTTTATTAATCGGTTTATCGCTGACTTGGCTGTGATCAAACCGTCCTCTAAGCAGGTTCAGCAACCGGAGATCAAGACGACGCCGAGGTGGATGCCACCGCCAGTGGGCGTGACCAAGATCAACGTGGACGCGACCCTTTCCAAAAAAGGTGGAGTGGCGGCGGTGGGGGCTATTGCTCGAGACGAGACTGGTTTATTCCTTGGAGCTTCAGCGGTGGTGGTCAATGGTGTTTCCGATCCGGAGACCATGGAGGCCGAAGCTTGCAGGGAGGGGATGGCACTTGCGAAGGATTTGCACCTTACGTGTGTTAAACTCGCAAGTGACTGCCAGACAGTAATTCGAAGGATTCATGGTGGTGACAAGCTGGGGAAATATGGCCAGCTGATTCGGGAGATGGAAGAAACGGCGCGGGACTTCCAGTCTTTTGAATTCGCCCATGAAGGAAGATCGACAAACGTGGATGCTCATAACCTAGCTAGAAGTTCTATCTCACTAGATGTAGGGAGACACGTTTGGTTTTTGTATCCACCGGATGGTGTTTGTAAGCAGTATGGACAACAAGTTTCAGACGCACTCTTTTCCTTACCGGGGTACCTGAGGGGGCCGGAAGGTTTTTAACGAGGCGGCTTGTTGTCTAGTTATATATGGAAAATTCTCAAAAAAAAAAAAGATATTGATGGAACAAATTAATTAGTTTGCTAACTTTACCAGTTTGGCAGTTTACCTGTAACCAAATCATCCTTTAAATGCCATAAATGCCCAGCTGCCCAGATAATCGAGGTGGATATTATACGTCACGAGAAAATCTATGGGTTCACTATTACTAGAATGGTAAGTGATCAACTGGTGGCGGTTTGCAAGAGTGGAAACAATTTATATACGGTCAAAAGGAAAGAAACACGCCCAAGAAACGTGTGCATGCATGTGTTGCCAAACTCTTATCTTTTTTTGAACTCGCTCCATACTTGAATTGCCCGTGAGAAAAAAAAAGATTTTTGTTTCTGCTTTATGTAGTATAATGTCGACCAATACTTACTACATAGAATCAGAACCCCAGGAATATATATTATCTTGTACATCAGATTTCACAGCATGAAAAGGAGATAGAGCATAATGTAATTTAAAACAGGGGCAAGACATTATAAGAAAGAAACAGATGTGAAAAACACATAGCTTTGAATCCAAACATAATACATCGATCAGCTTCCCTTCAGATCTACCCGAACAGCAAAATTCATAATGAGAAAATAGACTAAACGAACCAAAACGACAAGCATGAATCTTAAGCGAAGTTTTTCCTGGAGCTAGATCAATGCGACTGGTTAATTGGCTAGCATGCATGCGCCCACCACTTCATTCCATATAGCTGGTCACGTCCAACGGCGGCTGCCCGGCGTTGCCGGAGGACTCCGGCATGTCTCCGGTCACTAGGATCGGCGCTGTCACAAAAATGGCAAGTGATCAACTGGTGTCGGTTTGGTAGAGTGGAAACAATTTATGTACAACCACAAGGAAAGAAACACGACCAAGAAAACGTGTTGCCAATCTCGATTGTTTTTTGAACGCGCCCAGCACTCGAGTTTCCCGCGAGTTTTTTTTTTCTTTTTCATTCTGCTTCGTGGACTAAAGGATCGAACAATAGTTACTACATAGAATTTGATCCTCCAGGAAATGGATACCATCTTGTACATCAGATATCACAGCATGAAAACAAGACAAAGCATAATGTAATTTAAAATATGGGCAAAACCGATGTAGCAAAAATATAGCCACTGCATCCAATCACGACTGAACGAACCAAAACGACAAGAATGAATCTTAAGCAAAGTTTTTCCTGAAGATCCGACTAGGCGACTAGCTGGCATGCATGCGCCCACCACTTCATTCCTTAGAGCTGGTCACGTCCACCGAGCGGCTGCCCGGCCTTGCCGGAGGACTCCGGCACGTCTCCGTTCTCCACGACCGGCTGTGCCGGCGCTGCCACCAGCTGCCCCACGAAATCTATCTCCACCGGGGCGGACCCTCCCCTGCGGTACTCCTCCCAAAACGCAGGGTTTGAAGCAAGCCACGGCACCGTCCCCACTGCGGGTTCCGCCATAGGTGCAGGCGGGGCAATGGCGAGCGGCACTACGGCCAGAGGCACGGCAGGTGCTGGCGCCACAAGTGAGGCGCGAAAGTGAAATGCAACCGACAGGGTTACTGGCTGATTCCGGCGGGTCCCGCTGTGCCACGACAAGTGGACACCAAGGCCGCGTAATGAGTTGAACAGCCTGCCGCATATTGGGCACTCGTGCTCCTCCCCTGTCCACAGCGGTGGCGGCGGCGGTGGTGGAGGCCCTCTGTTGTTCCGGTTCCTGGCCATCAGCGAGAATGGGTTTTGTGAGGGTTGGAAGGTATCTGTACTTCTATAGCTAGCAGGCTAGGTCGGTAGGAATGAGACTGCCTATGGGGTGGTTTATAAAGGGCGGGGGCGGCCGGAAGTCGATCGCAACCAACGGTAAAAAATCGATCAACTATCCATTTCGGAACGTTCGGTGGCGCTTCCTTCAAAAGTTCAGGTATCACTGGTGTCCATTTTAGGAGTTATTTGCACTGGTAGTCACACAACTCGACAACTATGTGCACTTAAGTCACACTATTGGAGAACTGATTTTTTTGGTCACACAACTGGAAATTTGGTGTACTTTGGTCACAACCGTTCCGTTCTGGACTAAAACTTTGCACAAAACTCTCTGCGTTATATTAGGAGGGTTAATATTGCAAATATGCATGGACAGAATAATTTTTAAAAAAGATTAAAGATCGATCTGACGTCATCAATGGCCGAAAACCGTCGTCTTCCCCGCGTCCGGCCGTGCGGCCGCTCTCGGGCGCGAGCAGGGGCGCCGCCCCTTCCTCCGGCCCCTGGCCGCCGCCCCTTCCTCGTGAGCCCCTGGCCTTCGCCGCTCTCCTCTGCCCCGGCGTCCCGCCGCCTTGGTCCATGCGCGCCGCCGCGCTCGACCCGGCCATTGGTCCCACGGAAAAGGTCGCCGCCGCCCCCGCCGGCCGCCCCCGCACCTCCCCTGCTCGACCGAGCGCCGGCCGCCGCCGCTCCCCAGATGCGCCGGCCGGGCGCCGCGCCGGCCTTGCACGCCCGAGCGCCGGCCGCCCCCGCGCCGCCCATGCACGCCCGAGAGCCGGCGACGACTGTCCTCTCGGCAGCGGCGCTGCTTCTTCTGGCCGGTGGTGGCGGATGGGGCACGGCTCTGCCTCTGCGTCGATCCGGGTGAGGCGAGCTCGGTCCGTAGGCGGCCACCGCGTGTTCATGGCGACGATTGGTGGTGGCGCGGTGGAAGGTTGGTGGCGGCGGCGTCCTGCGTGCTGCACCGTGGGGGCCTGGTTTTTTCCTGCTGCCATGTCCGTGGCGGCTTGAGGTGGAAGACGAGCCTGACGGGTGGGCCCACCGGTCAGTGCATATTTTTGCACTCCTAATATTACCCCAGGGGGTTTTCTGAAAAATGACAGTCCAAAACAGGATGACGTGGCCCGTTTGTAACCTCCAGTGCACCAAATTTCCAGTTGTGTGACCAAAAAATTCAGTTCTCCAGTTGTGTGACTTAAGTGCACGTAGCTGTCGAGTTGTGTGACCTCCAGTGCAAATAACTCCCATTTTAGGTACAGGTAAGTTTGAAGGATTTTCGACCATGTTCACACACAAAACAAACATGTTCACGTAGGACGAAGTCTGGATAATTAGTGCCCAAACACAAATGACCCCCGATATACGTCCTTTAGATAGCAAAGAAATATTTGAGAAATGGACTATTTTACTATCCAAAGTAAAAATCCTAGCTACGGTTCACGTAATGGAAGCAAATAATTTCATTGGACAAGAGTTTTGTTTGAAAACCCCAATTTCCCTCGTAGACGCTACACACATGTTTCTCAAGACAAATCTTTTATAAAACATTAGAGATTCAATATCTCTACTATCTTATACAAAATTGATAACATCAGATTGGTACCACGTTTGTATCAAATAATCCTCATAATGTATAGTCATACTAATTCTTGGTCGAATGCAAATCTTGAAAAACACATGACTTATTCATAGGAACAAAGGAAGTTATAAACTCTAGGCTGCAATCGTTTTGCTATTCAATATAAAAACTACTTTTACGAAACCATGTGGTTTTGTTTCTTATTACATTCAACAAGACATGATCATTTTAATCCCATGGTTTTTAATCTTGCTTATCCTTAAGAACTCGATCACTTTAATTAGTGTGTGAATATGGATCTGATGGTGCTCTACACCCCCACCCCAGCTCTGGGAACTTCTCGGCGGAACCATGGCGATCTCCACTAGATTCCATGTTACATGGATCTCCAAGCATTCGAATACTCATTGGACCCTGCTCCCGACAAGGCTTTCCATCTTAAGGTTCGTTCAACTTTCGCCACCATGTTCATCAATTGTCTGTATATTATTGTTTCTACATCGCCGCCTCCTTTGGTCGTGCCAACTTCCATCTTGATGTGGAACATGTTGGCATTTTCATATACTAATGTTTGGGATGGAGACCCACATGGTTTTCATGTTGTACTATTGTTGATCGGGTCTTTTTTTTTTGGAAAGGAATAGCGGTAGGGAAGCCCCTACATTGGATTTTTTTTTAAATAATAAAAACCCAAATCTGACTCCGCGAGGACTTGAACCTGGGTGGCTGTATTGTACATCCACTTCCCTAATCAAGTGAGTTAGGCTGACTTCTTTAATCGGGTCTTCTGTTTCTATGTTAATTCCAAAGATATGAGATTCATGATTTAAATTGTTCAACTATTCTCGCCAATCCTTCTTTTTCTATTTCGACCTTTGGGGCCCTGGTGGTCCTAATTGGTGCAGTGAATTTTCTTATTGGCTTTATGAGGAATCATCTGAATGGCATATATTGTGTGTCTCGTCGACCTTCTAAGCTTACCTGAGCCAACAATATCTTTGTTGCATGCTGTCGACTTGCCGGTAACGAAGTTTGTTTACCTAATCATGTTGTCTTTCCATCTCATCCGGTTTCCTCCGATTATGTGCATGCCTCCCGCTCAGCAGCCGCCCAATTCTCAGCCCAACCCACTTCAGCCCACTGTACAGCCCAACCCTAGACCTAGTCCATCCAGAGGTCAACCGACATGCGGAAGATGCCTTTCTTTCGACCATAAAACTTCTGTGCGCACACATGCATCCTTGGTCAGTTGCTGTATCTGTTATTTTTATGGCCTATCCCCTAACATTGCCTATCCAAACGCCCCAAACAGTTGATAATTCGCATTGAACAAAAACAACCTAAACGTATTGCTCCCGTTAATAGCCTTGCTGCTTCACCTCCCTCCTCTCTTTGCTTGGCCACCCCGACTGCTCCACCTACAGTATACCCTAGCTTGTGCCCCACGCTATCGGCCACCACCATGACCACATACCCATACGACTCTTTCCCCCACCTCCCGCTCGACGTTGAGATCATCCAGCTCCGCATTCATTGTCGAAGCCGCAATTACAATGTTTTTGGTGGTGGCCCTCTTCTTGCTACTGACACGACTGAGCGATCATCGTCCTCAAAATTCCATATGACCCGAATCACTTTGGCGTGGCGCTGCTCTGATTCAAGCATTGGTCAAGCAACAAGGATACATGGTTCATAATATTTCACGATCTGGCATGGGAGATGCTCGGGTTCAGTTTACCAATACTTGCTCCTGTGATACTACCATAGAGAGAAGCCCATACCTTGTTGGAGATAGTGTTATGAGTATTATTCCTAAAAATCGTGGCATGAATCATATGGATTGCACTTTTAATCATGATGTAGGGATGATGATGGTAAATTTCCCGCAAAGGCTTGGCTGGTGGAGAAAATTATTGAAGGTGTCAGTGAATTTGGGAAATTTATTGTTGACATAGACACAACTAATAGAGCTATGATCACAGTAAAGATTAGAGTTCCTCACATACTTGAGATTCCTGTCATCTCTATTTTAATTGCTAACACTAGTGATGCGAGACATGACCATTTATGGACCGTTGTTACTTATATTTTAAATATAATTTTATTGGTTTAATGAGTGGCGACGAAGATCGCTTGCCCTGTGATGTAGCAATCCACAGGACCACAACCTCTCCATGCTTTGCCTTTTGGTGGAATATGGGAAGATGCAGTTCATGATGATAATAATGGAGAAAACCAACCTGACCTTGCACCTGATGCTGCCCCGTGGTGCTGATCCAGAGCCTATGGTGCATACTCCCCTTAGAGCCTTGTGCATGTGCAACCTCGACCCATGATTGAAGTTGCTAACACCTTTAATGTCATTCATAGCATGCTATCCAGTATCATCAAAGAAGGATCATGTTTGATACAACATATTAGCCCATAATTTGTTTATGCTGCTAGAGTTCAAATTCTTGATGTTGACAACAATGATGGCGCTCAAAGGAAGTGTCTATTGACTATTTATTCAGATATCCATGCTCAGACCGAAGCATGTCTGTGAGAACTGGAGAATGATTGTGAATCTGATGATTCTATTGTGTTTCTCTGCTCAATAACTGATATAACTTTTTATTCAGATATCCCTGCTCATTCATAGCATCGTGGAACTGGATAATAATTGTAAATTTGATGATTATGTTGGGTTTGCCTCTCCCACTACCAAACACAAAACTTTGCTCCACAAATGATGTTCCTGGAGTGAGGCGCAGTAGGAGAATGGCTGGTCTCAGTGCTGAGTACAAAGATCAATCTATCCTACCGGAGTTAGTACCAAGGGAAAACCAAAGAAAGTTGCTAAAAGCCTTGCACATGATTTTGATGCTGAAATTATTGATGATCAAGATCCTACACCACCAATTCTACCAATCAGCACCATTCAAATCATTGGCAAGGAGCAATGCCAGATACCTCCTAGAGAGATATATGTGGACAAGTTCACCTCTGCAATGGAAAATACATAGATCCATATCATATATTGCTCTAGTTTTTTGCTATGTGGGCAAACATATAGGGTATTTTGTGTTTGTATAAATCCTATCAGTCTCTTATCCTGGCATGTATAATTTCTAAATCATCAAAGACCATTCCTCTGTAGTCCATATTGGTTGTGTCAGTTATGAAGATATTGTAGTCGTTAAGACATATGTTGCTTTTCCTTGATGTTTCGGTAGAGTTTCTGCTATTAGTTATGCCATGTCTTATAATGTCCGTTATGAAATGCTATGATATCTTTCGACAAGTATGCAATCAAATATATCAATATGCTGAATCAGGACAAAGTAAAGATTGCACAAATTTTGATCATTGTGCGACTATGGATAAATAATATGCCCATCTTTTATAATTATGTTATCAACACCATGTATATTTTTCCCCTCATGTTTATTAATGAATATAACATGGAATATATGTTTTGAACTAGAATTTGAGGGGAATTAATTCTCAACAGAGATGTGATAAAATAAGGGGAAAAGTTGATGAAACCAATTGCAGTAGTATTTTGCTCCCAAGAAAACAAAAGAGAAGATTTTAATCATTCATACCTAAGAAAATACCGCCCAAAAAGATTCAGTCATTATGCTTTCACATCATCAAATGGTAACTCTAGAGGCATCATAACCATTTGGAATGGTAGTTTATTTAATGTCAAGATTTTATCTCAATCTAATTTTCAATTGACAATGACATCCACTCGCAACTTTTCTGGCTTCACATGGATACTCACCAATATTTATGGACCTACTCATCATGAGGAGAAAGCTGAGTTCATAAATTGGTTCAATGATATTGACTCATTTGATTATAAATTCCGTATAATCATGGGTGATGTCAACCTCATGAGGGGGTCTAATGACAGGAACAGAGCGAGAGGCAATCAAAAAGCATGATACTTGTCAATAACATTATCCAAGCACATGATTTGGTTGAGGTCCCACTCAAAGGCAGGACATATAGATGTAGTAATATGCATGATATCTCACTACTGGAGAAAGTTAATTGGGTTTCACTTAGCTGAATGGACCATTAAATCCCATATATTATGTCCTTTCACATGGAAAAAATTGGCTCTTATTAGACTCCTCCTGTTCAGATTGGTACCCGTATCCCAAAAGTTAAAAAAATTCAGATTTGAGATTTTTTGTACAAATTTGATGGGTTTCATGATATAGTCAATAATTGTTGGAAACAGGATCCATTCAAAATGACCCGACTTCCATGCTTAATTCCAGATTTAAACACCTCAGATCTGGCCTTAAAAATGGAGTAAGAATCTCTCCAAGCTGATAAAATTATTGAGTAATACAATTATATATTGGCCTTTTGGACGGGCTTAAAGATCAAAGAACACTTTATATTCAGGAAACATACTTCAGAAAAATCCTAAAGGAACATCATTGTGAATTGTTGGAGGCCAATAGAACTAAGATAAGCTGGGCTCAATTGGGGGATGAAAATAGGAAGTTATTTCATGTTGTTGCCACGCAAAATTATAGAAAAAATTACATTTCTTCAATTTAAAATGACGGAGATGTTTTCATTACTGAACATGAACACAATGCACCTATTATTTGGAATTCTTAAAAAGAGAGGCTTGGTATTTGTGAAAACCCAATTATTTCACTTAATCTGGAAAATCTTGTTGATCCCGTGAACTATCTCATTTGGACAACCTTTTTACTATGGAGGAAGTTGAGAATACGATAAAGAAAATAGGCACTGTTAGAGCACCAGGACATGATTGTTTTAATGGTCTTTTTTTGAATAAATGATGGTCGGTTGTTAAGCAGGATTTTTTGAATAATGGTTAATATCTTCTATGAGGACAATATCAACCTGTAGCTCATCAACACAAGAGAGATATCTCAGACCTGTCGAGTGATCGGATCCAGGAACACATGTCAGTTCTAAATAAGGTTAAGAGTTACCATAGTATGGGATTCTGAATCACGTGATCGAGCAAGAGTGGTCGGCTTGGAGTTTGACCAAATATTGAGAGACCAAATAAGGTTAAGAGTTACCATAGTATGGGATTCTGAATTACGTGATCGAGCAAGAGTACTTAGCATTGTGATGGCTCGTCTGGTATGATCTTTGTATATGTTTGGGAGTTGGCATGTTTTGTTAGAAAACTCACTACAAACTATTGACCGAGAGTAGGTGTACACACGTCATGTCTAAATGTGCGCCAATCTATAGGTCACACAATTAAGACGTTGGAAACCTAATTCGGACTGGATCTGAATTGGACTGTGCATGGACTGCTTTGCGCCGCCCCTTAACCAAACTTCGCCATTTCTCGTTTATCCATACGAATAACTCCCTTGGTATCGAGGGTTTATTGTTGAAAACACTAGAGTTTCTTTCAATCTAAATCTCCCAACATGCCAAAGTGATATTAGAGCTAAGCCCTTGGGTTGACATCCCAGGGAATTAGGTGAACTTGGACGACATCCCATGGGCCTGAAGCGACGAGGTAGCCGGGACGAAGAGAAGGGAATTACCCAGCCAACCGGCGCTGTTTCTACAGATGCGGTATGGGCGCATGTTGACATAAGGGGTCATGAGGATAGACGCGATTGGCAAGACGATCAACCATCTTAAACAAGCAACTGAAGCGTATCTTTGCCCGAGTTTTGCCAACTGAGCAAGCAAGGATCTCCAGAACCGTCTTAAGTAGATAACCGGAGGCCTAGCTATTTATGATTTCAAACGTATCCTCGTCAAATCACCATTATCAGTGCACATCAGAAAATATAGAGCTTTTCCATTGTTGATCAATGAGTGAATTAGTTTGTCTATAGCAAGCCTCTTGCGAACTCCCTCTGGGAAACATGACTTTCTGTAAATTAGTGTGAACCTTTGCAAGCACGAAGCATAAGTTATATGTGACTACAAATCTGCTAGAAGTAGACCAATTTGTTCATTTTAGAGCTGAGAGATCAGCATCACTATATGCTTACGTAGATAGTATGTTCTTGATTTGTCGAGCTCGTTGAAGATCGGCTCGAGTGTGCCTGCCCATTCGTCTCTTTTGGCGAGGAAGTCAGATATGAGGTTGAAGATCTTCTTGATTGTCGCCACGATGGAGTGCTCATACTGAGAGGTCGGCGCGTCCAGATCACGACGACACCATTAGTGTCAACACCCTGACCCCGAGCTGGTCGAACTGAAGAAGAAGCGCAGTTGACCCCAGAGGCCGTCGTGCCTTGGGGGCTAGGCAGACCGGCAAGGGCGGAGCGGAGGAAACCCGACATGGTGAGAAGGTCAGTGCTCAATGGGGGTTTGGGTCCTGTTTGGCGGAAGCCGAAGTCCTAGTTAAGGACGTCATCAGAGGCACTACCGGAAAATCTGAATTTCCCGTGTGGAGCAATCTTTGCCGTGTGCAACAAATTTTCGGAACACGGCAAAGATAATTTTGCCGTGTATAGAAGAAACGGATCACGGCAAATTAACTTAACACGGCACCGCAGAGAAAGAACACACGGCAAAGTATAGTGCACGGCAAAATGAACAAAAAACACACGGCAAACTTGTTCAGCTCGGCAAATAAATATTTGCCGTGCGCCCTTATGCACCCACACGGCATATCGGTTGACCAGGATTCTAAATTTTGCCGCCGTCGCGAATATTTCGCGGGAAATATATTTGTACTGGCGGGAAATTTCTTTGCCGTGCATGACGTGCAAAACGCACGGCAGAGAGGTGCCAAATTTTCCCGCGCTCTAAATAAATTGGCGGTAAATACTTTGCCGTGCGTCTCTGGGAAGAAACACGGCAAACCATCTCTTTGCCGTGTGTCTAGGATATCTGCACACGGCAAATTACCTCTTTGCCGTGTGTCTAGGCTATCTGCACACGGCAAACCATCAACTTTTTTTTCCATCCCATTGCAATTATCCCTTATTTACTTTTTTCCCCCTTTTTTGGGTAAAATGGCCCCAACCTTGGTAGATTCTTCACAAAAAAACCTCATTTTTTTGGACATAAAATGAGAGCTAATATTTTTAAATTTTTACTTGATACAAATTTGAAACAATTATTCACTACCGGAAAATCGATATTTGTGAAACAATTTTTACTTGATACAAAGTAAACATGCAGCTATCTAGTGACAGTTTGCTAGCCCTGAAACACATGTCTATAAGAACCATGTTGAGCAAAGATTCAGCTAACCAGCTGGCCATGCGTCTGTCGCTTTCTCTTCCTACCCCTGTTGTGGTGAAGTCAAATCCATACTGGACAATCTCACAGGTGTTGCAAAGTGCGTTGCCAGCAGAATTGACTTGTGAAGGGGACAGATTCCTATGGCCTAACCTAACACAACCAAGCAAAAAAGTCCACTGGGCTACCCCCTTTCGACGCACGTCTATGGGGGTACACGAAAACGTTAGGGTTTTTCCAGCGGATTCAGGGTTTCGCCGAAGCGGGGCCCCGGAGCGTCGGAACCCCACCCAAAGCTAGGTTGTGCTATACCATGTGTATACAAGTGTGTTGGGTGTTGTAAATGTGCAATGTCCTACTCGTAGGTGTGACCGGCTTCACCGGCTTCACTTTCTCTCTAGTGAGTTTATGCACTTAGAGGTGAAAACTCCCCTTTCGGGCGAACCGGATGGAATCTTGTGTCGATTTGGGGTAGACTTTGGTTTCTCATGTTCCTATGGCCTAACCTAACACAACCAAGCAAAAAAGTCCACTGGGCTACCCCCTTTCGACGCACGTCTATGGGGGTACACGAAAACGTTAGGGTTTTTCCAGCGGATTCAGGGTTTCGCCGAAGCGGGGCCCCGGAGCGTCGTAACCCCACCCAAAGCTAGGTTGTGCCATACCATGTGTATACAAGTGTGTTGGGTGTTGTAAATGTGCAATGTCCTACTCCTAGGTGTGACCGGCTTCACCGGCTTCACTTTCTCTCTAGTGAGTTTATGCACTTAGAGGTGAAAACTCCCCTTTCGGGCGAACCGGATGGAATCTTGTGTCGATTTGGGGTAGACTTTGGTTTCTCATGTTCCTATGGCCTAACCTAAGACAACCAAGCAAAAAAGTCCACTGGGCTACCCCCTTTCGACGCACGTCTATGGGGGTACACGAAAACGTTAGGGTTTTTCCAGCGGATTCAGGGTTTCGCCGAAGCGGGGCCCCGGAGCGTCGGAACCCCACCCAAAGCTAGGTTGTGCCATACCATGTGTATACAAGTGTGTTGGGTGTTGTAAATGTGCAATGTCCTACTCCTAGGTGTGACCGGCTTCACCGGCTTCACTTTCTCTCTAGTGAGTTTATGCACTTAGAGGTGAAAACTCCCCTTTCGGGCGAACCGGATGGAATCTTGTGTCGATTTGGGGTAGACTTTGGTTTCTCATGTTCCTATGGCCTAACCTAACACAACCAAGCAAAAAAGTCCACTGGGCTACCCCCTTTCGACGCACGTCTATGGGGGTACACGAAAACGTTAGGGTTTTTCCAGCGGATTCAGGGTTTCGCCGAAGCGGGGCCCCGGAGCGTCGGAACCCCACCCAAAGCTAGGTTGTGCCATACCATGTGTATACAAGTGTGTTGGGTGTTGTAAATGTGCAATGTCCTACTCCTAGGTGTGACCGGCTTCACCGGCTTCACTTTCTCTCTAGTGAGTTTATGCACTTAGAGGTGAAAACTCCCCTTTCGGGCGAACCGGATGGAATCTTGTGTCGATTTGGGGTAGACTTTGGTTTCTCATGTTCCTATGGCCTAACCTAACACAACCAAGCAAAAAAGTCCACTGGGCTACCCCCTTTCGACGCACGTCTATGGGGGTACACGAAAACGTTAGGGTTTTTCCAGCGGATTCAGGGTTTCGCCGAAGCGGGGCCCCGGAGCGTCGTAACCCCACCCAAAGCTAGGTTGTGCCATACCATGTGTATACAAGTGTGTTGGGTGTTGTAAATGTGCAATGTCCTACTCCTAGGTGTGACCGGCTTCACCGGCTTCACTTTCTCTCTAGTGAGTTTATGCACTTAGAGGTGAAAACTCCCCTTTCGGGCGAACCGGATGGAATCTTGTGTCGATTTGGGGTAGACTTTGGTTTCTCATGTTCCTATGGCCTAACCTAACACAACCAAGCAAAAAAGTCCACTGGGCTACCCCCTTTCGACGCACGTCTATGGGGGTACACGAAAACGTTAGGGTTTTTCCAGCGGATTCAGGGTTTCGCCGAAGCGGGGCCCCGGAGCGTCGGAACCCCACCCAAAGCTAGGTTGTGCCATACCATGTGTATACAAGTGTGTTGGGTGTTGTAAATGTGCAATGTCCTACTCGTAGGTGTGACCGGCTTCGTCGGCTTCACTTTCTCTCTAGTGAGTTTATGCACTTAGAGGTGAAAACTCCCCTTTCGGGCGAACCGGATGGAATCTTGTGTCGATTTGGGGTAGACTTTGGTTTCTCATGTTCCTATGGCCTAACCTAACACAACCAAGCAAAAAAGTCCACTGGGCTACCCCCTTTCGACGCACGTCTATGGGGGTACACGAAAACGTTAGGGTTTTTCCAGCGGATTCAGGGTTTCGCCGAAGCGGGGCCCCGGAGCGTCGGAACCCCACCCAAAGCTAGGTTGTGCCATACCATGTGTATACAAGTGTGTTGGGTGTTGTAAATGTGCAATGTCCTACTCCTAGGTGTGACCGGCTTCACCGGCTTCACTTTCTCTCTAGTGAGTTTATGCACTTAGAGGTGAAAACTCCCCTTTCGGGCGAACCGGATGGAATCTTGTGTCGATTTGGGGTAGACTTTGGTTTCTCATGTTCCTATGGCCTAACCTAACACAACCAAGCAAAAAAGTCCACTGGGCTACCCCTTTCGACGCACGTCTATGGGGGTACACGAAAACGTTAGGGTTTTTCCAGCGGATTCAGGGTTTCGCCGAAGCGGGGCCCCGGAGCGTCGGAACCCCACCCAAAGCTAGGTTGTGCCATACCATGTGTATACAAGTGTGTTGGGTGTTGTAAATGTGCAATGTCCTACTCGTAGGTGTGACCGGCTTCACGGCTTCACTTTCTCTCTAGTGAGTTTATGCACTTAGAGGTGAAAACTCCCCTTTCGGGCGAACCGGATGGAATCTTGTGTCGATTTGGGGTAGACTTTGGTTTCTCATGTTCCTATGGCCTAACCTAACACAACCAAGCAAAAAAGTCCACTGGGCTACCCCCTTTCGACGCACGTCTATGGGGGTACACGAAAACGTTAGGGTTTTTCCAGCGGATTCAGGGTTTCGCCGAAGCGGGGCCCCGGAGCGTCGGAACCCCACCCAAAGCTAGGTTGTGCCATACCATGTGTATACAAGTGTGTTGGGTGTTGTAAATGTGCAATGTCCTACTCCTAGGTGTGACCGGCTTCACCGGCTTCACTTTCTCTCTAGTGAGTTTATGCACTTAGAGGTGAAAACTCCCCTTTCGGGCGAACCGGATGGAATCTTGTGTCGATTTGGGGTAGACTTTGGTTTCTCATGTTCCTATGGCCTAACCTAACACAACCAAGCAAAAAAGTCCACTGGGCTACCCCCTTTCGACGCACGTCTATGGGGGTACACGAAAACGTTAGGGTTTTTCCAGCGGATTCAGGGTTTCGCCGAAGCGGGGCCCCGGAGCGTCGGAACCCCACCCAAACCTAGGTTGTGCCATACCATGTGTATACAAGTGTGTTGGGTGTTGTAAATGTGCAATGTCCTACTCGTAGGTGTGACCGGCTTCGTCGCATGATTCCGTGCCCCGGCACCCGACACGGGAGATTTCACCTGTAAGTGTCGGAACTTATTTCGTCTACATGGAGAGCAACAATATGTATAAGGCTTAAAAGTTGGGTGAAACCAAACATACTTCAAATGGACACAATTATACAACAAAACGCAGAGTATACCTCAAACTTAAAATATTTGGCATATTTTACATTTGCAACACACATGCACTTCGAAATGCTAGAAAAAAAACCAAAGAAAAACAAAAGCACACGGCAAAGGATATTTGCCGTGCTGTGCTGTTACATGAGCACACGGCAAAGGAAACTGGCCGTGCTTTGCCGTGTTCCACATGTAAAGCGCACGGCAAAGGGTATTTGCCGTGTTCCGCATTTAAAGCGCACGGCAAACATATGAACACCTGAAATGAATGTGTCGGCCCTCGGCCCGCATCCACGCACACATCCACCACCACTGCACACACTCTCACACTCACGCACACATCCACCACCGGCCCGCCGCCGCCGCCGCAGCCCTCCACGCCGGCCTCCACCTCCCCTGCCGCCACCGCCTCCCCGGCCTCCTCCCCTGCCACCACCGCCTCCTCGGCCCCCTCCGCCGCACCTCTGCTCCACCAGATCGGGCCGCCGCCGGCCGCCGCCCCACGAACGCACGACCCAGCCCCCCGCCGGCCGCCGCCTCCGCCCCAGGCCCCGCCGCCGGCCAGACGCACGAGGGCCCCGCCTCCCCGACCCTCCTCGACGCCCCCGCCCCAGCCCCACTCGACGCGCCCCTCGCCTCTCCTCCGACCCCGCGCCGCTCGACGCCCCCTCCCCTGTCGCGTCCCCTCCGCCGCCCAGCCCCCTCCGCCGGCCGGAGCAAGATGAGCTCGCCGGCTGGAGCAGGGTGAGCTCGCAGCTCCTCTCCTCCGACCCCGGCCACCGTCGCCCTGATTTCTAATAATATCAGATTAGGTGGTATGTTAAAGCTGCTCTGAACTTCAGATTATCCAACATATATGGGTAGATATAGCCTGTAGCATTTCATGGTACTGAACTACAACAAGGTTGTTATTTTGGTGGGAGTTTGCTCAATGATGTTTCATGAAGTTTGAAAAAAATTGTGCTTTCTTATATGAGTTATATATACTGCTAAGTATAGTATGACTGAAACTCGGTCATTATTCATTGCAGGGACATTATATCCTAGTTTAGTAAAATAGACATTATAGACAGTGAGCAAATTTTTTGTATATCTTGATTAAATTTTAAATGCTAGTTTAAAATGCTAGTTTAAAATAGACATTATATCCTAGTTTAGTAAAATAGACATTATAGACAGTGAGCAAAATTTATGTATATCTTGATTAAATTTTAAATGCTAGTTTAAAATGCTAGTTTATGCTAGTTTAAAATGCAATGTATGTGTTGTGCATTTTTATGTATATCTTGATTAAATTTTAGGTTTATTAAAACAGTGAGCAAATTTTGGTGTATGCAATATATGTTGATGCAATTTTGGTGTATGCAATATATGTTGATGCAATTTTGGTGTATGACAATTTTATTTTGGTGTAGCAATTAACATTCTTTATTTTGTTTCTCGTGCAGGAGTATGTGTGGAGCGTGAGAGTGGGGATTGTCGACGGAGGGCGTCGGCGGAAGATCTTCTTCGCCGTCGATCACGCTTCGAGGGTAAGAAATTCGTCGCCTTTCTTGAATGTACCTAGGGTTTTATTTTGGTCTAGATCACCGGGTCAGTCGAGTCACGTAACCCGAGTCAGATCCCATCCGGAAGGGTTACAAATTTATAAATATGCAGGATTGTCCATCTTTGCATATTTATAACCGTAACACTTCCGGGTTGTCCTGTTGGACAGTCCGAGTACGTGTAGATCGGGTCGTGTTCCATGTTCTACCCCTTCCTGAGACGGAATTTCGGCAGCACCTCCCCGTTGTTCTTCGGATGCACACCCTCTCGGCTTGACAAGCTCGAGACGTGTATTCTGAAGAACAGCGGGGAGGTGCTGTCGAAATTCCGTCTCGGGTCGGGGTAGAACATGGGACACGACTCGATCTACACGTACTCGGGCGGGATAGGCCCCTACCCATTAGAAGTGTAGGTGAACCCTTGCATGTTGTAAAAGATAAAATTTGGCCGTAAAAAATGGTTTTGTTAAAATTCAGTGACATGTTGAACTGAAAGCATTGTGTATGTCTTTTTTGGTACGATTAAAGGATGGATCCGAGACAGAACCGTGAGTGGATGTATGCTGGCAGAAAGAGTCCGTGGGAGTACACTGATGAATGGAGAGATAAGGCCGAGGAGTTTGTGAACAAGGCGTTTGACATCAGCAGCAGACCCATGAAAGTGTTTTGCCCCTGTTCAAAATGCGATAACCGAAGGCGACAGTCGAAGGTAGATGTTAGTACGCACCTGATCAAGAATGGGTTCACACCATTCTACCATGTTTGGAATTACCATGGTGAACAGTTAGCAAAACGTGCTAGAACCGAGCCACGTCAGATTCAGCCAGCGGGAGAATTTGACACTGGGTTCAACAACTGCTTAGACGCCTTTGTCAATGCTAATGCGCCTGAAAGCCGTCGTGTAGGCGGAGACACCTCAGGAGGCGGAGACAAGTGAGCAGCCGGATGAAGACACGAAGAAGTACTACGAGACTATGTTTGGCTCGCAGAAACCCCTTCATGAACATACAGATGTTACCCTTCTAGATGCCATCGCTCGCCTTATGGCCGTGAAGTGCCAGAGGAAGATATGCAGGGATGGTTTCGATGATATTCTGGCCGTCGTTGGCAGCCTTCTACCGAAAGGGCATATCTTGCGAAGAGCTTCTACGAGGCGACTAAACTCCTCCGTGACCTTAAGATGTCATATGAGAAGATAGACGCCTGTCCAAAGGGATGCATGCTATTCAGGAAAGAACATGCTGGAACAAATTATTGCATCCATTGCAATTCCTCTAGGTACTTCGAGGTCGACCTCGGTGGTGGACAGAAGAGGCAGACCGGGATTCCCCAAAAGATTCTCCGGTACCTTCCATTTATACCGAGGATCCAGCGGCTTTACATGAACAAATACACTGCCCAGCAGATGCGATGGGCCGCGTTAGGGAGAGATACACGGACAAGATGATACATCCGTCGGATGGTGACGCATGGAAGAACTTTGTAGCGAAGTATCCACTGAAAGCGGGCGACCCGAGGAGCGTAGCTGTTGCTATATCAACCGATGGGTTCAATCCGTATGGCATGTCGGCGGCAACATACAGCTGTTGGCCTGTGTTTGTCATACCCCAGAACCTCCCCCCCGGCGAGTCCATGAGATCACATAACATGTTATTGTCGATGATAATCCCAGGACCGAAATACCCGGGTAGAACATGAACGTGTACCTGGAACCGCTGGTTGAAGACTTGGCTGTTGGCTGGAACGGTCGCGGGGTCCGAACATATGACGCCTCAACAAATGATCACTTCGATATGTATGTCTGGTACCACACATCCCTGCATGACTTACCAGCGCGTGCTTTGTTCTGCGGCTGGTGTACACATGGGAAGTGGCCTTGCCCACAGTGCAGACAGGCTGTGACTTTCTCATGGCTTACGAAGGGAGGCAAGTATTCATGCTTTGATCAACATCGACAGTTCCTTGAGCCAGGTCATAGATACAGGAGTGACGTAAAGCGGTTCAAGAAAGGAGTCGAGATCCATGCTCCGAAACCACGTCTGATGACCGGAAGAGAAATCAGGGCTGAGCTAGAAGCTCTCGTGCCTAACCCGATGGGAATGGTTTCGTGGGTTATGGGGAGACGCACCAGTGGACTCACATTCCGTGCTTCTGGAAGCTGCTCCCTTACATGGAGGATGTCGAGCTTCCACACAACATTGATGTAATGCACACCGAAAAGAATATCGCCGCGGCTCTTTATAGCACCATCATGGACACTGAGAAGACGAAGGATAACGTCAAGGCTCGAATGGACCAAAAAGAACTTTGTGACAGGCCAGATCTTGAATGAAGCCTCCTGGAGTCAACGGCACTAGGTGGTCTAAGCCAAAGGCTCGGTTCTGCCCTACAAGGCCGGAAAAAGGGAAATATTACAGTGGCTCGTGGAGTGTTTGTACTTCCCTGATGGGTATGCAGCTAACTGGGCGAGGTGTGTGAACCTGGACACGCAGCGAGTAGGAGGGCTGAAGAGTCATGACTACCATGTGTGGCTTGAGCGCATAATGCCGGTGATGATTCGAGGCTATGTCGATGAGGAGACTTGGCGAGTACTGGCGGAGTTGAGCTTTTTCTTCCGGCAGATTTGTGCAAGGGAGTTAGATCGTGAGGTGGTTCTGAAGCTGCATGAACAGGCACCCGAGTTGCTTTGCAAGCTAGAGACGATACTTCCGCCAGGGTTTTTTAATCCGATGCAACATATGATCTTGCATCTCGCGCACGAGGCTTTGATGGGGGGGCCTGTGTCGACCCGTTGGCAGTTTGGGCCTGAGAGAAAAATGAAAGACCTACGCCAGAATTGCGGGAATAAATGCAAGATCGAGGCATCCATGGCCGAGGCATGCCTTAACGAGGAGGTGTCAAGCTTCACGACAGGTTTCTATGATGCCAACATTCCCACAATCCACAATCCAGTCGTTCGCTACAATGCAGCCAACCCTGAAGATGTACCCAAGCTTAGCATCTTCATAGGGCTCGGTGGCAAATCGAGTGGCACGAAGAAGTTCATCATGACAAAGCTCGAGCGGGATCTGATCTCCTCGTATATCTTGATGAGTATGGAGGAAGTGAAGCCGTACCGCGAGTAAGTCTTTCACCATTTAGTATTTCACAAACATTCACTCCTATATTCGTGGCTAACTCCTCTTTTCTCATTGGAGTAGACGATTCACTCGTGAATTCTGGAAGCTGAGAAGGGACCCTACCCCGAAAGAGTCGAAGGATCTTTTTGACAACGGTGGTGGTTTTGGCAAGGGTGGTGGTTTCATTAGCTGGTTCGCGGGTTTGGTACTGTTCTATCTAACTTTTCTAGTACCGTGGACATTCATTGATTCCTCGTTCTAAACTTCTCGTGCTACACTTGTAGGCAAAAAAGGACAAAGAGATGAAGCCAGAGCTTAGAAACATTGCCCATGGCTTTAGCCATTCCGTCAACTCATTCCATGCTTATGACGTGAACGGATATCGCTTCCATACCCATGAACACACAACAAACCGGGGCAACCGGAAGACAATAAATAGTGGGGTGTTATGTGAAGGCTCAGATAAACTCCACTACTATGGAAGAGTTGAGCTATATACGAGTTGAATTATGGTTTTGGTAAAGGGCTAGATCCCGTTGTATTCAAATGCAATTGGTTAGACCCGCGTCGGGTTAGACGGGATCCTAAAATTGGATTGGTCGAAGTTGAACGAAGCTCCAAGTATTCGGGAGACGACGTCTACATTTTGGCTACCCAGGCCTTCCAAGTATTCTATCTCCCGTACCCGTGCAAGAAGACAGCAAAAGCATATCAAAAGCGTCTACAGGGGTGGGATGTTGTGGTGACGGTACCGTCGCACAGTAGGCCGGCTATGCCTAACGGTCAAGATTACCGCCGCCTAGACCCCTCAACATCTGACGGCGAGTTCTATCAGGATGGAGGGCTCCCTGGGAGATTCACTATCAACTTGCCGACCGATGATGACATGGAATACGGCGAAGAAGTCGAAGATGCGGGAATGGAGGAAGACACCGCGCATGACGAAGTCGAGGAGGTTCATAACCAAGCCGACGTGACTTTGCTAGAGCGGTTCCACGCAGGACTAATCGTCGACGAGCCACAGGGACCACCTCCAGGTGGCGTGGATGATTGGTGGTGTGGCGACCCTGACAGTGATGACGACACGGATGAATACGACATGATGACGACACAGGCTACTGATAGCGATGAGGACACATGTATTAGTAATTGCCAGTCTAGCTTATATGTAATAGGTCAATGCTACCTATGTAATAGTGATTGTCAGCCTAGCTTATTTTGTGAGAACTCATTGTCGATACTCCATTTACCTTAATTGTATTCATTTTCGCTTTACTCATTGTTGCTTCATCTATTTACCTTAATTTTGGATCATGTATACTGATGAAACCTAATTTTTTGTCAATGCAGGAAACATGGGGGGAAACAAATTGAAGAAGGTCTTGTCAAAAAAGGTGGGCAGCGTGAAGGCACTCATTGTGGGATCGAGTTCGGCACCTCCACCTCCCTCACCTCCACGTGCGAGGGGTGGACGATGTGGGAGTACGAGGACGAGACGGAGGCCTACCAGGACTCCGAGTCCTCCCCCTGCCGAGCAGCTCGACGAGCCACAGGGACCACCTCCAGGTGACGAGGACGACCCGGAGTACGACCCGGAGCAGCCCGACGAGGATCACCCGGAGGTGCAGTCCGACTCTGAGAGCGAGTCGCTGCCGGATTCTGACGAGCTGCTGGCGGAGGCTTCTGAGGAGGACGAGGAGGATGCAGCGAGGAGGAGGACGAGGGGCGCCAGGAGGAGGAGGGACCTGGGGAGGACGGGTTTGAGCTTGACCCGACGCTGCAGTGGGACCCACCGGCGGAGTGGGTTGAGACTGAGGAGAATATCCCTGAGCCACGGACCAGGCCGGTGTATCAGCGGGGGGCGGCGGGACTCCCCGATCCCCGATATTACGCCTACAAGAACTGTCTTCTCGTGCCTGTTGGAAAAAGGTACTTATTATTGTTTTTGTTCAATTTTAGCTTCTCATTGTGTTTTGACCCGCTAACTATACTAATTTTGGTTTTCTCATTGTGTAGGACATTTGAGTACCAGCCTCCTAAAGTGAAGGAACAGCGTACCTACGCGAGCATCCTTGGATGTTGTCTCCGAAGTTCTTCCCAGGGATTGTCACCGAACCAGAGGGTCGCAGGAGTGTAGCTTGGACTTTCAGGCACTACTGTTTCGCGGAGGATCCCGATGGCGAGTACCGCAACATGGCGCTTAAGACACTCGGCTATTTCTGGGTAAGTTTGTTTGACTTCTCATCATTCTATAAATCCGAGATTGCACTAATGGCTTTGACCCTATTTTACCTATGTGTGCATGCTTGTAGAACTTCTTCACCTGTCGGGAGGAGGACAAGGCCAGGTGCGCGGCCATCCTTTTGACGATGGCCCTAAGATGGTGACGGACATGCACTACGAGGCTCGCGTGCACTCTGTCCGCACTTGGTACGCCGAGAAGAACATTGCGCTGGACAAGAAGCGTGCTCGGGACATCTTGATGCAGCCATGGCAGTACCTGCAGGTAGCATCATTTCTATATTATCGATTTTGTTGACCGCCGTGTAATATCATTAATATGTGTGTTCTGTGCACGTAGGTGCCTCCTCCGTACGTCGGTAACAACAAGGCCTGCCACGTCGCGATGGTAGCGTGGTGGACTAGCCCGGAGTATCTCAAGATACACGCGGAGGGAAAGGCAAAGCGGGCGGAGAACAAGGGTGGAACACACCGCCAAGGCAACCTCAGCCTCTCCCAATGCATACAAAATGAGGTGAGCAAATGCATTATTTAATCCACCTATGTTCGTGCTCTCATTTGCAATATCGTCTCCTTTTCACCTATGTTTGTGCCATCTTTGCAGAAATTGAAGACCGGCGTAGACCCCTCGCCCTTCGCCGTTTGGGAAAAGATGCGTACCAGGGATACGCCGGATCCTGAGACAGGGTCGATGTGGATCAGCCAGACCGCCGAGCTCCGGAGCACGGGGTACAGGGAGAAGTTCAAGGAGCGCAACGGTGAGGAAGCTGACCCTCTCACCAGTCCACTTGACGTCGAGGCTGTCATGCTTGCGGGGCAAGGCGCGGCGAATGGCCGCTTGTGGATAGGTGACGGCTCCATCGACCCTCGCACCGTCCCGTCTCTACGCCAGGTCCGCCGTGGGAGGGCGTCCGGTGCGCCTGCTGTGGAGACCCGCCCACGAGTTTCGAGTCTAGCTGTCGACGAGCTCCGGCAGAAACAGGTGCTCTATGAGCAGCAGCTGGAGCGGCAGCAGGAGCAGATCCGGCAGCAGGAGGAGCTGATGCGGCAGCAGCAGGAGCAGATGCGGCAGCAGCAGGACCATCAGAGGCAGGTGATGGAGTGGATGTATGGCACGATGCAACGCCTTTCTCCTGCGGACGGGGCTGTTGCCATGGGAATGTTCCCTCCACCGCCTCCACCGATGTTCCCATGGGTATGTTCTCAAACTTGTCATTCTATCCATCTTATTGTTGTAACTAAATTACTTGTGTAATGCGAGACTTTTTTCATGTTGTAGATGAATCCTGGATCGGCGGGTGGATCTCACTCGACGGCGCCACCGCTTGGTGGCCAGGACAATCCGGAGGGGCAGCCCCAATTCTCCAACCCTAGCGTTGTCCGGAGGCTCCCGTGGGTATGCTCGCATGACTTGTCAAAATGCCATGACTATGCCATTTCCACCTAGTTGTCGAACTCATCATTTTTTTGCAAACATGTAGGACGATCCTACTCCGCCGCCGGAAGGCCAGTAGAGGTTAGTTACCATTTCAACTTGCTACCACTCTCGTTCCAAAACTTACTTCATGTCTCACTTAGAGCGACATAGCCAATCAAACTTGTCATTTCCACTTAGTTAGTTGAACTATGCTTATGCCATTGACACTTAGGTATTTTAGTTGTCAAACTTGCCATTTCCACTTAGTTAGTTGAACTATGCTTATGCCATTGACACTTAGGTATTTTAGTTGTCAAACTTGCCATTTCCACCTTGTTAGTTTAATGATGCACATGACGTTGACACTTAGCTATTTTAGTTGTCAAACTCATGATTTTTGTATGATCTTGTAGGAGGATCAACAATGACGTCCATCTTCGCCATCCGTCCATCGTCGCGGAGTTCATGTGGATGCTATGTTGAATATGATGCCTATGTGGTGTTTGAGACTATGTTGGAGCTATGTGGAGTTTGAACTATGCGGAGTTCATGTTTGTGTAGTTCATGTTGATTTTAGTCTTATGTTTGTGGAGTTTGAACTATGTGTTGATTTTAGTCTTATGATCTTGTTTATATATGTTATGGAGCACTATTATTATGTGAATTATTTCTGTCAGAATTATTATTCTGTGCTTTATCTGTAAAATGCAGGGATTTTTGCAAAAACAGCAAAAATCTGGGTCATATGGTCACTTTGCCGTGCCAAGGCACACGGCAAAGACCTATGCCGTGCGTTTGCACACGGCAAACCTCACACGTGGCGCTCACCTGTGAGACCTGGCAACATGGCGATGACCATATGGTCAGTTTGCCGTGTCCAGCATCTTTTGGCGCACGGCAAAGCCCTATGCCGTGCGTTTACACACGGCAAACCTCACACGTGGCGCTCACCTGTGAGACCTGGCAACATGGCGATGACCATATGGTCAGTTTGCCGTGTATAATTCATCCTGGCGCACGGCAAAGTGGCGAGGGAAACGTGCTGGGCAACGGCGTTTTGCCGTGATGGATTGGGATTGGCACACGGCAAAGGTAATATGTGTGCCGTGCAAGCTGTGAAAGAGCGCACGGCAAAGTTTCAAAGTGTGCCGTGCTCTGCAGGGAAGGATCACGGCAAAGATGTTTTGACCCGGGTTGAGGTTTGACCCTGTCTGACAGATCTGTGCCGTGTTGTGTGTGGCGTGGTACACGGCAAAGGATTTGCCGTGCTCTTTTGGGGAAAGCACACGGCAAATGTGCTGTGCCGTGGCTTGTTAGGCCGTGTGAAGTTTGCCGTGCAGTTCGGCACGGCAAAAGGCTTTGCCGTGTTCCGAGCCCCTTTGCCGTGCATTTTGGCCTCACGGCAAAGAACTCGTTTCCGGTAGTGAGGGGTCAGAAGCATCGGTTTGGTGAGCGACGCGGGACGCCTGAGGCAGCGTCGATTATTCTATTCCATGGCGGTCTTGATTGGGACGCTGCCGGCGAAAGCAGGTAGGGCAGGGCAGGGGCGACAGCCCGTGGGGCGTCCAGAACCCTAGTGTCGCCGTATGTGGCGACGATGGCAACACTGCAGATAAGGAAGAACATGCTCGGAAATGGACCAAGTGTAACTCCAATGTTACGCTTCCTCTTATTTTCGAAGGAACCTGGGGCGGGAATTTTTACAGTAAACTGTCCAGAATACTGTTGATGCATGGCTATATGTACATCAGTACATGGGGACGGAGGAAGTACTTAAAACCTCATGTAGTACTATCGATCTGGACTGTTGGATTACAAAAACAAACGGTACAAACTGACTTGATGTAACTCCTATGTTAAGTAACCCATCATGTAAATGTTATCGGTGCAAGCCACAGTTTCTATGAAGGCGGCCTCCACTCATCTTCCCATTGGAAACAAGCACAGCTAATCTAGAGATTTCGCGAACTGATTTTTTTTTTCAATTCACTGACGAGAATGGTAAGGAACTGGTAGCTATGAGTGAAGGTATGCGTTTAAAGGATGAAACAGGAGACAAACACCGTGTGACAGATGAAAAATAATCGAAGTGGGATAGACTTGCCTTTTTTAGCCTAGAATTCAAACTCGGTATATACACTTAAGCAAAGCATGCATGGGCCCCATGTCTAACATAGCTGGATTAAAATTTTACCGTTGAATTATTTTGGAAAGTAATATATGAGACAACCTGTACGCGTTAAGACTTAACGTAAGCTCATACTTGCCATATCACGTATGATCTTTTTTCCCACTTTGGGATCTATCGGAAGATCTAACAAAACTCACAGTATCAAATGCAGATTAAACAAACTAAATCTCATGAATCTTAAAACGAGGCTCATTATCGTCACATACATATATAGTACTTCTCTTAAAATGATCTATCGAACGAACAAGGAAGACCAGAGTATACAAGATTAAACAAACAAAGCGCTGTCGCTAGCATGAATCTTAAAACACGATAATACCCATCATCTTATGGTCACATAGTTTTTTCCTTGAGATGGATCTAAGACGAGCATCTAACCAGCGTACTGATCAGAGGCTCAAAGTCAGGTCCAAGGCGCTCACCGAGCCGTCGGCTTCCTCCCCTGTGCCATCGTTCACCTGCCGCTCCGCGGCGGCGTTGTTGGACTGCTCCGGCACGTTGTCGTTCACCACGGCGGCGACGGGCGGCGCTGGCGCCATCAGCAGGCCGAGGAAGTCTCTCTCCACCAGGCGTTGGCCTCCCGGGCGGTTCTCCTCCGAGAAGGCAGGGTTGGGTGGAGGGGGTGGCGGAGGTGGGAGGGGCTGCGGCGGTGCTTGCTTGCAGTACCCCCTGGACATGTGGCCACCAAGGGCCTGTTTCGTCGACCATATCTTGCCGCAGTGAGGGCATGTGTACTCTTCCGGCTGCGGTTGCCACGCCGGCGGCGGGCGCCATGGGTAGGGGTAGCCGCCGCCGTTCGAGGCCATCTCCAACGAGAAGGGTTTTGGTGAGGGGGTGGATGCTGCAGCTAGCTAGGTTCTAGGCTGGCCAAATGACCTGGATGGCCAAGTTTATGACCTTATATAGACGTGGCTGGCAACGGTCAACGGCAAGGACCACGCCACTTCGGGTGCTGCTACCCTTCAGAAGTTCAGATATCATAAGGTGCAGGATATATGACTTGTGCGTCTTTTTTTTTCAGTACAAGGCCAGCTAGCGTACGGCGTGTTCTATACTTCTATAGGCCAGGTAATGACTCTCCGGACCAAAACTATCAATCCTATTAGCACAGAAACTTAGCACCAACACGTTACCCTCTAGTTTACATGAACCGCATAACTGAAAAAAAGAGAGAGAAGGCTATGCTCTTGTATCTAGTAATCATTTGCAGGACAGTAGGATATGCACCATGCATGTGGTATACCGGGCAATAGAGAACGAATCGTGTATTTTTTTTGAGATCGAGGGATTACAGATCAAGAACACAGAACTGGAAGTACAATCCTCAGGAAAATCTAGAAAAACAAACCCGAACTCGAGGATCCAGCACCACCGACGCCGCCTCACCACGGTGACCGCCGACCGCGCGCTGCCGCCGAACTCCACCCGAGCCGGCGAACTACAGCGAACCGCGGCCAGGAAGCCGCCGACGAAGCCGCCGTCTTCAGTCAACCGCCTGGGTATCGGCGGAGCAGGAGGAGCTGGTAGACCACCAGAGCGCAGCCATCGCCTTGGATCAGCGCCGATGCCGTCGACGCCGAAGACGACCAGAAGGATCTGAACCCCGGCCTCCTGCACACCATCACGAGCCCCACCGCCGCCGGAGGGATCGACGGCAAGGACGAAGCAAACCTGCAGCCCAAAGCCCGCCGGAGACGAAGCCAAGGAGGGGAAGCCGCAGGACAGCACAAGCGCGACGACGCCGCCCTTCCCGCCACGGCAGCGCCGCCCGCACCCCGATCTACTCACCCGGAGCGCAGATCCAGGGATTCCCCGCCCTCCCGCCGCCGGAGCGGCCGGCGGAGGGCGAGGGATCCACCCGATACGCCGGCGGGAGCTGGTCGGGCCGGAGTCGCCTCCCGCTCGCCTCTGTCCACTGTAGAAAGGGGGAGGTTCCAGAAATAGTGAGGTGTAGAACGAATCGTGTATTTGGCCATGAGGTACTCAAATGCTCCAAAACTAGAAAACCTTCATCTTAAAAATCATGTTGTAAAAAATAGCGAAATCGACACAGCATATGCCATGCATGTTGTAAAAAATTAAAATATTATCTTGAAGTACAGGATATTACTAATGGGCTGGATTGATCACTTCTAATATTGAATTAACAATTAGTCATTTTTCTATATAAGCCATGTATCAAAATTTGTTGTTTCAATGTTGTGAGTTGGCTTCAGAATCTTGGAGACTTCTAGAGATGGCACAGCTAGCCAGGAGAACTGAATATATTCTCCCAGAGCATATGGTTCCAAATTTTGGTTTCGGATATTTTTGTCATCCCAAATCATCAAGAATTTTGGTATTTTTTCTTCATTTCTGCCAAGTGACAAAAAATTATGGTTGAAATCCCAAGAAAACTTGAAACAAATTTGACTTCATTTTAAATCTGGGGCGAACTCATTTGTCACCAATGTATATTAGCCAAACTAATGCACGGTTTTTAAGCCTGCAAATAAAGACTGAAAATTGGAACCACGGGGCAAGAATGAGGAATATGCAAGTAAATATTTGCAAATAGCTATCCGAGGTCCTAAAAAATTGGTCTGCATATACGAATAGAGTCAGAGAGTGGATTTGATCTCTGGTGGGGCGTGTAAGGCGCACGTTACCCCGTAGCATCTTGCCGTCCCCTATTCTTGTCAAGATTTCTCCGCAGATGGCTATTATAGGTGATTATATGGTGTGTTTATGACTATAGCAGAATGCAGATCTTGATACACTCGTGCGCGTGTACCCAAGTCATCCTATTCATGTACGGTAATGTAGTGTGGCTGATAGGTGTCTCATGTAGACTCGTATGCATAGTGCATGTTTTGTGTCGTGCCGCATCGTGGGCCAGATGGATTCTGCACAGAAAGCTAGAAAATTCGAGCAAAGGAACAACTTCATAATATCCTGTTGTTGGTCTTAGATCTTGGCCGTGTTGCTGGCGCGCGCGTCCATCTTCTTGATGCAATCGGGCGAAGGTGCTGATAGGCGTCACATGGATGATGAAGAAGAAATTGCCAACGTCGCTGCCGACGTTGGTGTAGAGGACATGCTTGTTCTTCCTGTCGATAATCAGAGTGATGGTTGCTGTAGGCGAGGACGTGATGGTGGTTGTGGATTTCATGGCGGCATGAATCATGCTTGGTCTTCTCTCGATAGGTTGATATAATTTTCATACATCATGATATACTTCAAACCCTGATTTCGTACATCATGAACATTTATCTTCATGTTGTTGTCTTTGAGTGTGACTCTTCCTCAATTATGCTTTGAGAAGAGCAAATCAAGTGATAAGATTTTCCTCTTCAGTTCTCCAATTAGGCCTTCTTACATAAACATCTTCAAGAAATACTAGAGAAAACGAACTATTCCTATCAAAAGGAAACATCCTAAATATGGTACTTTTAGATCATCTGATTGGACCAAAGAAATTTATAGCACAAATTGTTGGGGAACCTGTAGCACACTAAAATAATACTTCCTCCGTTCCAATATATAAGGTGTGCTACTTTTGTATTGGTCTATAATGCTCCACTTTGACCATCAATATATATTAAATTATATGTACTGACATTGTATAAATGGTAAGTTGGATTCGTATTGCAAAATTCTTTCATTTAATATATCATTATACTAATTTTGTGTGTATATTATAAATACAAATCATAGTCAAAGTTGTACGCCATTGACCAACAAAATTTAAGGGCGCCTTTTATTTTATATGGATGGAGTAGTTCAGATAGCTCTTTTTATCTAACCAAATTGAGCATATATAAGGCCTAAACTTTTACTATGGAAAGTTCAGATAGCTCTTTTTAGCAAATCGTGTGATTTTTTTTTGCAAAGTTCAGCAAGCAGCCGTGATAATGGTAGTCCTGTATTGCATGGCGTGTTTTAATAAAAGAGAACCCCATTGTTGTGTGAATTTTAATTACGATGTAACGGGAAAACATGACATCTTTTTTTAGCCATTGTTTGGGACAACAAATTTTTAATGAGAGAGACAGAGAGAGTTACAATATAAATATATCATAAGTGTATTATCATGTACCTTTGGGCTGTAATTTGGAACTATTATTGTCCGCCTTAAGGTATATTTCTAAACAAAGGATCTATGTATGGATTTCATAACAGTGGGTTTAGTAGGAAATTTCTCTATTAATCCCTCTATGTATACGTGTTATTTGCAAAATCTAATAAGAAGTTTTATTTCCTTCAATTATTTGTATCATTAGTGACGAACACGAAACCTCATACTTTATTTCCTTTCATCAATCCAATAAGCACAATTAGTTGATTTGTCTATCTCTAATAAGGAAAAATATTCCTACAAGTATATCACAAATTATGGTTATTTTAGTTTTTGTGCAAGACATCTACTATGTGTATTGTTCCTTATAAATTAGAAATTAGTTGTAGGCACTGAAGTATAACTCGTTAAATATTCATATATAATGGGACTATAGGTTTTATTCTGGTGTCAAGTTCATAATTAATTTTCTAAAACCAAATCAAACACAAGCCTTAAACGTATGATTACTAACAGATAAAAATCACCTACTAAAAGCCAAGCATGCGACTAACATGGTATTACATAGGGCCACAACTCAACCCATAATTCGCTGTCACTGACAAGACAACAAGAAAACAATCCAATATGTAGTTCCCAATTGTCTTTATTCGAATCTCGGCCATTGCAATGAACATTACCAGGAAATTTAGTGGTGGCTCTTGAAATGCATAGGGCAGAGGTAGGCCTCGGGATGCTACAACTTCAGCTTTATGACTAAGAAAAAATCTCATACATCTTCTTAAATAAAAGAAAGATACACTACTGCGCTTTTTGTTCCCCTGCGCGTACATTTAGGTTGTGCAATAATCACATGCACCATCAACAGTTATCTTATTTATAATAATAGTTATAAATTTCTAAAGCGAAAGCTACATGTTTTGGACATCTCTGTCTCTGTGTGTGTGGTGGGTATATTGTACTAGTGTGCGCTTGCATGTGTGAGCAGGGCATGTCAAAACCGATACTATTTATTAATTTAATTAAACTAGAAATGTCATGGTGATAGTAAACTGTTTAATTGATTCATGATCCATTTTGTTGTTTCGTTTGTTGCAACAATAACTGTATTCTGGTCTATTTCACATAGGTTGTTTTGATAATTTTTATGATAGATACTAGGTAGTAGTTCGTGCATATGGTATCATGTTGCTAGAGATGAATTACCAATTTATAGTAACTTGTTACCCAATCATTAAAAATTACTGTGACACCTCGAGGACTTCCATTACACCTCTTTGATGGTCGGATGTTATCTTTTACTCCTCGATAACATGTTATCTCTCCACCTATAGACTTCCACAAAGACGCGCTACTTAATATCAGCTACTAGCTAGTAAGATCTCACTACTAACCTTGACGTACCAACTACTATCTAGTAATATTTCACAACTAACCTAGTAATCATAGCATAACATAATTTTCATGTATCTCATGGTAGCCGAAAATAATTGCATCTAACCATACTCAAGGAATATTTTATTTTACGGGATTCTAGAAAGGACGAACCCGAAAAATGCAGAATTATAAATTCATGCCCCTGTAATTCTAGATGTTTTTTACACCCAAGTTTGTTCCCTAGAACCTTGGGAAACAAAGAAACCATTCCAAGTTATTTGATGTATAGAAATTTTTCTATGAAATGTGGTGCACAAAATAATTACAAAAAAATCATGTAGGATTGAACTCACATATAAAAAATTCTAATGATCTCATTACTCAAATTTTCTATGAAAGAGGCCCTTGAAGTGATGTATAATTTTCAAGCCCTCGTGGCAAATATTATGGAAACTGGTCATAAATTGGACTGATGAGTTGGGAATTTTTTAGTTTATTTAATTGAGAATTAATGCAAGATGAGGTTAGTGATTTTTTCTCTAATTTAGTTTTGCTAAATTGTAAGGGTGACGTTGGACAAAGTAATAGGACATATGTCCACTAATTAGCATACACAGAGACATGTACGTGTGGGCAAACAGGTACTTGATAGCAAACATAAACGACCATTACCCACTTGTTGGGACTCCCAATACAGAATTGCAGCAATAGCTTTCTTTCCTACACAGTAGCTCATGGTTTAATAATTAATATCAAACACAAAGAATGATATGTAGCCGTCTACTCCATCTAGCAACAATTAAAAGATATACATGCTACCATGTTGTCCCCAACTCAAACGAACTAGGTGATAGTTACAACGGTAGTGAAAGAAAAGTAATAATATAACTTGATGACAATGTAATAAAAGTATTTTGTATTTTTTGAATAGTGAAATTCTAATATTAAAAAGAATAATAAACTGAAATCAAAGGTGTTTATTATATGATAAAATGCAGCCGAGTTGATAGGTTCACTTGATCCTTCTCTCGAAAACATGGGTGGCATAAAATAACAAGCATATATATGAGAAAATTCCTGATAGATACGAGTGCAAGTTCATTATTTCCCTCACTTATTTGAACCATTAGTGCCAAACATTTGTTTAAACCTCATACTTTATTTGAGTAATCCAATATACACAATTAGTCGATTTGTCTATCTCAAATTAGGAAAATATTCCTGCGAGGATAGGACACATTATGTATTTTAGATTTTGTGCAAGACATCTACTATGTAATTGCTATGACCTTACTGAGTTTCTAGGAAACATATATGATCTACGGTTTACGTTAATTGCTATGACGTGACGAAGTTGAGATCGAGTCCATCAAATGCTTTCCCTCTTGCTCAGCGTTCCTTTTGCTACGATAGACTGGCAAACTCACGTTGATTATGACCAATTGGTGAAAGATATGTGGCATATCGGGTCTGATCGGGAAGGGTTGAATGGTGGCTGAATTCTCCCACATTGATTCAATAAATATCAGTTCCTAGGGTGAGAGCAAGTTCGGAAATCTCAGTAAAAGAATTAGTACAGTTCAGAAGAAATATGAGCGATTACGAGCTTAGTTGATGGTTCGTGGCCCATCTGAGGAAGAGAAATCAGTGGCGGCCCAAATTCCAGAGGCACTGCACCAGGTAGACGTATGGATGCTCCAGCGTTCGTGCATGCAATGTTGTGCCGAGGATCGAAATATGAAGTACTTCCACGCTCAAGCTGCGCACGGGAAAAGGATTAATAGTATCACATCTCTTCAGAGAGCAGATGACGGTTCGTGCGAAGCTCCTGAGGATCTAAATTAGGAAATTCAAACTTTCTACCATAGTTTGTACCTTACGCAAGGCTACAACAACATGGGTCAACTTCAGAACATTGTTACCCAGAACTTTACTGATCGAATGAGTGGTGTTCTTTAGAAGGTTTTTTCAGCCGAGGAAGTGAAGTGTGCATCCTTCCAGATGACACCGTCCAAAGCGCCCAAAGTTGATGGTTTCACCGCCGTTTTTTTCAGCGCCTCAGTGAGGTTCTCGGAGATAATATTAAGACTATTCTGGATTTTCTAAATGGGGGTGAACTACCGCTGGGCTTAAATGATACTGCCATTACACTGATTTCCAAGGTACGCAATCCACAAAAATATTCTCAATACCCCATTGCTTTGCGCCCAGTTCTGTGTAAGATTGCTGCCAAGGCTTTCACAAACAGATTAAGGGGTTTGATGGATGATATTATTGGTGTTGAGCAAACTGCCTACGTCTCTAAACATTTAGCCACGGACAATTTCCTTGTTGCTGATGACACTATAGATGTGATGAGAAGAAGGAAGAAGAGCAATATTTCTTCCTATGTCGTGAAGCATGACATGTTGAAACCTTATGACGGGGTCGAATGACATTACTTAGAAGCCATGTTGACCAAGCTGGTCTTTGGAGATAAGCTTGTGAGGCTGATTATATAATGTGTTACTTCGGTCAGCTTTGCTGTGAAACTGAATGGTGCTCTCCTATTGTACTTCTCACCATTTTGAGGCTTACTCGACATGGCGAACACATATCACCATTTTTGTTACTAATATGCTGACAAGGTTTACTGATATGATCAACTATGTTTGTGGTGTAGATGTCGATCGAGGAATTCAGGTGAGTGTGAGATCACCATAGTGATGAGCCACCTTCTATTTGCACACGACACTTTATTCTTCATGAGTGTCAAGCTCTAGTGCGCACAAATTAAATGATATCCACACATTTATGCTTTCTATTCTTGTCAGACAGTAAAATTAGAAATGTGACGTGTTATATATCCCAAACACAAACCGCAATCGAATCGGGATGTTCTCAAGAAAGTACTGGGAATTCATGTGGAAGCATTCACAGAGAGGTATATCGGGCTTCTAACAGCGGTGGGCAGAATCTCGAGTGATACCTTTACCCACATGGGGGGAGTTTTCCGGGAAAATGCAAGGTTGGTCAGAAAAGAACCTAGCGTGTGCAGGGAGAGAGATGTTCTTGAAATCAGTTATCCAGTCTATTCATGTGTTCATTTTGAGTTGTTTCAAGCTAACAAGAAGGTTTGCTGAAGTTAACGTCGCACATGGAAAAGTTCTTTTGGAGTAGCTCCATCGACAAGCGATCCTTAAGTGGTTGTCATGGGAGAAGCTAGCTTCAACAATGATTAAAGGTGGCATGGGGTTCAAGTACTTTGAACTAACATAGCGCTCCTTCGTAAAACATGGGTATATATTACCCCAATGGTGACTTTTTATGCATGCAACAGTCATTTCGTCGGTGTCGGCAACATGGAGGGCCATTCTTGCTAGTAGGGCAACATAGTAGGAGGGCCCTTATCAATCGACTGCGCATCGGATATTCTATTTGCTCTATCAGCTCACATATTGATGGGGCGCCTCGGCAAGTTTGTCTCTGAGTTGATCGACGAGAACACCTGCACAGATTGACATGTTGTGGTGAAACTTCCTTTTCACCTGATGCCGATGCAATCTTGAACATCCGATTTCGTGCATCTGGTGGAGAGGTGATCTTGCCTGGTCCCTTGAAAGAAATGGATTGTATTATGTAAAATCATCGTATTGTGCTCTAGTGACTCACAACGAGCATCCTGCTGTAGAGGAAGGGTCGGTAACGGTTCATCGTAAGATACACAGTTATGCTCCGCTTTGTGGAAACTCAAGGTTATTCCAAGAGTCTGAGCCTTTGGTGGTGCATACTCCAGGGAATTCTGCCCAATTATGTCACCTTGAAACATCAACAATTGGATACATCAAACTAGTTGATCGATGTCAAGCTTTGGAGGAGGATCTGTGTCCTGCAGTTCTTACATGCTCCCATGTCCGGAAATATTGGTCTACTACACGTGATATTTTTGATCTGAAGCTCCCCACTCTCCACCCGGTCACCGGGGCAAAATACATAATGCTTGACTGTATGTTCTCAGAAAAAGATAGATGTAAAATTACCACGATTATGCACTCGATCTAGACTGCAAAAAATATTTGGACTCATGATCAGAAGTATCTTGATCCTCTACTTATGATAAGCTAGAAAGGTGAGGGAAGATCTTGGCATCCACCTAACCCGGGCAGGCTGAAAATCAATACTGATAGCGCCATGGAGTTGTGGAAGATCCCACATTTCCTTTATCGGAGCTTGCAAACCTTTCCCCGGTGTTACCGATCTGCTCACTATCGCGGCTCGGTGCTTGCGAGGTGTTATCTTTGCTTAGCGTAGCGGTTTCTGACATGTGATTATTTAACTAGACTGCTCTGAGGTCGTAGACCCCTGGACTTCGCGTTGTGACTCTAGATCGATCATGGCGCCTAGCTTAGACGATGTTGGGGACATCTCTGCTAGTTTTGTTTTGTTTTTTATTAAGCATGTCAAGAGGTAGAGTAATAAGTTCTCGAATCGTTGTGCCAAGCTTTGTGTAACCTTCCAAGTTCATAATGCTTGCTACGTGATTATCCCCCGTTTCTTGTAAGCAGCTTTCTAGCTGATTTTAATCATCTATCTATTATCAATAAAGCTCCACTACAAGCAAACTGCTTATAGCTGGCCGGTAACTACAGGTGGGTCACACCAAATCCACGTCGGTGGTATTCGGGGACCTGGTTTCAGAGCGTATCACCAGCGTGTGGAAACCCCCTGCCAGTGATTATGACGTACCACTGATGTGTCACCCTGCGTGCACGCCGGTGATAAGTGGGTCCGTAGGACCTGACACAACAAAAGATACTACTGGCGTGGACTATACACGACACGCCAGCACTGTCCATGTTGTTAGTGGAGTGGTGGATACAGGACACGCCGGTCGTAAGTGGGTCCCAACGATCTAATATGGGCGAGACCGTACTAGTGGCGTGAGATGTATTGGACACGCGAGTAATGTCGAAGCTTGTACCGGCGTGGTTTCTAGCAAACACACCAGTAATTAACCTATGCCCCACCACACACTCTCTTCATCTCATGTGGTTCCATAATTAACCTATGCCCTAACACAATCTTGGAAAAAGTCCCATTGGTCAAACCCCTTTCGATGTCGGCCAAATTAAGGGGTAGATGACGCAGGGGGCCACGGAACACGCGTGCGCTTTCGTCAGAAACTCCGAATAAACCCAACACAAATTGCATTGGGTCTAATAGTATATGTCGAGTCGTTAAGTTTGTTGAATCGTGTAATTAAAGAGACAAATAGCCAATGCGACTCCCCGGTGCGGTGGCCCACTTCAAACATAACACACTTAGAAGAAGATTCTACACGTATATAAGTATTATATGCATGGCTGGCTAATCGCCCACATTGACGGTAACCTTGTGAGACCGTGGGATTTGTTTTGGTTTACCAGGCATGTTCCTATTACCTACCCTAACACCGAAATCTACGGAGAAAGGCGTGCCGTTTTTACACATAGCGGGACCCATGGCTAAACTACCACTTAATTGTATAGCTGCGCGCAGTAAATATATGTAATATTTGGCCATTATCTCTGCAACAATTTAATTCAAAATAGAGAGTATTAATTAAAAATATTTTGCCATTATCTTTAAAATATTAATTCTACACATTTAAAGAATAAACATTAAAAAGAGGTATTACTAGTGTGGGCCTTCTGGCCCACGACAGTAACCCGCGCCGGCCCACTTAACCGCTTACCCCTATCCTTTCCACTCACTCTCACACACACCACACTCCGCAGCCGCATCCATCCCGCACGCGCCGACTATCTCCACCCTGCCGCCACACCCCGCCACCGGCTCCGTCCGCCACACCTCCCCCTCGCCACCGTCTCCATCAAGCCGCACCCCATCACCGTCTCCGTCCATTGCCGTTGCCGCCGACGCCACCTCGACCTTGCACACGGCACCGTTGCCGTCGCCGTCGCTGCCACCTCAACCTCGCGCGCGGCGCCGTTGTCGTTGCCGCCACCACCACCTCGACCTCGCCATCACCTGCGTCGATATGCCGCCGTCTCCGTCCACCGCCACCTCGTCCTTGCTCCGGCCACTGTTGAGCCACTAGTGATTAAGGTGTGTAGATTTTGAGTTTTAGTATATAGTGTGGATCATTAGTCTAGATTATAATTTGTTTAGGCTTGCCTGTAGATTTTAAAATGTCACATGTATTGTTTAGATGTTAAATGTGAGGGAGAATTTTAGAAAGAGGTCTGGAAGGACCGTGTATGGGTGTCGGATCCATATTGACGGGAGTAAGCACTAGGTTGATCAGTTTCTGACCGCGGAGCAGGCGGCTCGCGCATACGACTACTTTGTCGCCCATTCGTACGTGAATGACAAGAACATCAACTTCCCCGAGGATCGCCACCACGTGGACAAACACACGACGTCAGGATCAGATAGGTTACCAGGACCATGGAGAGGGAGCACCATATGGCCGAGGCATAGATCGCACGACGCAACACCCGCACCCATGACGACCCGTTGGTGAGGCATCTGCTGCAGCAGGATCCGGATCTGATGGCGTACCAGCAGTTCGGTGCGGCCCCGTCCCACGGCGTCGGTCCTTCTCAAGAGGATGGCTAGCCTCGGATGACAGTGTCTGGGGTCCGGAGAGGAGGAGGAGGTGTTCGGGTCTGGCATCGGGGGCACTTCAGCCGGCGCGGAGACTTACCACGAGATAGACCTCATGTACTGGATGGAGATAGACAGGCAGGAGGGCTTTCCTCCGTTCCACGGGCCTTCACAGAGCGTGGAGACTGTTGACGCGAGAGACCCCGTGTTCTGGGCTCAGTGCTTATGCGAGACCCATAGAGCGACACTTCTACTTGTGTTGAGAGTTGTGTTTATGTTGATTTTTAGATTGTTGTTTTATGTTGATGTTTTGACTTATCGCAGTAAACTATTATATGTTCATGTCTTATCGTATTAGAGTTTATATTTAGACTATTTCATGTTTAATGTACTCTCCTGATGTTTAGACTGTTATATGTATAATATGCACCAAACATATGACATGTGTGAGCAATGTGGCTATCCCGAGTGAATGAATATGAAGTTTGACGTATGAGCGTACTTTTCTTATTGATAGTTGGTAAATTAAACATCTATATATGGTTCATTTATGTGCCAATGATTAAAACTCTTAGCATTATTAGTTCGAGTGTTGGTCTAAAATAACTACTGATATGTACAACAACATTGGTTCTACATTTCTCTTGGTCCTTTAGTTCGGACATTTGGAAGTTAATGATGTGCACTGTTCATCCGAGACACATTTTTATGCATGTTTCTTGTTAAATGTTCTATTATTTCGTTGATTAAACTGTTGCATTATCTAGCATTATAATGACACTAATGTCTGATTGTTTTTTTCCAGATCGTCCCGTGCAGGGCTAGACGTTTTAGATCAATCTGGTCCAGATGACAGTGCCCACCCAGAGGTTAAGAGCTATGTACACTAACAAGATGGGTCGGACATATTTCAGTGACGCTCGTCGGACATAACTTGTCGATTTCTACGACATGCAATCTACTGAGAGGTTCATGTTCTTTCTCGACCATGGTGCTGTCGAGACCTACTTCATTTATAGGCACCCGAACAACTCCGACGGTTCCGAGTCTGAGGATCACGACCCTAGAGATGATCATGACTTCATGCCTGATCACGTGATCATGAACCTAGATGACTAGCTAGATAGTTAGGAATAAGTTAGATGAACAATAAGAACTTTGTTGAGTATCACTCATATATGTTTGTTGAGTGGTGCAACTGCTTCCACTGCTATTTCTGTGAATTCTTATGTTTCTATGAATTTTGCTGATTATTATCGTTTATTATGCAGCCATTCGCTATATACACCCCAGTGTATTTATTTACTACCGGCCTGTCCACCCCCGTCAGTGGTGTCTGTATTTGTTCCGGCGTGGGTGTGGACACGCCGGTGATTACAAATATCACTGGCGTGACTTTGCTAGCGTGGGCGTCTGCCGCTAGTAACGTCGATACGCCGGTAATTAGCTGTTTCCTGATAGTGTCGCCATGTTGACGGAAAAAAAGGATCTTGTGTGATAGATGAAAAAAAAATCAGTCGTGCGATAGACTTGCCTTTTTATTTGCCTAGAATTCAAACTCGGTATATGCAATTACATTGAGCACATGAAAGGCAAGCATGGCCTCATCTTGTATATATCGAGCTTTTCAACGGTGCTTGGGAGAATGGGAGGTACCGGTACCTCCTGGCCATATATATAGGATTTACCTAAGGTAGGGTGACCATTCCACGTCCCGCGAATTTGCCCCCATACAGCTCACTCGACGGCGATGAGTCCCTCTGCCTTGCTCGGCAACGGCCGCGCGATTTGCAGCACCTGGGCATGAATGCGCCCAGCGACGGCCGTAAGTGAGATTCATTGGTGCGGTGGTGCTAGCGCGCTCAGACGCATGGCGAAAGGCGTGAAGTTGTGTTTCAGTGGCTGCACGTACGGCGATGTTCACGTGCTCAGGGCAGTGCCCGATTGCCCGGCGAGGTGGTTGGCCGAGTCCACGAAGCGATGGCGGCAACTTCGTTTAGAACTCTAATCAAATCAGTTCATTGTGATTGAAAGAACTATACACTGAAATTTTATTCCATGGATTATCGAGATTGACTAGTGATCGAGCCTTTGCTTAGTTTCTTTAACGTTGCCATATCAGATATCTAGTTATGTAAACCAGACTAACCATAATTGGGTACAGATTTTAACGTTGAATCATTTTAAGAAACTAATAGATCCGACAACCTGTACGCATTTAGTGTTCACGCAAGCACACACTTGCCAAAAATAACGTGAATGTAAACACAATGGATAAACTCGTATGATTTTCTTTTTTCACTTTGAGATCTACAGGAACTCCCGAAACATATAGCAAAAATCACAGTAACAAACACAGATTAACCAAACTAAAATCTCATGAATCTTATAGACGAAACTCATCATATCGTCACTTGCATAGTTTTCCTGATCTTGAGATGATAAATCGAACAACGAAGACAACAGTATAAGATTAAACAAACAGGATGCTAGCTAGCATGGATCTTAAACATTGTATTACCATCATCTTATGGTCACATAGTTTTTTCCTTGAGATGGATCTAACATGACTAGCTAGCGAGCGTACTGATCAGAGACGCAAAGTCAGGTCCAAGGCACTCACCGAGCCGTCGGCCTCCTTCACCGTGCCATCGTTCACCTGCGTCTCCACGGCGGCGTTGTTGGACGACTCCGGCGCGTTGTCGTTCACCACGGCGACCGGCGCCGCTGGCGCCCTCAGCAGGCCGAGGAAGTCTATCTCCACCGGCACCGGGCGTTGGCCTTCCTGGCGGTACTCCTCCGAGAAGGCAGGGTTGGGTGGAGGGGGTGGCGGAGGTGGGAGGGGCTGCGGCGGCGCGTCCCTGCAGTAGCGACTGGACATGTGGCCACCAAGGGCCTGTCTCGTCGACCACGTCTTGCCGCAGAAATGGCATGTGTAACCCTCCGGCTGCAGTTGCCGCGGCAACCCCGGCGGCCTCCATCTGTAGGGTGAGCCGCCGCCGTTCGAGGCCATCTCCTACGAGAAGGGTTTTGGCGAGGGGGTGGATGCTGTAGCTAGCTAGGTTCTTGGCTGGCTAAAATGACCTGGATAGCCAAGTTTATGACCTTATATAGACGTGGCTTGCAACGGTCAACGGCAACCACCACGCCACTTCGGGTGCGCGCTGCTACCTTTCAGAAGTTCAGATTTTTACATGACCACGTTGCGCGCTGCTCCGACTTGTGCGTCAAATTTTTTCTTTCAATACAAGGCCAGCTTACGGCGTGTTGTATAGGGCAGCTTTACGGCGTGTTCTATATAGGCCGATAATGACTCTCCGGACCAAAACTATCAATCATATTGGCACAGAAAGCGTGCTTAGCACCAACGTGTGCACCAACACGTTACCCTCTAGTTTTACATGAACCGCATCACTGAAACAAAAAATGAAGGCTTTGCTCTTGTATGTAGTAATAATTTGCCCGAGACTATAGGATATGCGCCATGCATGTGAGCTACCGGGCAGTGGCGGGCCTAGGATTTTGAAAGTGTGTATTCAAAATTTTAAGTGGTGAATTTTTTTACAGTCAAAAGCATAGTTTTTCCATGTGAAATTGATTATAGCATAATATATTTCTAAATGTATAATGAATAGAAGATATGAGACGATTTTACCATAATATGGTAGAGTTATAGACCTAAATAAGTACCAATTGTTCAGCATATCACAAAAACAACATCTGAAATATACAGAGACAGAAAATAGGAAAATGAAAGGAAAGCTTACCAATTATAGAATAATTTTTTCTTCATCTTTCAGACCCAATGCAACTTTTTCGACCTGTAAAAAAACATTTAAGTCTTCACGACAACTCAGCCGCGGCCGCCTTGTTCGTGGAGCCGGAGACGAGGAGACTCAGGGGGTCCAGCAAAGCGCATAAGAAGTGCCGCCTACAGGCCACAAGGTCGACCGCCGCTAGCCGCCTGCCGCGCCGACGCCAGGACTCCGCCGTCGCCCGTCTGGTTAGGCTGGACGGTTGGTTTAATTAGGGGAATTGGCGGCTGGACGATCGTGAATTCGGGAGATACACGATGCTTTGCGTCCGAGCGAACGAGGGATTGTTTAATTGGGCCAATAAGCTAGTTGGGCCTCAAATTGGAGGGATGATGGACCGATGGAGTAGGGAGTTGGGCTTGAGTACTGATTGCTCCGTCTCCTTTATTCCTGCTTTTTTCATTTACATACATGTTATATACTGTATAGGAGTAGTTTTTTGTCAAAACTTTTGGGTATTCACTTGAATACCCTTGAATTGAACTGGGCCCGCCCCTGCTACCGGGGCAATAAAGAACGTATCATGGATTTGGCCATGAGGTACGGGAGCTTCTGTAGATCGCCTTAAGGCGGATCCCCTATGTATCACCTTTGGCGAGCTTTATGTAGGACTCGCCCGCGTACGGCTGTCCTACGCGCAGGCCCAATATGCCGCGAAGGCCCATTTCCGGAACGGTTGCTTGTTTTTCGTTCCACGCGCGCGCTTCTTCGTTCTTTCCAGAGTTCGAACAAGATTTTTTTTGCGTACGACACATAAATGGATGATCGCGTACGACTCTTTCTAGAATACGAATAAATCTTACCAGCTTGTGGAAAATTTTGTCGAAAAAAATTCGAATTTTTTTAACTAATGAACAAATCTTCCGTACGATTTGGAATATTTTTTCATAATCTGAACCATTTTTCAAGAATGAATATTTTTTAAATCGGAACCATTTTCAAAAAAGGAACCATTTTTTTAATCGGAACCTTTTTAAAATCGGAATCATTTTCAAAAAAGGAACCATTTATAAATTGGAACCATTTTCAAAAAAGGAATCATTTTTTAAATCAGAACCATTCTTTAAATCGGAACCATTTTCAAAAAAGGAACCATTTTTAAATCGGAACCATTTTCAGAAAAGGAACCATTTTCAAAAAAGGAACCATTTTTTAAATCGTAACCATTTTCAAAAAAGGAACCATTTTTTAAATCGTAACCATTTTCAAAAAAGGAACCATTTTTTAATCAAAACCATTTTAAAAAAGAACCATTTTATAATCGAAACCATTTCAAAAAAGAACCATTTTTTTAGTCGGAACCATTTTTAAATTGGAACCATTTTCAAAAAAGGAACCATTATTTAAATCGGAACCATTTTTAAAAAAGGACCATTTTTTAAATCGGAACCATTTTCAAACAAGGAATCATTTTTTAAATCGGAACCATTTTCAGAAAAGGAACCATTTTTTAAATCGGAACCATTTTCAAAAAAAAGAACCATTTTTTTAATCTGAACCATTTTCAAAAAAGGAACCATTTTTTAATTGAAACCATTTTCAAAAAAAGGAACCATTTATTAAATCAGAACCATTTTTTTAATCGGAACCATTTTCAGAAAAGGAACCATTTTTTAAATCGGAACCATTTTCAAAAAAGTAACCTTTTTTAAAATCAGAACCATTTTCAAAAAAGGGAACCATTTTTTAAAGCGAAAGCATTTTAAAAAAAGAACCATTTTTTAAAATAGGAACCATTTTTTAAATAGGAACCATTTTTTAAATCGAAACTATTTTCAAAAAAGAATCATTTCTTAAATCGGAACAATTTTCAAAAAAAGGAACCATTTTTTAAATCGGAACCATTTTCAAAAAAGAAACTTGTTTTGAAATCAGAACCATTTTCAAATTTTTAAAATGGTTCCAAATTTGAAAATTGTTCCTTTTAAAAAATAGTTTCAAATTTGAAAATGGTTCAAATTTTGAAATGGTTCCAGTTTTTAAAATTGTTCCGATTTTGAAATGGCTCCAAATTTCAAAATGGTTCATTTTAAAAAATGGTTCAGATTCTGCATTTAAAAATGGTTCCAATTTTAAAATAGTTTATTTTAAAAATGGTTCAAATTTTGAAAATAGTTCAGAAAAAATAGAAACGAAAATGGTTGAGATTTTGAAAATATGAAAAAGGAAATATTTTTTAATAAAGGAAAATAAAATTAAACTAAATAATAAAAAAGAAAGAAAAAGAAAGAATAAAATGAGAAAAGAAAGAAACAGAAAAAAAAGAAAACCGAAAACCGAGAAAAAGGAAACAATAAAACGTTGCATAATGATAAGTTAGCATGATATGCGTCTAGCGCAGTGGTGTGCGCTCGGTTCTTGTACGTTGGACGTTCTGGGTTTGAATCATATCGCCCAACCTATTTTCTTCTCTCTTCTCGCTGTTGAGAAAACTAATGGGCCGGCCCACTTACGCGGGCGAGTCGGATGATACGACTCGCAGAAGGCGATGAATAGGGTTTACCACCGATGGTAGCAGCATCGCCTACTAGAAGCACTTATTGGCCTCGGCCCATATGTCCGCGCGTACTGCTTCTTTGCCCGCGCAAGACTTTTTTCCTACTATTTTGTTCAGTCCTACGAGTTAAGCACACGCCCGCCTGACTTTTTTCCTAATAGTTGAGGGGGGCGACACGTTGTGTAGAAGCAGTATGCTGGGGGTAACCAGGGGCGGAGACAAGGGGGGGGGGGGGGGGGGGGGGGGGGGGCTAGCAGGGGTCCGACCCCCCCCCAACGTGTCGCCCCCCTCAACTATTTGTACAGCATAGCAATGTACTAATGACCGTATGTAACCATCCATAATCAGTATCTTAAACCCAAATTTAAAACTAGACCGTGTGCCATACACGCCGAAGCCCAACAGTCAAAGAAAACAGCCCATATGCCAGTCCATCGTGAGGCAGGAAGGGTTAGAAATTGTCTTTCTATTTCCGTGACTGTTGGCATTTGTTTACCTCGCCGGTTTTGGATAGATCAGATCGATTATCGCGCTGCCAAATTCCTACGGCGGCGGCGGTCGCCACTTGCTAGCCTCGTGCCTGCGAGTCGCCGGACGCTAGGAATAGACAGCCGCCATCGAGTGGCCAGACCAGGACCCATATTTATCCAGGCGATACTCCAACCGCTCCAACCCCTCTGTTGATCCTACCATGGAGTTCATCGGTAATGGATTTTACATGATCAAGCGCCCACTTTGAAAAGGTACACCAATATTCACCTTACGGCTCAGTGATGCGAAGGAATTAACGGAATGAACATTGTCGCTAATAGCTAGCGCATATATTCTAGATTATACATAATTTTCAAAGATGTGCATATAATCAATAAATTACGCTTTCTTTCAACGGTTCAATTTACCAAAAAAAAATTATTGTGATTGATGGATCGAATAAATTTCACTAATGGTTACCATCTCTAATTACTTTGCGTGGTTTATATCTTATATTTGGTGGTATTTTCTATTCAATTTGCCGATCTCCAGATAGAGACATAGGCATTCCGTGCGTGAAAATGGAAAATTTCTCTCGAATTGGTTTTTACTATGTGACAAATACTATGAAAAAATTTAAGGTTTCGGCTCGCCCCCCTATGTCTAATTCCTGGCTCCGCCCCTGGGGGTAACTCGTGTACTTCCACGTACAAAAGCATTGTAATTTTTTTTGAACAATTTTAAAAATGAACCAAAAAAGGCAGGTGAAAGAAACCTATTTTTGAACGATTTTTAAAAAATTAACAGAAAATGGGGTTGAACGGAAAATATTTTTTGAATGTTTTTAAAAAGTGAACAGAAAAATACGATGCACGAAATATATTTTGAACGATTTTAAAAAGTGAACGAAATCATTCAAAAAAAATACGGTGAACGAAATCTATTTTGGTGGCAACGACTTTTTCCGTGGCAGAATTACGAGAGCGCATTTTCATTCATAGACAGAAACTTTTTTCCTTCAAAATTTCTTTCAGTGGAACCCGTTTCAAAGGGGAAAAAATTCCAAGAAATTTTATCTAGGTGTTTGAACTATGTAATAATTTACATAAAAAATGTGTAAAATTAGGAATATATGGTTATTTCAGAGAAACATGAAAATTCGCACGTGAAATTCACATGGGAAAATATGGTTATTAGGAAACAATGTTTGAACAAAATTTGAAATGAACGAAAATAGAAAGTGAGAAACGAAAATATATTTGAACGGTTTAAAAAAAAGAGAAAGCAGAACAAAAACTAAAAAAGTTGAATGATTTTCAAAAAGAGAACAAAAATACTTTTGAGCGGAAACTACATTTGAACGAATTCCACAATGCACAAAACTGGAAATGTGTGAAAACGGAAATAGAAATGTACGGTTTAAAAAAAAGGTAGGGGTATGCAGAACATAAACTAAAAAGCTGAACGATTTTAAAAAAAGAACAAAATTATTTTTGAACGAAAACAAAATGTTTGAACGGATTCCCAAATGAACGAAAATAGAAAGTGAGAACAGAAAAAGATTTGAACAGTTTTAAAAAAAGTACGGGTAGGCAAGAACATAAACTAATAATTGAACGATTTTAAAAAGAGAACGGAATTATTTCTTAATGGAAACAATGTTTGAACAAAATTTGAAATGAACGAAAATAGAAAGTGAGAAACGAAAAATAGATTTGAACGGTTTTTAAAAAGATAAGGCAGAACAAAAACTAAAAGTTGAACGAATTTTAAAAAGAACAACAAAACTTTTGAACGTTTGAACGAATTCAAAATGAACAAAAATAGAAATGTGTGAAAACGGAAATAGATTTGAACGCTTTTTTCAAAAAAAGGTAGGGGTAGGTAGAACATAAACTAAAAAAGTTGAACGATTTTAAAAAGAGAACAAAATTATTTCTGAACTAAAACAATGTTTGAACGGATTCCGAAATATACAAAAATAGAAAGTGAGAACGGAAAAAGATTTGAACGGTTTAAAAAAAAGTACGTGTAGGCAAGAACATAAACTAATAATTGAACGATTTTGAAAAGAGAACGGAATTATTTCTGAACGAAAACAATGTTTGAACGAAATTTGAAATGAACAAAAATAGAAAGTGAGAAACGAAAATAGATTTGAACGGTTTAAAAAAAAGACAAGGCAGAACAAAAACTAAAAGTTGAACGAATTTAAAAAAATAACAAAAAAACTTTTGAACGGAAACTACGTTTGAACGAATTCCAAAATGAACAAAAACAACTTGTGAAACGGAAATAGATTTGAACGCTTTTTCGAAAAAAAAGGTAGGAGTAGGCAGAACATAAACTAAACAAGTTGAACGATTTTAAAAAGAGAACAAAATTATTTCTGAACTCAAACAATGTTTGAACGAAATTTGAAATGAACGAAAATAGAAAGTGAGAAACGAAAATAGATTTGAACGTTTAAAAAAAGTACGGCTAGGTAAGAACATAAACTAATAATTGAACGATTTTAAAAAGAGAACGGAATTATTTCTGAATGGAAACAATGTTTGAACGAAATTTGAAATGAACGAAAATAGAAAGTGAGAAACGAAAAATAGATTTGAACGGTTTTTAAAAAGATAAGGCAGAACAAAAACTAAAAGTTGAACGAATTTTAAAAAGAACAACAAAACTTTTGAACGTTTGAACGAATTCAAAATGAACAAAAATAGAAATGTGTGAAAACGGAAATAGATTTGAACGCTTTTTTCAAAAAAAGGTAGGGGTAGGTAGAACATAAACTAAAAAGTTGAACGATTTTAAAAAGAGAACAAAATTATTTCTGAACTAAAACAATGTTTGAACGGATTCCGAAATATACAAAAATAGAAAGTGAGAACGGAAAAAGATTTGAACGGTTTAAAAAAAAGTACGTGTAGGCAAGAACATAAACTAATAATTGAACGATTTTGAAAAGAGAACGGAATTATTTCTGAACGAAAACAATGTTTGAACGAAATTTGAAATGAACAAAAATAGAAAGTGAGAAACGAAAATAGATTTGAACGGTTTAAAAAAAAGACAAGGCAGAACAAAAACTAAAAGTTGAACGAATTTAAAAAAATAACAAAAAAACTTTTGAACGGAAACTACGTTTGAACGAATTCCAAAATGAACAAAAACAACTTGTGAAAACGGAAATAGATTTGAACGCTTTTTCGAAAAAAAAGGTAGGAGTAGGCAGAACATAAACTAAACAAGTTGAACGATTTTAAAAAGAGAACAAAATTATTTCTGAACTCAAACAATGTTTGAACGAAATTTGAAATGAACGAAAATAGAAAGTGAGAAACGAAAATAGATTTGAACGTTTAAAAAAAGTACGGCTAGGTAAGAACATAAACTAATAATTGAACGATTTTAAAAAGAGAACGGAATTATTTCTGAATGGAAACAATGTTTGAACGAAATTTGAAATGAACGAAAATAGAAAGTGAGAAACGAAAATAGATTTGAACGTCTAAAAAAAAGATAAGGTAGAACAAAAACTAAAAGTTGAACGAATTTAAAAAAAGAAAAAAAACTTTTGAACAGAAAATACGTTTGAACAAATTCCAAAATGAACAAAAACAACAACGTGTGAAAACGGAAATAGATTTGAACGCTTTTTTGAAAAAAAAGGTTGGGTAGGCAGAACAAAAACTAAAAATTGAACTTTTTTAAAAAAGGAATTATTTTTGAACAAAAACAATTCTGAACAAATTTAGAAATAAAAAAGTAAATGAAAACAGAAAAGAAAACGAAAACAGAAAAATAAAACGAAAATGAAAAAGAAAATCGTTCAAAAATAAAAATAGAAAATAAAATGAAAAAGGAAATAAAACGAAAACGGAAAAAGAAAACGTAAAAGGAAAATAAAAAGAAAGCAGAAAAGAAAAAGAAAAATGAAAACAGGAAAAGGAAAAAAGAAAAAAAGAAAAAGAAAAACGGAAACAGAAAAAGAAAAAGAAGAAAAGGAAAAAAAAAACGAATGTTGGGCCGGCCCACCCGCGGCGACGCGCGCGTCCCTTCACGCGACGCAAGCGGGAAGCGTCGCCGCGGGGCGATATAAAGGATTCGCCATGAGGTACTCCTCCACAACTAGAAAACCTTCGTCTTAAAAATCACGAATCATAATAGAAAATAAATAGCGAAATCGACACAGCATATGTTTACTTTAGTTTTTTTTATGAGTCCTCTATTCTGCTTATTTTTTTGTCAGCTCAAGTCATCAGGAATTTTGTTTATTTTAGTTTTCAGTTCTGCCAAGTGACCCTAAATTATGGCTGAATTTGTTGTAAAAACCCAAGAAAACTTGAACCAAAGTTGACTTCACTTTCAATCTGGCCAATGTCTCATCAATATCTATTAACCAAACTAACCGCACAGTTTTTTGGCCGGGTGTAAGACCTTGTATCATTTTGATACTATGAGTAACAAAATATCCTTTATCGGGAAAGGACTGAAAATGGGAACCTCGGGCAAGAATAAAGAATATGCTGCAAATAGCTACCTGCGGTTCTGAATAAGTGTTGTGCCTATACTAATAAAACTAGCAAACTGCCCGTGCGTTGCAACGGGTAATTTTAAAATTAATAGTGACAAACATTTCGTACAACAAAATCTGTATACAACAGAATAATTCACATAATAAAATGATGAACAGTCAACTAACCATGCATATTTCTTCGGTTGGCCTTGTTTAACTTGAAATCCCGTAGTAATATCACACAAGTCCATATTACTATAGACTATAGAGTGTAGGATATTCGAATTGGAGAAATCAAATCTACAGAAGAGCACATGATAGTACCCATTAATTTGGACAACACTTCTATATGTGTCCATTTAGAAACCATGAATGTAAATATATTCTAACCACAAGATTTAAATATATTTTTTAAACAAACGAACATCCACGAAATATAAGGAATTTTTATCAACGAACAAATGTGGTAGCACCCAGTCATATGTCTGCATCCACCTTAACAGCAAGCATGTAGATTCATAATCTGAGAAGTGATGGCTCAGTATGAAAATGTATTGAGGAATGGAGCTAAAATACCACGTTCATTTGAGCATAATAAATAGAGCAAAGTCAGAGGATAAAAATGTGAATCCACCAAAGAGATAAGGTTTCCAAGCTTTGCGTGTACACGAATCAATTTGATTCGTTCAGCTTTCACACAGAGCTTGGCCGCACGGTGCCTACCGGACCGTTGGTCGCGCCGCCGCAGATATCTCCGCCGTGGTGCCAATTGAGGAGAAAGAGAGGGAGGGTCGGCTCCGCTACATCGATTCGCGGCACTGCCTGGAGGAGAAGTGCAGCTCGTGTTGGCCGAGGGCATCAGCGCGCACGGGTCGTGCTGCAGCGCCGTGAAGGTCGCTGTCTGCCACCGTCCTTCGTTGCCTTCGTCGCGAGCCGAAGCTATGTGCTCGGAGGAGCCAGGGTGTCGTGCTGGACTGCGTCTAGGTGGTCACGCCGCTGGTAGTCGCGGCCGCCGCCGTCAATCGTCGCCTTCACCACGAGGGTCTGGGGACGCTGCGCGTCAGGGGCGGTGAGGTTGTCTGTGCGCAGGTCGGGGCCCGGACAACCGCGAGCAGCAGGAGGCCGGCGGCCGAGCTTGTCTCACCGACGATACCGACGATTGTTGAGGAGGAGCAGAGCGTGGCTACAGCTCGGCGACTACGGCGACCAACCAGCGCCGGACGCCCGGACCACCGCGAGCAGTAGGAGGCCGTGCCTGGAAGCTCAATGCAAGTGATTGGTGGAGTCGAGTCCCGGGATAGAATAGCGAACCGGTCATATATCACTTGGCGGTGGCATACCCGTGTAATATTTGCTAACTCTGCCAAGCGACGCAGGGGTAAATTGGGAAACTAAAAAACGTACCAACCATCACCTCTAGCTATATTATATAGTAGAGATTCAGAGAGTGGATTTGGTCTCCAGACTCCAGGGGGTGTGTTACCCCGAAGCATATGTCCGTCCTCTACTGTGGTCAAGATTGGCGGATGGCTGTTATAGGTGATATTTTTTGAGAACTTTGTTACAGGTGATTAGATTGTATGTTTAAGACAAGTGCTTTCGCGAGTGGAGAGCGCTCGTGCTACTGTAGAGCTACAGCGTTGAACATTGTTCTACAGTGCTTTCGATCCGCGCCGTCGCTTCCCGATCCGACAGTCCCCGTGGCTGTTTTGCAAGAAAGTCCCTGCGTTTTATGAAATTTCGGAATCGATCCTTCCTACATATAAACTGAACCCTAACCCAATTTACCGAAAACTCAGGGACCTTACTGCAAAACTCCCACACATCTCAACCTCTCCTCCCCGTGCTCTCCTCCGTCCTCCGGGCGGAACCCTAGCCGTACGGCCGCCGCGGCGGCGCCGCCGTCTCCGGCCTCCCCGCGACGAATCGAGGCCTCCTAGAACTTCGCCGTGCTTCCCTCTCCCTCCTGGCCGAGTCGTGCTTGCTGGGAAGCAACGAGCCCGACGAGTTTCGCCGTTTCCTTCCGCATCGGTCCACTGCCGTCGCGCACGATTCCGACCGCCCTCGACCTCGCCGAGCTTCCCCGACCTCTCCATCATGCTCCTGGTGAGCTTTCGGTCCTCCTGGACCCCTCCGCTCTCTCCCTCTCGCCTCGGTTGCTCCAGCCACCGTGAGCCACCTCCGGTCGCCGCGCATAGCCGTCACCGGAGCAACTCCGGTGACCAATAATGGCCGGCGCCGCCACCTTCTGGACGCCCTTGACCAGGCGCGTCCAATGCGCCCATAGGCGCTTGCTCGCACTCGCTCCGGCGTCGAGCGCGTGCACAGCAGGAGCTCAACTCCATTGCTGACGTCATTATGATGTCAGCGTCTCTTTCCTTTTCCTGGAATTATTTTAGAAATTAATAAAGTTATGACATGTGGGTCCAGTTCTCTGACTTTTAATCATTTCTAAAAAATATTTTCTGCAATTAATATAAATCTTACGGTGGGTCCAACTTTATTAATAATTCGAGGAAATGAATTAAATCTATTAAACTTTGGAAATTACTGCAATATTATGTACTGGATCTTCTTCCCATTGTTACACAAATATTTGTCTGCAGGTATATTTGTCTGCTGATTTATGGTGGAAATTACTCTTGTGTGCTGGAATGTAATTCAATAGTGTACTACTTTTACAGACGGTGGGTGAGTGTTCTTCTTTATTTAAATGAGGGTACTGCAATATCCAGCCAATTTTTTTAAGTGCATTTTTTTGTCTTCCAAATATGCTCATTCTACTTTTTGGTGCATTATATAGCTGTATTGGTCTTTACATACTTCTGTACTGTGTCATGTTCCACAATTCCTTGGTTACCGCTGCGATTTCTAGGTTGCCGATTGGACCATCGGGAAAACCAGATCGTCCTACGTCACAGTGTGCCTCAAGGTGATGAAGGCCATGGCTGACCGCCTTCTGAGGTTGCTCCTCGCCATCACCACCGCTGATGGGGCCATTGAGGTGGTGTTGCACATGTCGCCTTGCTTGCCGCCACTTTGACGGCATGGAGATTTCCACCGCTGCAATTTTTCCACCGCCATGTCGACCTGCTCGCCACCACTGTGATGTTGTATAGTCTTCCACCACTGCAGCCGCGGCGACGCTTTCTTCAATGTTTGTATATGTTGCCTCTACCTTTTCTGGTTGTCCCCTCAACTGAAGGGCGTGTTCATTCTCCGAAAATAGAATCGTGTGTTGTCTAATTTCAGGTCCTAATGTGAAGTCAGCTATATTCATGCCTCCCTGATTCTACCAATATCATGAACCCATATTATCCCCTATTCAGACAATTAGGCAGCAAGAAACTTATGTTTAGAGTAGAAAACATACAAACATGAGCTGTCAGTTGCAAACTGCACAATTGAGAGGCGTTTTACTACTCATGGTGGTAGCTACACACCATAGCATTATACGGCGATGTAAGCCATATACCTGTTTTAGCTTGATATTCTAGTAGAGAACGGATTTTTGGTGTACAAAACAGGTTTCAGAATTTTGAAAAAAATATTTTTTGGTCGTCATTTTTTAGGGTTGACTTTTTCGTTGACTTTTAAAATAATCATAACAACCGGGATATGATTTGAAAAAAATTCAAAATACTTTTGGATAATCCTATCAACATTAATGTTGAGATCCCCCGCCCCCCTTGAGTATTCTTTTTTTTCCGTGATGTATACGAGTTGGTCAAACTAAGGTGTGTAGGTACCCATGCGAACAGCGGCATTCATTCCCACTTTGTAAATATGGAGATGTGTCTCTGTTATAGTTTGCTATGATAAGATATACTGAATTGCCTTCTCCTGTTTCTCAACTCCCCTGGCACATTTCTTTTTCCTTATAATAGAGTAGTGTTAGATGCTTCTCCAAAGTGTATCCATGAGTGATTTACTGCAAGCATGGTTATATGCATGCTTCAGATTGCATTTAGGATAAGAGTTTGGGGGAGGCTCTTTTTTGCGAACTTAGTTTCATGTTATATCTCAACTTTTTACTATCTTTTGGCATGAGCCATGCATTCTGATTAGTGATTATACAGTTACTTTTCCTTTGGAAGCATACTGGATATGTATTTTTACCATGCAAAAACTTTTTATATGCTCCATAACATAATATAAATATCGTGGGACGGGATTCTCCTATTGCCATGCAAAAAACTATTGAATTGTTGTTTTCAAGGTATTCTCCTATTACCGTGCTGGACTTTTTTCTGCAGCTGTTCAACAATGAACTTTTGTCCTCCCTATCAATGTAACAGAGAACTCTTTCGGTGTCCCCTGCAGCAAATATAGGTGGTCTGTCATTTGTTTCAGGTGATTTCACCGTTCCACGTTACAATGTCGCTATTGTATGATACAGTCTTGTGTATTTTTCATAGCCATGTACAGTCACAATCTTTAGATAGTAAAGGAAATAGGGACAATCTGTACACATGTATGCATTCCATTGTGCATATGGTTTGTCTAGTATCTCTATAATACTTTGTATTCATATATGGGCACACACAACTATGCATTTTTTGTCTTACACTAAATACTGTTGCTACTTATGTCATCTGCAGGAGGTGGCATTTTCTCACACTTTACTGTATCCATATGCCTGAAACACTTGGACAGGTGTCGCACATTGTCTTGATTAAATGGCCATACAATAAGCTTCTCCAATTCGGTTGTTTAGCTTTGTTTATCAAAAAAAAAAATTTAGCTTTGCCAATGTGGTTAGATGTTGCAATAAATTGCATGGTTGGATTTTGGCTCGACATATTATTTTCTGTTAATATGCATTTGATGCTAGGAAAGGATACTATGTGTTCTTCATATTTTTCTTACGCAACTCGACCTATATCTGTACAGCAGGCTCACGTACTTGGCCAATTTCCATTTTGTCAGATGGCAAACAGATATAGCTGAGCTTTAGTGTTCACATATGAGGTCACATATGTTGTTTACCGCGCTGCAGTCCACATCAGCGCCGCTGACAGCAACACGAAGTGTTGTACGCGGCGCACGCCTATCCGTCTAAGCTACTAGAGATGGCAGTTCATTCATAGAGAGATATCTGCTTGGCCTTGGTGATACAATTATCTCTGGTTATTGTTTTTCTCTACATTTAGGTGTTGGACCTCATGTACCAATACACTAAGGATGAAATGGAGGCCAAGGAGAGTCATCTTTCTGTCAGGGTATCATTTTGCTTCTTATTTCTTTTATGTGTAACTTCCAAACGTGTTGCCTGCTCTTGATTGGTATAGTTTCGGTGGTTCATATGAAATGTGGGTTAAGAAAAACAAAAGCCACTGATCATACACCCTCTATTTTTAACTTATGAAAATATTTCTTTTAAACGAAGCATTAGGACCCTTTAAGCAGCAGGATCAGTCTCTGATGCTCTATAGAGGTAGTTTCACTTGGTAAATTTGTTGTTCCCCTCCAGCTTAAACCGTGGATAATATAGTATGTGGGTTTTGTTGTCTTAAACCAGGGGCACGGCGTGTCAGCTAAAATAAATCAGAGCCACCACTCCTACTTACGAAATGTATTATATGTCGTGGTGGGATCACGGCAGATGCCATAGGTATGGCTAAGATGGGGCCGAATGGTCGTTGGGGGAATCCGGGGAGGGTTTATGCACTCAAGAAGTGCACACGCAAGAACACGCAAGAATCACGAACGAAGAACCAAGAAAGCAAGAACACAAAGCACACCACGATGTACCCTGCTTCGGGGCCCTCTTGTGGAGGTAACACCCCTACTGCAGCACTATCCTAGCCAGTGTATAGCTCAGAGTGACAAGTACAAGCTGCTCCTCGAGCTGTATGACGCTACAATGGTGAGAACTCGAGGTAAAAGATGGAGCTAGACGGGCGGAAGAAGGCACTCCGAGCTGAGTCCGAGGTGTTTCCGGGGTGTTCCGAGCTTCCTCTCTCTCTCTCTTTTCTCTCTTGATCAACTAGTTCCAGCGCGGGGGGGGGGGGTCTCTCTTCTAGCAGGAGGGGGTGAAGCCCACTATATAGGCCAGCCGGGTTACCAATGTGCCCCTCGCTGAACACTGTTGCCATGCCTCTGCAACGGTCACCACCGTACCACCGTACCTCGGTCAGGGACAAGACGTGGCTTGCCCATCTCCTGTAGCCTAACGGCAGAACTAGCATGTCCCCTCTGACCGAGACAGGACGTGGCCTGGCAGAGCTACCTCGTAGCCCTTTTCCCAGACCCGCGTGGTCAGCGGTCAGAGACGTGCAGGCCCGCCGAACCCGGAGCACGCCTCTGCCATGCTTTTTGACAGACGCTCCCGTGTCAGGCGCTCTTGTACCCGGCTGGAAGTGACAGGAGCATTGACTCCTGCCCGACCTACAGCTCATCACCTCGGTTAGCTCGGCACGGATGTGACGGGCTCCGTACCTCGGGTCTTGCGCTTAATCTCTTTACCAGGTCGGATCTTACTTCCTCCCCACAGCTTCTCCTGCACTCACAACACAAACCACTGCACTGAGGTAGTTAGGTCGGCTGAACATAGCTCGGCCAGTGAACCTCGGCCCTGGACTACAGTATACCTCGGACCCCTCTGGGCCAAAATAGGTCGGCCTGTATTCTCCAGGTCAAGATGAAGCTCGGACCTTCCCAGGCCCAAACAGGTCGGCCCTTTCCGTACCTCGGCACAACTTCGAACACCACCTTATGCCAAGCCTTGACCCTACCCGGGGATACTCCCCCGACATTAGTCCCCGAAGCTGGTGCGGTCCTACGACCTCGGAAGGAGGGCCGTAGCAGGTTCAAAACAAGCATCACACCACCTCCTAAACCGACCTCCAACATAGTCACGCCGAGGTACCTCCCACACACCACCATCCAATCCGAGGTAGATATGCGAACTGAACTCTCCGAGCTATCTGACTCAGCACCATCTTGCCTCAAGATTTTCCGAGGCACGTGGCGAAGAATCTCTGCCCGGGCTTCGGAATCCGGACCTCTGAAAACCAGGTTCTGACCACACGCCGCCCTCGTCAGCCGGACCCACCGAACAGCGCACCTGCGCACTCAAGTACTTGACCGCCCCGACCCCTCGATTCTCGCGCTGACCAGCGCAGGAAATCCGGGGTAGGCGGTTGCCACCCTGCGGCCCACGATGTGGCCGATCGTGCGGCCACAAACCGCGTAACCGTGCGCCCACCCGCACACGATCCCGCGCCTTCCCGATAACCGCGCGGTAGTGGCGCAGTTAATGCGTGCAGTTACCGCACGCGGCTATAAGTAGGGCCCCACGGGCAACTTCGCCATCTTCTTCCTCCTTCAGTCGCCGTCTCGCCTCCATCGCAACCAGTGCTGCTGCTTCCAGTCGAGAAGAAACGTGTTCCCGCCGCCGCCGACGAGCAGCTCCTTCGTCGCCGCTGCGACCGCGTCACCGGCGCCGCCCTTCAGCACCTCGTTTTCACGGTATGCACTCCCTTTCTTGATACCCTAGGCATTGCCCTAGGTTTCTTCCTCTTCGCGCTTTGGTTCTTCATATGTTCTTGAATAAAATTATTTACCTCCTCCGGTAGATCTTACTCGCATACTTTTTTGGGTAGAAATGAGTTTCATACCTCGGACTGACGTTCGCCTAGCAATATATGCCTCTAGTACATTAGATAGCCGTCCAACTCCTCCTGAGTTAGCCAGATATAGCCTTAGATTCCAGATTTACTTTTTCTTTGCTAAACTTCTGTGCATTCTCTGCAGATTGATTCTGCCGAGATGTCTCCTCCTGAGACTTCGGAACAAACCGAGGTTCCAGACCTCGAACTGGAGGTCGGAGAACGAGCCGGCTGGGAAGGTTCGGATGTAACTCCGGACGAAATCCAGTGGCTCAGGGCGACTCGGCGGATTCCCGCCGGGGTAGAGTGTCGCCTGCCAGAGGGCGAACTCGAGCCTCAAGTCAAGGAAGGGGAACGGGTGGTCTTCGTCGCGCACTTCCAGCGCGGCTTCGGACTGCCCGTTAGTGATTTCTTCCGGAGCTTCCTCGACAAGTTCGGACTCCAGGTTCATCACCTCCCCGCCAACGCCATCACCACTCTCTCCTGCATCGTTTCCTTCTCTGAGGGATACCTCGGCCTCAAAGCCACGGTAGACCTCTTTTCTCGCTACTTCCAACTTAAGCGGCAAGTGATCCCGGATCCAAAAACAAGGATCTGCCCAAGCTACTAACCGCCTGCGGAGCTGCCACCGTAGCTCCTCGCCGAAACTCCATCTTCCCACGTATCGCTACTCCGGACACCGTTCGCAAGTGGCTCCGGACGTGGTTTTACGTGAAGAACTCCGGCGAAGAGGACTTCCTCAACCTGCCGGCGTTTAACCTCAGCCCTCCTACAGAAGCTCAACTGGGACTACACTCCCCCTCACAGCGGCGAAATCAAGTCCATCCATGGTATTGCGAAATGGCAGGACCCGGAGGACCCTGCGAACGACGGGAAAGTCCTGACGGCTGACTGGCCTGCACATTCGTGAAGCGCAGGGTCTCCCCTCTCCAGGCGAGGTCACAAGATCTGCCACATGAGCGGTCTTTATGATCCACCCGCCATACGCACGTTGCACTGGACAACGCCGCGGTAGCTCGGCGAGTCCGAGCTATCACCAAGTCCAAGATCCTGACGCTTGGACATGGGGAAGGGAACCCCACTACGGACCAAGCCCCGAAACAGGTACGCTGTTCCGACGTTTTCTTCGGTACTCCTTTACCACCGAGGTCTTGCTACCGACGTTCATCTTGACCATTTTCTTCCTAACTCCTTTTCATATGTCTGCCATATAGCTGTTCTCCCGCCAGACCGCCGAGGATGGAGTCCATCCTGCGGACCACTTCGGCAAGGATCTCCCTGTCGAGGACCCACCATCCAACGTGGATCCTGACAACGAGGATTACATGCCCATTGCCTCGGCCCGCGTCACCACCGCGGGTAAGCCTCAAGCACAAGCTTCAGTTCAAGAGATTTCGGATGACGAGGAGGGATTTCTCGTCATGGAACCAATAAACGCGGTACCTATCTCCTGCCTTCCTCACCTTCCGAACTTTACTCCAGCAACCAGCCGGAAACGCGCTGGTGCCGCAACTTCGGCCGCCGAACCATCCGCCACTGGAGCCTCCGGACCCACTGAGGCTCCGGTCAAGAGACGTCGGCTGAAGAAGTCCGGAAATCCTCCTCATGCCCGAGGGGGCAAGAGGTTTCCTACCTCGGATGGGTAATGCTTTGCTTCTATAGCCAACATGTTTGTTGCTTAAACATATTACCTCGGTATTAACACTTAACCATCTTCCCTTCGTTGCAGTGACCCCATAGACGTGGATCAGGAGGTATCCTCCATGACTGCACCCGTTGGTGCCTCTGAAGCCACGCCCCCCGACGAACTCTCGCCCCGGATCTCCTCCACCGAGGTCTGGCCCGGCCTTGGAGAAATCTGCCCCTACCCGAGGTCAGACTTCTCCGCGTCCTCAAACGGATGCGGGGACCAATCGCGCCAGAACTCCGGCTACCGCCTTGCCGGAGCCTCGACTCTCCCCCCGCAGCCAGACTGCCCGCAACCAACAGCAGCAACAACAAAAGCATCAGCAGAAGCAACAGCCCAAGCAGCAGCCCAAGCAACAGCCCCAAAAACCAGTTCGCCAACTACCTTGCCGTTGGAGAAGGGCAAGGAGAAAGAGAAAGATACGGTGAAGTCAAGGTCACCCCCAAACCAACATCTGGGTCTGGCACCCTGACTATCTCTTCTCCTTCAAGGATGCAACCGAGGTCTCCTCCCCCGGTGACACGCCGAATTCCTCCATTCGCCGCACCCGTTGATGAGACTGCCCTCCGGCCGAAGAATATGCTCGGAGGGCATCTCTTATATTGGATAACCGGCCTGCTTCAAGCTCCGAGGCTGCTTTGGCCTTGGAGGCCTCGGTTAGGGGCATCGAGCAGGGCGGACCGTGGGGATTCCTCCTCTGCGCACTGACAGTGACCAGAGCCTCGGCTCCTTGGAACACTACAATGCAGACTGGAATTCTGCAGACGAGGTCTCCTCGGCCTCCCTAGCTGCTCCGGTGGCTGAGCATCCTGCGGGAAACAGCGCCTGCGGCCGAAGCGTATACGACTACAAACGCTGCCCTGCGTGCTGCTCAAAACATCGACGTAAGTCCTATTCTCTTTACTTTCATGCAGTATCTCATCTAATATCCACCATTCCCAGTCCCCGAGATTCGAGGTAAACTATTGACGCTCCGCCGGAGTTAAAATTGTTTGGCTTGAATCTCAACTTTCAATTTTCATCCGACGTATCCAAACCATTTTACCTTACTTTAGCATGCACCTCGGGTACGAGTCCCCGAGACTCCTGTCGAGGCATACCCCGGCAACATTTTCCCAATGATTTGACTCCGAGTCCCCGAGACTCTTGTCGAGGTATAGCCTTTCTAACCGAGCTATGTTTTTCTTCCTTGCAGAATACTATGAACGTCCGCACGGACATCTTTCATACCCTCTTGTTTGACCACAAGAAACTCCACGACGAGCACAAGGCCGTCCTTGCAGAAAAGAACTCTTTGGACGAGAAGCTCCAACAAGAGAAAGCCGAAGTAGCTCGTCTGGTAAAGGAACTGAAGCGCATCACTGAGCTGCGGACGTCTGAAAAAGAGCAGCTGCAGGCGGAAAAGGCCAGTGTTGTTGAAACAGAGAAGAAACTTCGGGAGGATGCCGCCAAGGAACAGAGAAGCGCTCCAGTTAGCCGAGGCCCGCGCCACCTCGGCCACCGAGGCTTGAAGCCTTCAAGCTTCGGTTAACCAGCTCCTCCCGACGCTGGAAACATCAACCAGAAATGGACGGTAAGCTTCTTGCCCCCCTTATCTTTTCTTTGTCCTCAACAGTTGGCTCTTTGCCGAACTGTTTCTTTCATTATTAACAGGCTATCCTTCTGCAGAGCACTTCACCTACACCCAAATCTCGGCCGCAATATCACTGCTCAGCACAGGAAGAGGCGTAACGAGACGAACCCCGTCTGGACCATTGAGGACCACATCGTGGCCATCAAAGCTCGGATCCATCCCTTGAAAACCATTGGGTCCGAACTCCTGATGCAGGTGTGTCTGCTTTCCGAGCCTTGTGGCCTCTTGCCGATGCTCCCAATACTACGCCTGAGCTCGCCGCCAAGCTTCGTGAAGCCGAAAAAGATTCGAGAGTGGCGCTCATCTTCAGCTCGCGCTGGAGCTGATGCCGCTCTCATTATCATGACTTGGTGCGAGAAGATCGACCTCGAAAGATGACACTCTCGCGAGGCTCCCTGGTCCCGACCCGATCCTTGTCGCGCGCGAAAAGATGGCCCTTCTTGCTGGATATGCCACACAAGAACTTGAGCGAGGAGACACCTACTCCGACGCCGAGATACGAGCCAGACGATGAATACGAAACAGAATCCGACGTCGAAGCCGAGCAAGGTGACGATGGTGACACCCGCGAAGCAGAAACCGAGGCTTCTCCACAACCTGGTGCCGAGGTTACTGCCGACGTTGCCAGCACCTCCCAGGCTACCTCGGCTCCGGACGAAATCCCTGCTGCATCGGCTGCTGCCGACGTAATTCCTGATGCCTCGACCTGAACTTATGCTTGGCCAAAAAACTTCATTAAATCCCCGGTATGCCGGGACGCAGATGTAATCAAACTTAAGTAGTTCCTTTTGCTACCTCTGTTACTATCATGCTTTCGAACCATGCTTTTCTAAGCTTTACGTCGAATCCTTTTGAATGATTGCTCGAGTTTACTTTCGTGTTTACTATTTGGCATTCTTTGCTCTTGTCTGCCATTCTGGCGTTCGACAGTCGAGTCACAAGATTGTTGTTCATAGCATACAGTACTTGGTAAATCCGAGGTATGTTTCAAAGTCATCCGACATAAACGAAAGGTAAAGACAGGGGTTAGTAAACGACACATGCCGAACTATATTTTGGACCGAGTCCCCGAGTTCATTTTCATGTCTCCCACGTTTTTTCCTCTTTGCTCTTGACTACCTTTTAGGCAGATGCCAGTCGAGTCACAAGATTAGTTTCATAGCACACATTACTTGAAGTTTGAGACGAGGTTCAAAATAGTTCGGCATATGAACGAAACTGACAAACAGAGATAAAACATAAGCACAAGAGCGAGGCAGTCCCCGAGCTTTAACCTCGGAGTGCCGACATTTTTATTAAGGATTAACCGAGGTACATACATTGCGCCTTTCATGAGTAGAAAGGTCGGAGTAGAGCTACGTTCCATGGTCGCCTGACCTCTGACCGGGGTTGTCCAGCCCATCTTCCCTTGGTTCCTGCGCATCTATAAGATAGTAGGAATCATTGAGCAGAGCTCGGCTCACAACGAACGGTCCCTCCCATGGAGGTGACAACTTGTGCCGGCCTTTCTTGCGCTGCACCAACCTCAGCACCAAATCTCCCTCGTGAAACACACGAGGGTTGATACTCCGGCTATGATAACGTCGGAGACCTTGCTGGTAAATTGCTGACCGAGATGAGGCCAATTCTCTCGCTTCCTCAAGCAGATCTACTGCATCCTCCCGAGCCTCTTTTGCCTCGGCTTCAGTGTACATTGCCACTCTGGGCGCATCATATTCGATGTCAGTGGGTAGCATAGCTTCTGCCCCATAGACCATAAAAAATGGCGTATAGCCAGTTGATCGATTTGGCGTGGTCCTTAGACCCCACAGTACTGCTGGTATCTCATCTATCCAACACCCCGGCGTTTTCAGCAGTGGTTCAATGAGCCGAGCCTTGATGCCGGCCAACACTAGAGCATTTGATCTTTCCACTTGTCCATTAGACTCCGGGTGTGCCACCGAGGCTATGTCCAGCCGGATTCCCTTGTTCATGCAAAACCGAGCGAACTCTCCAACAGCAAAGTTGTGCCGTTGTCCGAGATAATGCTATGGGGGTAGCCATATCGCAGAATAATCTCCTTCAAGAAAGTCACTGCTGAATGACCATCCAACTTCCGGATTGGTTTCACCTCGATCCACTTGGTGAATTTGTCCACCATCACCAATATGTGTGTCATGTTACCTCGGGCTGGTTTGAACTCTCCCACCATATCCAAACACCATACCGCAAACGGCCAAGTGATAGGAATTGTTTTGAGCGCCGAGGCTGGCATATGCGTTTGCTTGGCAAACCTTTGGCATCCTTCACATCTCCGGACTATGGCCTCTGCATCAGCAAGAGCAGTGGGCCAATAGAACCCATGCCTAAACACCTTGGCCACCAGAGCTCTTGTGCTGCAATGATGACCACACTCTCCTTGGTGGATCTCCAAAAGCATCTCCTTGCCTTCAGCTGGCTCAACACACCGTTGCAACACCTCGGTTACGCTTCTTTTATAGAGCTCCTTGTTGATGATGGTGTACGCCTTGGCCCTCCTTTGAATCCTCCTAGCCTCGGTTGTGTCACTTGGCGTGCTTCCCTCCGTTATGAACTTCATAATTTGCTCCGCCCACTCCGGCACCGGGTGCAAAGGAAAAAGTTCCTCATCCACCTCCATTGGCTCGGCCACCATAATCTCCTCCATTATTTCCTCCACCATCCTGCGACCAGTCCCCGAGTCTGGATGAGCAGTCCCCGAGGTTTGGTGTGCAGTCCCCGAGCTCTGCCACGCAGTCCCCGGGTCCGACCAAACGCATCCGACGTCTACCTCCATTGGAACAGGTCCGGGCTCTTGCTCCGCCGGGATGAAAATAGATTCGGATTCAGGAGAAGGTTTGATTGAAGGAGTTCTCAAGTGATTCAGGGCTACCCCTGGTGGTACTGCCTTTTGATGAACCGAGCTTTGACAACACGTCGGCAGCATCATTTTCTGCCCGAGGTATATGCCTGTACTCACACCCTTCAAAGAACCCGGATATCTTTTGCACATGGAACCGATATAACGCCATGTTGGCATCCAGAGCATCCCAAGTTCCAGAAGATTGTTGCACCACCAGGTCGGAATCGCCGAAGCACTCTACACGCCGGATACCGATCTCCTTTGCCACCTTGAGGCCATGGATTAAGGCCTCATACTCCGCCACATTGTTTGATGCTGAGAAATGAATCTGCAGCACGTACTTCAGCTGATCTTGCTTTGGCGAGGTGAGGACTATTCCAGCCCCCAGCCCGATCTTTGTTTTGGACCCATCAAAATGCATTTTCCAATAATTATAGTCCGGCCTGGGTGGCTCATACTGCATCTCGGCCCAATCACAAAAGAAGTCCGGCAACGCCTGGGATTTAATTGCGTCTCTTCTCTCATAATGTGGTGCATATGGAGACACCTCAATCGCCCATTTGGCAACTCGGCCAGTTGCATCTTTGCACCCGATGATCTCCGAGATTGGAGCTTCGCACACCACCGTCATGGGATGCTCCTGGAAATAATGCTTCAACTTCTTGACCGCCAGGTAACACCATACGTCATCTTCTGGTAGTGAGGATAGTTCTGCTTCGAGGTAGAGATCACCT
>CAMZMU010000087.1:24225256-24420485 GCA_947311845.1 Poa pratensis
GACTGCGCCATTGCCACCACTTGATGCAGCTTCTTCTTCTCGCTGCGATCACCAAAGACTCGGCCAGGTTAGACCCCGCCGAGGCACACTGAATGGCTCGCTTGTAGTCACCCGAGATGGATATGATCCCATTAGGCCCTGGCATTTTCATCTTCAGGTATGCAACATGGGTGGAAATCATGAACTTGGCCAAGCCGGCCTTCCAAGCAGTGCATGGTATGCACTCTCCAAGTCCACCACCTCGAACTCGATACTCTCAACTCGGCAATTTCCTTGGTTCCAAATGCTACATCCACCCATATCTTGCCCATGGGTGCACAGGAAACGCCGGGCACAATCCCATGAAAAGTACAACTGCTTGGCATCAACTGATTAGGCGAGATGCCCAATTTCACCATTGTGTCTCGGTACATGATGTTGATGGCACTGCCATTGTCCACCAGAACTCGGGTGAACCTCACATTGTTGGTAGGCCCACACAACGTTGGATCTACCACCAGGGCATACTTTCCAGGGCTCGGCATGATCCGAGGTGTGTCCTTTCTGCTCCAAGTGATCTCCTGCTCAGACCAGTTCATATAGGTCGGCACCACCGGCATTACTGCATTCACCTCCATGGCACGCCTCTGCACGCTCTTCTTGTCAGTGGCTCGGTCACAAAGACCACATAGCTCGCATGAACCTCTCTATAGTCATTTCCGGGGTATTCATACTGCTGACTTGGTCCGGCACCATTGTTGTTGTTATTACCTCGGACATTCACAACATTCACGGGTCTTGCTGCTGCAGGCCTCGGAAGAGGTGCAGTGGTTATCGGGGTAACATTTGCTCCGGACAGATTAGGGTGGGACCTCGGCTGAAATCTCTGAGGTGGTGGTCCTGTCTGATTCCTCCGGCCCTTGCCCCCTCTTCTCTGATTCTGCGGTTCCAGCTGCACTGCCGGGTTGAATGGTTGGCTGGCTTGCGCGGGTCGTCGTATGGTAACAGCACGGACCATCTATCATTGATTCATAGGTCATGGGTGGCTCCGGGTTCGGACTAAATGCCGGACCATTGATTTTTGGCCTCTGGACACCTCCAGCTCCGGGCTGATCCGGGTTCACCGCTGCAACTTGGTTCGAGGTGTATGGATAGTCCGGCTCCCTCCTCTTCTGTCCGAACTCCTGACGGTCATTACACCTTGGTCCGAGCCGGTTGTTTATTGGCTCCCTCCTTCTGTTACGTGCTCCTGCCTCTGCTGCTGGCTGCATCGGATCACCCAGGGCATAAGAATCTGCAACCCGGATTGTTTCTGCTAGGGATCTCGGCATATCTCTCTGGAGCCTCTGCCACAGCATGCTGCCATGTCGACAACCATCTGCAAACCAGGAAATGGCCTGTGCCTCTACCACTCCTTCACAGGAATTCCGAACATTGCTCCACCGAGTTAAGAATTCTCGGTCAGTTTCATGATCATCTTGCTTACATGCCGCCAGGAGCTGAGGTCGGTTTGGCCTCTTGTATGTACTAGCAAAGTTGCTGTTAAACGCCAGCTCCAAGTCTATCCAGGAGTTGATACTATACTCCGGCAAATTATTCAGCCAGATCCGAGCTGGACCTTCCAACATGTGCGGGAGATACCGGACCGCCCATCGGCGATTGCCCCCCGCAATGTGCACCGAGGATACATAATCTGTCAGCCAATCTTGTGGCTTGGTGCTCCCATTGTATGGCTTGGTGTTCCGACCTAACTGGAACTGAGATACTGGTGGTGGTGGCTCCTTCATGATCCGAGGTCCAAAACACGCCGGACCAGGAGGGCCTTCCTCCTCCAGTTGCTCAGACAAGTAGATTCTATCCAGCTTGTTACGGACATCGCCTGGAGCTAACATCCGACCTCCTATCCGAGGTCCCAACGCCCCATCCACTCTGTGGTATCCAGCTCGTGCCATGGCCGAGTCTCCATCATCATATCGGTCATCGCCTTGACCGACGTTCTGAGGTTGCTGAACATACTCCGGCTCTCGCTGATATTGCCCCTGCTGCCGAGGTTGTTGCTGATACCTCGGGGGCGGAGGTGGTTTACCTCGGCCAGCCGATGCTGCTTGACCGCCGTTCTGATTTCCCTGACCGGAGTTACCCTTAGCTCGGCTCGCATTGCCTGGGCCGGGGTTTCCCTTAGCTCGGCTAGCATTGCCCTGGCCCACCTTCTGCTTTGCTGCTAGGACTGGATCATACATCTGCAGCTGCTTGTTCTGACCCGAGGTGACACTCCGGGCTCGATCGGCTCCTCCGACGAGTGGAGACGAGGCTTGCCCCTTGGACACCTGACTAACTGGCCTAGCTGAATAAACCATCTCTGAATCACCAGCCCCGGCATATGCTCTGCGGAGAGCCTCATTCTGCTGGTTAGCCACATATACTAACTCATTGACTCGCTTCTGCTGCGCACGCCATGCATCTCCAGATAATCCGGATAGCTCGGCCCTGCCTGCCTCGGCAGCTCTGAGGTTCTTAGCAGGGGAACTATACACCGGCCTTCCAGTTGACACGCGACTCCCACTCCTAGCCGAGGTGGTAGGTCGAGCCTCCCTGTTTATCTCATCGTTGAGCCCCTTGCCTCTCTGCCGCACCTCGGCTCCCCTATGTGTATCAACCGCTACCGGGGTGAAGCCATTCGCTGCATTGTACTCACGCAGATCTCTATTGAACTCATCTCTAGCTGTTATCATTGCTACAGCCTCCTTCTGCAACAGGACACGCTTTGCCTCTAGGTCGGCCACAGTCACTACTATGTCCACTCCTGGATTTACTGGGTCTGCCAGTGTATCCACTATCTCTACCAGGGTCGCACCTCGGCCCTGCAGCTCTGGGGTGCCAGGCAAGTCCTTCTCTAGCCTGGGCTTTGCAGATCTCACCTTAGCAACCTCGGCTGCCTTGGACTGGCTGGCATCTACTTTGCCAGCGGCGTCAACCGGGCCTGTCATCATCACCTCTACGCAGCTCTCGGGGCGAGTGATACGCCGACCTAAAGCCGCGAGGAGAGGAGTTTCGTCGTCCACGAGCACCTGCTCCGGGTACCCGCGAACAACCTCGACAGCAACGTACGTGACGAAGCTGCCGAGCATCATGGTGAAGCCGTGCTCGGGGAAGGCTTGCCGGCGAAACACCCCGCGTTGTCGCTGATGAAGGTGAACTCTCCGATCTTGGCGACAAGCCCGGAAAGAACACGCTCGCCTGAGCCCGTCCGGATGAAAACTCCCTCCAACGCCTCAATCTGCCCCACGGTGGGCGCCAACTGTCGTGGTGGGATCACGGCAGATGCCATAGGTATGGCTAAGATGGGGCCGAATGGTCGTTGGGGGAATCCGGGGAGGGTTTATGCACTCAAGAAGTGCACACGCAAGAACACGCAAGAACACGAACGAAGAACCAAGAAAGCAAGAACACAAAGCACACCACGATGTACCCTGCTTCGGGGCCCTCTTGTGGAGGTAACACCCCTACTGCAGCACTATCCTAGCCAGTGTATAGCTCAGAGACAAGTACAAGCTGCTCCTCGAGCTGTATGATGCTACAATGGTGAGAACTTGAGGTAAAAGATGGAGCTAGACGGGAGGAAGAAGGCACTCCGAGCTGAATCCGAGGTGTTTCCGGGGTGTTCCGAGCTTCCTCTCTCTCTCTCTTTCTCTCTTGATCAACTAGTTCCAGCGCGGGGGGGGGGGGTCTCTCTCTAGCAGGAGGGGGTGAAGCCCACTATATAGGCCAGCCGGGTTACCATTGTGCCCCTCGCAGAACACTGTTGCCATGCCTCTGCAACGGTCACCACCGTACCACCGTACCTCGGTCAGGGACAAGACGTGGCTTGCCCATCTCCTGTAGCCTAACGGCAGAACTAGCATGTCCCCTCTGACCGAGACAGGACGTGGCCTGGCAGAGCTACCTCGTAGCCTTTTCCCAGATCCCGCGTGGTCAGCGGTCAGAGACGTGCAGGCCCGCCGAACCCGGAGCACGCCTCTGCCAGCTCCTTGACAGACGCTCCCGTGTCAGGCGCTCTTGTACCCGGCTGGAAGTGACAGGAGCATTGACTCCTGCCCGACCTACAGCCCATCACCTCGGTTAGCTCGGCACGGATGTGACGGGCTCCGTACCTCGGGTCTTGCGCTTAATATCTTTTACCAGGTCGGATCTTACTTCCTCCCCACAGCTTCTCCTGCACTCACAACACAAACCACTGCACTGAGGTAGTTAGGTCGGCTGAACATAGCTCGGCAGTGAACCTCGGCCCTGGCCAACAGTATACCTCGGACCCCTCTGGGCCAAAATAGGTCGGCCTGTATTCTCCAGGTCAAGATGAAGCTCGGACCTTCCCAGGCCCAAACAGGTCGGCCCTTTCCGTACCTCGGCACAACTTCGAACACCACCTTATGCCAAGCCTTGACCCTACCCGGGGATACTCCCCCGACATTATACACTAAAACTATAAGACAAGCTATATCACAGAAATTGTCGCTAAGGGCGCGGCGTGCCGCCGCGCTAAATTCCACTAGTACTGACGAATGAGCACCCTTAATACAGCTGCGCGCGTGTACCTAAGCCGGCCTATTAACGTATGGTAATATAGTGTAGCTGATAAGTGTTTTTCCTATAGACACGCATGCGTAGTGCGCTTTTTGCATCTAGCCACATCCTGGGCCAGATAGATTCTGTGCGGGATTGGGTTCTTGCGCGCGGGAAGTTGGAAAATTTATGCGAAAGATCGGCTTCATAATCTTCTGCTGTTGGTCTTAGATGTTAGCCGCGTCACCAGCATGCGCTTTGTTTTCTCGAAGCAATCCGGCGGTGCTGCTTTTTTAGAAAATAGGGTGCGGATCCCCGGCCTCTGCATCAAAGTGATGCACACAGTCCTCGCAATTATTAAAATATCAGTTGGTTTACAATTCAAGGATCACTCATCGTGGATACAAAAATCAGCCACAAGAAACAAGCTCTATCCATCTAATCTCTTATGAGTTGCCACCCACCTACGACCATCATCATTCGAGTACATTCTGTATCCATGAGACCACGCCGCTCCGCAGGAGAAGAAATGACCACATATGGATCCAGTAGGTCGCCTTGTTTATAACCTGCAAATAATGAATAGAAGTTGCCTTGTTAAAAATGATGTCATTGCGACAGTTCCAAATAGCCCATAACATAGCCGCAGTGTCAATCCTAAAAGCTCTTTGGACCGCTTGTCTACACCGGTTAACCAGTGCCCAAACATATTCCGTATGCTAGAAGGGGGTTTAATATTGAACGTAAAATGGACAAGTCGCCAAATATTTCTAGCAAAAGGACAAGATATAAAAAGGTGCTCTACGCTCTCATCCGTATCACAGAAAACGCATTTCTTACACCCTATCCATCGTCGCTTAATCAAATTATCCTTTGTCAAGAATTCTTTTCTATGTAAGAACCACAAAAAGATACGAATCTTAGTGGTACTTTTAACTTCCACAACTATTTTCGCAAGTAACTTGTAGTGCCATTAATTAATTCGGCATAGTAGGTTTTAACCGAAAAAACACCCGTTGGTGTTAGCCTCCAATTAAACCTATCAACTCCATTAGTCAAATGGATCCGCATTAGCCTTTCAACTAAATGATACCGTCGCTCCCTAGTCGAACCAACGAGATTTCTTCTAAACCATAGGTTGATCGGAGAGCTTCCTAAAACCTCCGCAACCGTGATATGCTTTTCCATAGCCACATTGTACAGGGATGGGTACTCACACGCAAGTGATGTATTGCCCATCCAAACATCTTCCCAAAAACATGTTTGCTGGCCGTCGCCAACAGTAAACGATCCATGTCGGAAGAAATCGTCCTTAACTCTCATTAACCCCTTCCAAAAAGGCGAGTCATTAGGTTGTAATTGAACCTGAGATAATGTTTTATCCCCTAAGTATTTATTTGTTAACAGCTCATGCCATACCCCCTCCTCCGTAAGAAGTTTAAATAGCCATTTGCTTAGTAGGCATTTGTTTTTAATCTCAAGGACCTCAATGCCGAGACCCCCCCTGGTCTTTTGGCCTACACACAATATTCCATTTTGTGAGCCTATATTTTCTCTTTTGTTGGTTGCTTTGCCAGAAGAATCTTGACCGAAAAAAGTCTAGTCTCTTATGTACCCCCTTAGATATTTCAAAGAAAGACATCAAAAACATCGGCAAACTAGTTAAAACCAAGTTGATAAGCACAAGACGATCACCGTATGATAACATCTTAGCTATCCAAGATCCTAGCTTCCGCTCGAAGCGATCTTCAATTGGTTTCCATTCTTTGTTAAGAAGTTTTCTATAATGTATAGGAATACCCAAATATTTAAATGGTAGAGAACCCAACTCACACCCAAAAAATACTTCGGTATTGATCTTACTCCTCCACCGCCTTTCCAAAACAATATAACTCACTCTTATGAAAATTTATTTTCAACCCCGACATTTGTTCAAAGAATGCCAATATAAGTTTCATGTTCACGACTTTCGCAACGTCATGTTCAAGAAATAATACTATATCATCCGCATATTGTAGAATCGAAATACCACCCTCCACTAGGTGTGGTACTAGTCCCCCAACCTGACCATCTTCTTTGGCTCGTGCAATTAAAATGGCCAGCATATCCGCAACAAGGTTAAACAACAAGGGTGACAACGGATCCCCTTGACGTAAACCTTTAAGAGTTTGGAAATAGTGGCCAATATCATCATTGACCCGTATGCCCACACTCCTGCCCTGCACAAACCTAGCAATCCACTCACACCACGCTGGTGCAAACCCTTTCATGGGCAGCACTTGTTGTAAAAAAGACCACTTCACCTTGTCGTATGCCTTTTCGAAATCAATTTTAAACAAAACCCCATCAAGTTTCTTCCTATGCATCTCATGAATTGTTTCATGCAATACGACCACCCCTTCCAAAATATTTCTTCCTGGGATGAACGCCGTTTGAGTTGACCGCACAACTCTACTCGCAATTGAGGTTACTCTATTTGTGCCTACTTTAGTGAAAATTTTAAAACTGCCAACAGACATATAGGCCTATATTGCTCAATCCTACTAGCATCTTCCTTCTTAGGCAACAAAGTGATAATCCCAAAGTTCAGCTTATATAATGGTAATTCACCCATACGCAATTGGGCGAACATATCCATTAAATCATCTTTTATAATATGCCAAAACTTTTGATAAAACTCCGCAGGAAACCCATCCGGACCCGGTGATTTATTGTGTTCCATTTGCGATATAGCGTCATATACTTCCTTCTCCGTGAACTCCGAAGTTAGAATATTGTTCTCAGCCGTTGAAATTTGAGCATATCATTCGTAAATGCCTCATCCATTGCAAAACAATTCGTTCAGGAGCTCCAAAAAGTTTCTTATAGTATTCTGAAATGAACACTTTAAGATTTGTCTCCCCTACAATAGTCCCCTCATCCTGTTCTAGCTGAAATATTTTCTTTTTCCTATGTCTCCCGTTGGCCATAATATGAAAATAACGTGTGTTGTTTCCTCCTTCCTGTATATATCTAACTTTCGCTCTTTGAGCCCACTTGGACTCCTCATCCTGTTGAAGTCTACCTAGTTTTATTTCAGCTTCCTTTTTAGTTGCCCGCTCGGCCTCATTTAAAGGAATTGTTTCCGCTTTAATATCTAGGTGATCAATCATATGAAGTAGCTGCTCCTTCAACTTTCTAAATTCTGCATTCTAATTTTTTGCCCAACCTCAAAGGAATTGTCTAAGATGCCGGATTTTATTTTGCCATCGCTCAATAGGAGTATTCCCTTGGTGGACCGCCATCCACTCTCGCTCGATCATTTCCTTGAACCCTTCCTGGCGCATCCAAGATAGTTCGAAAGAAAAATGATTCTTATTTCCTATATGAGCATGTTCCCCCGAATCAATAATCAATGGTGTATGATCAGACCCCGTACGGGTCATCGCATGAACCGACACCAGAGGTATTTTTGCTCCCACTCGACACTGGCAAGGAAGCGGTCCAACTTTTCGTAAGTTGGTGTATCCCTTCTGCTTGCCCAAGTGTATTGTCTACCCGAGAGTTCCAACTCTTTTAGCTCTAGACTCTCAATAATCGCATTAAAGATGATGGGCCAACGCGGGTTAAAATTAGAGTTATTTTTTTCCTCCTCTCGTCTAATAATATTGAAGTCCCCTCCTACTAACATTGGCAAATTGTCCCCTTCGCAAATCCGGACTAACTCGGCCAAAAAATTTGGTTTCTTATCGTCTTGCGCAGCTCCGTAAACCACAACTAAGGACCACAAAAAACCATCCCTCTTCGATCTTACTTGAAATTTGACACAAAAATCTCCTGACACAACGCTTTGGACAGAAAAAGATGTGCTATTAAAACCCACTAGCATCCCTCCCGATCGACCATGAGGAGGCATACAGTACCAAGTAAAATCAAAACCCCCGGCTAGGTATTTTAAAAAAGGAGTAGCAAATGAAGATCGTCCTGTTTCCACTAGGGCAACAAAATCCAGGTTTTGCTCCCTAACCGTATCATGTACTGTCAAGTGTTTCGCCGTATCCCCGAAACCATCGGAATTCCAAATCATTCCTCTCATTATTATTGTTTTGTTAGTTTTTTGATTCGGGTACTACGTCTAAGTGTACGCTGAGAAGACACATTTTTCTTTCTTCCCTGCTTAATGGGTATTCCTTGACTCTGGAGGTCCGCATTACCATCTGTTAATTCCCCATCCTCTCCGAACTCCTCACAAAGATTAGACGCTCGTCGCATTACGAGGCTCGAATCATCATCTGGAGGTAAGTTGTTCTTAAGAAAAATTACGTTTCGTTCAGTTTCTGTATTCCTAATAACCGATATAGAAGAATCAACTTGGCTTTTTGATTTACCTAAAGAAATGCCTAATCTATCCGCCCTACTCTTAATCTCTATATCCGAAAAAGACATAATAGAAATCTTAGGGAAATTATTTGTACCATTCGGGTAGACAAAGTTCTTCTTATTTGCCAACTCCACTGCACGCTCCAGTAGTGGCATGTCGGCGTTTGGCTGCGCCCTCAACCTTGCGCTCGATCGAACCTTGGCTGTCATCTCCTCCATCGACGACGTCCCCATCTTCTCCGTTAGCCCATCATTGCACACCCTGCATGGGTGCACCCGTGTGGTGGGCGTGAGAGCCGAACTCTCCATCAAAACGACCTCCATATCTCTGAAAATTGGAGTGCGTGGTGACTCTAAGCCAGAGACAGAGTTGCGTTCCGCCTCTATCTCATCTTCAGAACTACTCGCAAGCACCTCTGCATCCGGCGCCGCAACGCGCTGGCCTTCATTCGCAAGCCCACCATCAAAGTGGTCCGCCGAGGAACTACCGGCAGTAGGTGTGTAAGCTTCAGCCTCGACTCTTAGTACTGAGCAGTTGACACTAGCTGTCTCCAATCCCAGCGCCGCATTGCGCTCGATCTCAGTAGAGTGTGCCCCCCCCCCCCCCCCCCCCACCATCATGGCCTTGCACCGGTGACGAGACCAGTACCATTGAGTCCACCTCCGAGTCCAACACTCGTTTTGTACCCCTAGCCATCCCTAGCCACTCCCGCTTAGCTTCATGAATTTGTTGCAGCACCGTCGGAGAGAAGACCAGCCCCGATGTGCTCTCTTGCATTCCATCGGGCGCCCTTTCTGTAGTTTGTGTGCCATCTCCCAAATTTGTTGTAGCATCATCAGTGGCCATCTCATTATTCTCCGAGGTTTCCATCTCACTCCCTTGCTCCTTTGTTTCGTTCTCAGTTTTCTCCTCATCATACTTCTCATCATCATTGTCATCATCCAGTGGTGGAGAACGCGGCGCATCGTCCTCCTTGTCCCCCACATCCACCGGGTGCTCCACCTTGAACCTCAGCCTATAGAACCCATCCTTGATGTAAATTGTCCATGCCGGTGGAATTAACGTGCAGTCCACACAGCCAACAAGGATGCGCAAGGTCCCATGTTTGCGTGTATCATGTCAACTTTGATGGTTTTGCCAAACAAGGATCCCAAACTCCAAAGAGAAAGAAAATCTCCTATTCATTTTCTTGGATACCCAACACCCTAATCCATTTTTTGGGAAGCACAACTCCATGGGTTCCATATTAGCCACCCAAGGCACAACGGTGATCTCACATTTGCTGTTTGGAACTTTGCACGCCCCAAAAATTGGGATCCTATGAAGTTCACTTTTAGATGGAAAAGGCACCTTGAACACATTGTGTCCGACTTGATCAACCTCCCAATGGAATTGTTCCCACGGAACTAATCGCTGCAACTGAGAAACTACTTGAGGAATAGAAAGGTCTCCTCCTGTCACTGTAAGCATAGCCAACCGCACATTGTCTATCTTAGGTTTATATGTCTCTGTAGTAGGCTGCTCGTAGAACATCAGACCTTCATTGAGCAACCCATGAACAATAACTTGAGGCTTCGTCGCCGTCAACAACGGGCAAACCTCGGGTTGGTGCTCCTTGCTTTCACATATATCGCAAACATCCACCGTGCATTCCCGGCCGTGATGGCCAGGTTCATCACACCGATAGCATCTAGACTTATCATTCCTCTTGGCCTTCTTTGCCGCTGCACCCTCGCCACCAGCGTGTCCAGCGGTATTGTTAGGGTTTTCACCCCCATGTGACAGACTTAGTGCCGCAGCTTGCACATCCGCCGTCCCCCCCTCCGAGCTCCCAGTTTTGGCCGCAGTCACTGACTTGGATATCGGAACATAGCGAGGGATCGACGACACCGGTGCCGCAGCACCATCCCCCGACGGCAAGGCACCCGGCTGATGCAGCGCCTCAGCCACCTGACGAACCACCTTTGCAAGCATGTCTTCATTGAGGCTCACCGTGGGTGTAATTTGGGCTCGCATAGCCGTCTCGAGGATTTCGAGTATAGTTTCTGTTCCCACCATCGAACCTGCCTCCCCTTTGCGCTTGGAACGATCTGTTATACGGCCGCGGTTGCCCACCGTTGCCGAAGCCAGTCCCCACATTGAAATTCCCAAAGTCGGCGCTGTTCGCCGACTCGAAGTCCTGCTGGCGATGATCGGACTGTCCCGCCGTTCCGCTTGGTCCGGCTCCAGGGTAGTTGAGATGCCCATGGCCTGCCGCACCACCGCGATTAGGAGGAGCACCTCCACCGAAGCCTCGGCCAGGGTACCCTGCCCCATTGCCGCCTCGCCCCGGAGCAAAGCCTCGGCCACCACCGAAACCACGGCCTCCACCATTGTTCGCCATGGTGACGGTGCGCAGTCCCCCTAGAGACCGACAAGATTGGTTTGCGATCGATCGAATCCTAGGGTTTAGCGTTGTTTTGATACGACCAGGTGGCTGTGATCGCATGTCCACCTCCTGGCCCATCAACCCGGGCTGAAACGCCGGCCCATGAATCGGGAAACGGCCCGCATGGCAATTAACTATTTTTTTTGAATTTGAATTGTAGGATCCGCAATTAACGGTCTTCTTCCCCGGCTCCGGCGATCTCATGCTGAAGCGAGCTATACTTCAAGATCGGTTTACCCACGTGGAGCCAAGACGGCCCGCATGGCCTCTAGCTCCACGATTCAGACGCACATGCCCTGTACCGCTCTGCCACATCATCGATCCTGGCGACGCATCACCAGATCGACGTCGGCGGCGCTCTGCCAACTTCCACACTCCCGATCCATCATCTTCGTAAGTGATCGTCGGAGGCAGAACCGGCAGTTTGAGTTGCACCGACCTCCCCAACGGAAGCCGGCCTAAAGGGGTCTTCCGCTCGAAGCCCGATCCTCCCAAGCCAATCGAACTTTCCGACGAGGTCACCAGAAGAGATGTAGCCGCATACCTTTGCGCCATTCGCTTGATTAGCCGCTTCTTCTCCCGTGATCCACGCTTCTCCAACGACCGGTGCAGGCATGGTGATGGCGTCCGGCACAAGTATCGGAGGTCGTCCCCTCCGGCGACCATGCCTTCCGCATCATCATCCCCGTCGACGACCTCACACCCGTCGTCGCTCTCGTCGCCGAAGAGCTCCCTCCCGGCGATCTCACTGGACAGCGCCCAGAATCGCCCTCCCGTCGCCTCTGGCGGCGCTCCGTGAAAGACGGAGCGGTCCATCAAGCGGTTCATGTAGCTCCCTCGGCGGTGCTGCTGACGGGTATCGCGAGCATGACTAATATAAGTTGACGACGTCCGTGTCGGCCTTAGTGTAGAGGACGTGCTTGGCCTTCGTGTCGATGAGCAGATTGATGGTTTATGTAGGCAATGATGTGATGGTGGTGGCGGCTGTTGCAGTGGCATCAACCATCTCGATCAAGTGACTAGATTACAGTTTGGAGGCTCGATATTCTCTCGACCGTTTCTTATATTTCTTGTACATGACGATATACTTGAAACATGCTTTCGTATATTATGTACATATATCTTCATGTTGTTATCTATTTGTCTGATTACTTTGAAAGAGCAAAACAAATGATAAGTTTTTTGTCTTCAATTCTTTAGTTAGATCTTCTTACATGAATATTTTCATGAAATGCTAGAGGAAAGAAACTATTCATATCCAAAGGAAACGTCCTACCTACAGACTACAGTACTTTTAAATCTGTACATTTTGGCTGTAATTTGGAACTGTTATTGTCTTTCGCCTTAAGTTATTTTTCTAAACAAAGGATCTACCTATGGATTTACTAAGACTTGGATCTTGTAGGAAATTTTTCTATTAAGCCCACTAGATTTAAATATAGTATTATTTGTAAGATATAATAATAACTATTTATTTCCTTCAATTATTTGGATCATTAGTGCCAAAAATTATTTAAAACATCATATGTTATTTTCTTTGAGCAGTCCAATATATACAATTGGTCGGCTTATCTATCTCTAATCACGAAAATATTCCTGCAAGCATAGGACAAGTTATGGTTATTTTCGTTTTCTTGCAAGACATCTAATATAACGTTCCTTATAAAACAGAAATTAGTTGTTGAAAATAACTACAACTCATTTAGAAACTCATAGATTGTGGAACTATAATCTTTTTTCTTGTGTTAAGTTTATAATTAACTTCTAAAACCAAATCAAACACAGCCCTTTAACATATGAGTCCAAATATATAAAAAACACCTAATAAAAGTGAGGCAAGAGAATAATAGAGTAGTATGTAGCACCATAACTCAATATATTACTCGATGTCAATGTGACATGACAACAGGAAAATAGTATAATATGCAGTTCTCACTTGTCTTTATTGAACTCTCGGCCATTTACTACCATGTATACATAGAGGCGGATCTACCTCCGGATACAACAACTGTAGCTTTATGCCTAAGGCTAGTTATAGTGGGGAGTAACATATACTAGTAGCATACATATTTTACGAGTTTGTGTTACTACCTCCATAGTGGGGAGTAACATATGTGTGGTGTCATGCAAAGCTTTATTAATTAGGTTGTAGACTCATATTGTTATGAAGAGTCCTCTATTCTGATTTTTTTTTGTAAGCTCAAGTCATCCTGAATTTTGTTTATTTTAGTTTTCAGTTCTGCCAAGTGACCCTAAATTATGTCTGGATTTGTTGTAAAAACCCAAGAAAACTTGAACCAAATTTGACTTCACTTTGAATATGGCCTATGTCTCATCAATGTCTATTAACCAAACTAATCGCACAGTTTTTTGGCCGGGTGTAAGACCTTGTATCATTTTGACACTATGAGTAACAAAATATCCTTTATCGCGAAAGGACTGAAAATCGGAACCTCGGGCAAGAATAAAGAATATGCTGCATAATAGCTAGTTACCGTTCTGAATAATTGTTGTGCCTATACTAATAGAATTCAGAGAGTGGATTTGGTCTCCAGACGACTCCACCAGGGGGCGTGTTACCGCATCTGTCGGTCCACTACTGTCGTCAAGATTGGCGGATGGTTGTTATAGGTGATATATTTTTAGAACTCTGTTACAGGTGATTCGATTGTATGTTTATGAATACTGACGAATGAGCACCCTTAATACAGCTGCGCGTGTACCTAAGCCGGCCTATTAACGTATGGTAATACAAGTGAATTTCCTATAGACATGCATGCGTAGTGCGCTTTTTGCGTCTTGCCACATCCTGGCCAGATAGATTCTGTGCGGGGATTGGGTTCTTGCGCGCGGGAAGTTGGAAAATTTATGCGGCTTCATAAGCTTCTGCTATTGGTCGTAGATGTTAGCCGCGTCACCAGCATGCCCTTTGTTTTCTCGAAGCAATCCGGCGGTGCTGCTGACGGGTATCGCGAGCATGACTAAGATGGACGTCTGTGCCGGCCTTAGTGTAGAGGACGTGCTTGGCCTTCATGTCGATGAGCAGCTTAATGGTTTCTGTTGCAAATTGCAATGATGCGATGGTGGTGGCGGCTGTTGCAGCGGCATCAACCATCTCGATCTAGTGACTAGATTACGGTTTGGAGGATCGATATTTTCTCGACTGTTTCATACTCACTCCGTATCAAAATATAAGACTCTCTAGCTAGATAGTACACACATGTATCTAGACATGTTTTAGTGCAAAATTCATGTGAACCTTGCACTAAAACATGTCTAGATACATGTGTGTACTAACTAGGTAGAGAGTCTTATATTTTGATACGTAGAGAGTATATTTCTTGTACATGACGATATACTTCAAACATGCTTCCGTATATTACGTACATACATCTTCATGTTGTTATCTTTGTGTCTGATTACTTTGAAAGAGCAAAACAAATGATAAGTTTTTCGTCTTCAATTCTCTAGTTAGATCTTCTTAAATGAATATTTTCCGGCCCTGTTTCTTAGGCTTTTCCCTTAAAAAATATTTTTTTCTTGTAATGCCCAATGGGCGCCCGAGCGGGTGGGTTCGTGGAATGGGCTGGTTGCACTGGCAGAGCTTTGTTTGGGCAAAATCGGGCCATGGCCCGCCCAGCCCAGGAGCAAAAAAAATGCTTTATACCCTATGATTAAAGCCCACTAAGTAGCCCAGTACGTGAGAGGCAGTTCGGCTGTTCCCGATTCAGTTCGTCGGTGTCGCTCAGAAAAAAAGATTCAGTTCATCGCTTCCATTCCATGGCGGTTGGAATCCATCCCGCGTGTCCGTTCTATGTAGTAAAAACATTTCACGCGCAAGGTAGTCAGAATCCCGATTCTATCATACGATTCTACGAATTTATGATCTAAATGGACTCGATCGATTCAATGATTCTACTAAGTAGAATCCACGATTTACGATCCTACTATTTATGATTCTACGATTTGCGATCTTGCCGCATACGTGTCAATCTGAACTAGAATCCCGATCCTGACTACCTTATTCACGCATAGCACTTTTTTATGTGTATGCAACATCCTATGTAGCGAAAAAATCAGTAGAAAACTGTCCGATCAAATGTAGCAACAAAGCCAAACACAACATTTTTGCGTTATGCATGTAGCACCGTGTGTAGCAAAAAAATTCGGATATGTAAACTCGTGTCTTGTATCGAAAAATGTTGGAGCACTTACAACACAACCATGTAGCAAAAACCAATAAGCTATGCAACAAATTCCCATTTAGTGTAGCAAAAGATGAGAAAGCGTCACTTTTGCAGAAATCATCATAACATTTTGCTCGTGCCGATTTGAGCTCGCGGACGTGAAATCCGCCACATCGTAGATCCATTGAATCCAGATCAAGTGAATCTCTAACCCATCCACTCACTGGACATCATCTTCTTCGGACTCGTCGTCGTGTGATGAGCTCGCCGTCCATGGATGCCATGTGAGCTTGCCTCCGGCGAGCCTATGCCATGGAGGCACCCGTGGAGGACTGTGGGGAAGGGTGGAGGTGGCCGTTGGTGAAGGCATCGCTTGGGGAGGTTCAGTACATGGCTTCCATGGCGAATCTCACGGACGTCGGCGGCGTGGGGAGTGGGAAACAAGGAGGTGGGAGATGATAGGAGTGCAGAGGGAGGACGAAGTGGGCAGGATGGTGGTGAGGAGCAGCGGGATCGCCGACGCGTGCGTGAGGTTCCGTCTGCAGCCTTCCTCGGCCTCTTCCCATGGATGCGGGTTGTCGCTCGACCAGTTGTAGCTACAGCCGGGTAACAAATAGCATTTCCCATTTTGTTTTATAGCAATTCATATATGTATACACCTATCGTATTTGTATGATCTGCCAAACCAAAGGTATTGAGTATTTGACAAATGCCTAGTTGCCTACCAAGTACATGATTTATAATTTCAATTCTTTGTGTGATTTAGTTTGGCCCGCCCAAAATTTTCTTTGAAGCTCCGCTACTGGCTATTTGTGGCCAACGATGTGGAGCCGCAGTTGTGGATTTTGTGAGGACCCCTCGAACCGAAGTCCGAGATGTCCACGTTATGTAAAATAGATCACGATCCCAATGATCAGTGCATCGCAATCACATAACCAACATGGTATCAAGAGTTACATCATTCAAGTCGTACGAATAAAAGTCTTACAACACAAAGTGGTCACATGACCAAGTCTGCAAATCATCGTTGCGCAGGACGGAATTAACTACGATACAGCGGAAGCTCGTGGCTAGCGTCGGCCCTCGTCTCCAACGGACGCTATCCCACAAGTGCAGTTGACCGGTGACAGCTAAGCGGCGTAGTCGTCGACATACTCCTCCTCTTCAGCGTAGACCTCCTCGTTGTAATCTGGACGTTTGAATATCCAGGGACACAGCCATATGAGTACAATTACGTACTCGCAAAACCACCTCAAGGTTTAAGTTTTCAGGGTAATGCAATAAAACGTTTTCGAAAACTGGGATGGCTGCTATATAAAGCTATAGGGCTTAGTTTTCGCAAACGATGCTTTTAGACATAGAGATTACAACATCTCTATATCCTTATTAAACAAAACATTTAGAGATAGAATTCTCTCTTGTAGAAATAGCATGCACTATTTCCACATTCTTGTAAAACACTTAGTAAAACTTTTCAAAGACACTAGGATGGGGGATACCCATTTTTGCCTTCCATGAGACCAGACTGATTGTCTACCCGAGACCAACCATCTTCTCCCATTCCTGCACCTCCCAGGTACCTTCTTGATGCCTCCTTGTTTTCCAACGAGAAACCATTTTTCCTTTGAAAACATAAAATTACCCGTACGCCTAGATCGGGGACCTTTCCAACCGTCCATGACCGCGGACACGGCTATTCGAATAGTTTTACACTCTGCAGAGGTGGTGCACTTTCACCACACCAAACGGTCATCCGCCGTGTTCAGCCACGGTCCGCCATACGATGGTATGCGGGGGTTCGGATAACCAGATCAAAGATTTCCACTATATCCGCCCTAGTACAGAGGACTCCCGATAGGTTTATTCCCCTCGGCACCGTGTGCTCTACTAGACCCCTGGTCTCTCTTAGGACGCCACACCGCCACGGCAGGGGACCCAACGTAATCGTCCGGCGCGGATCCGCCGCATGTGTATTGCCTCGTACAGACGGCAACCCGGCTTCGAGGGACTCTAACCCTTATAGAATTATGAGATTCTCCGTACTAAAGTGGACAAGCTTCCGGCTAAGCCCTACCCATCTCAGGTAGTGTGGTTGCACGGGTTAATTGTTCGGGCGGCCGCTAGGGCTGTACTTTGTTTTTCAAAAAAAAAAAACATCTCCACCGCCGACTACTCCCAGCAGCTCGGGTTTTCGCAAACTCACCGAATGCTCCCAGCACTTCGGGTTTTCATAAACATCACCATTTGCTCCCAGCAATATGGGTTTTATAAAGCACTTTCTCTCCGATCGCTCCCAGCGACTCGGGTTTTCCTCCGAAAACATTTTACTAGAAACAGGCTCCCATCCTAAAGTTTTGAGATAAGAGTGTAAGGTTATGCTACTCGAAAATATAATTTTCTTGATAGCGCCTTCAGCGGAAGGCTTCTCAAGCAAAGTCTATTTTTTTGCAAACCTATTATATACTAGTAGCTATATATTTGGCCAAACAATAATTTTTGGAAAATAGTTTTGGGGTGACAAAATGCCACATAAAAGATAAAACATGCATTATTTTATTTTGAAAACAAGACATGCTTTGTACAAATAGTAGGATTTCAATAGGGTGTTGAGGTGGCTTGCCTTGCTCAGCAAAGTGTCCCTGGTCTGGCTCCTCCTCGTAGACAGGTTCAGCTCCCACGTACTGCTCCTCCTCTTGCGGTTCTAATATATCGGAAAAGTAAACGGAACTACCGTCAATACTAAGAATGCGGGTTGACAACAATCTAAAGTAAGTAAACTATGCAGCAAGCATTAAAACACACATTACAACCTATAGATAAAACATCTAAGACAAAACTATAAAAAACAAGCCACAATTACACTAAGTGCAAATACTAGATAAATACAAGCAACAACAAATGTTTTTGTTATAAAAGAAAATACTTCAGACAAAAGTTAACTTTACTAAAAACTAACCGCAAACCAGTAATAACATCCACACAACTAACAAAATTAAAACACACAAGTTTTAGGAACTAGAATCTTTAATTCCACTTAAACGGGATTTTTGGCAGAAAACAACACTCTCACCCAATGAGTCACGCAAGGGGTTTTATAAGCCCAAAAATAGTAAAAAACTAGGTTTGGGTTCTCTGACATAACTACAAACTACCACAATTGGATTTGCTCCAAAAATAAAATCAGGGAAAATATTAAAAATGCCCAAAGTGCTCACTGTACTTTTTTTCTAAAACACAAACAACTTTCGTTCTAGGCATCATATAACTATGGGATAAATTTCTAAAGAAAGCTTACTTCAAGAGCTTTCCAACAAAGTTGGATTCACTAATTTTGGATAATCCTAGCTCGAGCTATCTTAAAAATACTATAAAATGCACTTTTTACAAGATTTAATGCACAACACAAACTATAAAAGATTTTTATGCAACACTGGCTCTGCATGTTTTAGAAAACACACAAGAACCACACAAAATTTATCCTAAAGCTAAAACACTAACAGATCTACCACAAATTAATTAATCTAAGCACAAACAATATACAGAAACTAAAAACAATAAAACCTAGAGAAAGAAAAAAAAATCTACGGGCTAGCGCTGGGCCAGATCTGGCCGTGGCCAGCGCGGACATGGGCCGCAGGCGGACCGGACCGGCCCAGCACGGCGCGGAGCGCGCGCTCTCCGCGGAGAACGGTCAACGGGCGGCCGATTCAAACGGGGCCGTCGATCAGGAGATCGACGGTTCTCCTTCGTCGTCTCCAGCACGACGCGCGCGAGGCGGGGCAGAGAGAGGGAAATGGCGCGGCGGCGAGGCGCTCACCTAGGGCTTGCGCACGGTAGTGGGAGAGGTCGGGGTCGAAGGAGGAGGGGATGGCGAGCTCGGCGATGTCCTCAGGTGCCGCATGCATCGCCGGAGTCCATGGCGACGGCGGCGGCGTTCTCCACGGGTCGAGGTCGGGGCGGCGTGCTTGGACCTCCTCTGGACAAAACAAAGGGGGCTGGGGTTAGGTCTTGAAGAGGGGAGCTCGACTCGGCAAAAATGGCAGAGAAAGAGGGAGAGAAACGTCGGCAAGAGCAGCTCGACACCGGCGGTGGTCGAAGCTCAACCTTCGTCTCTCGAGGTGCAGGGAGCAAGGGCTCGGGCGTGGCTTCGTGAGGGCGGAGAGGGGGTGTGTGTGCGTCCCTGGGGAGTGGAATGAAGCAAAGAGGTGGACGGGGGAGAGAGAGGTGGGTCGACTCCGGTTTAGGTCATCTCGGGTGTGGGGGAGAGAGGAGCTTCGAGCTCGCTCATTGGCTCGAGTGGGCGGTGGAGAGGGAGACAGAGAGGAGGTGGTCGGGATGGACGTGGCTTGGCCAGTGGGGAGGGAGGGAGTGATGCTCCATTGGTCGGTTTTGGAGAAAGGAGAGAGATGAGTGGAGGAGGGGGGTGGGAGAGGGGCTGGCAAGTGGGCCAGGGACAGGGTGCTGGTCTCCCTCCCTGTTTCCAGCAGAGAGAGTCGTTGGAGAGAGGATAAATTAGGTTTTTAGTTGTTTTAGGCTAACACTATTTTGATTTACTAATTTTACTCACAAGGCTAAAAGTGTTCAACACAAGAGCTAATCAAAAACATGAGAGTGGTGACCGAAATTAAGTGATGCAAAAGTTTGCAAGTCCAAAAGAATGAGGAAGGAATTTTAAAAGCAACACAAGTTGGGAAAAATGACCAAATGGTCACTGTTTTGAGTAGCCCTAAACACACAGATGGTTTTATGCTAAAACAAGTTTCAAAAAGGTCAAACAAAGCATAAACTAAAAGTAGGATGTTCAGAGAACAGGAGGGTCAAGTTGCATGTCAAGAACCACACAAGAATTGCTTAATCTAGGGCTCTAGATAGGCTATGTTTTAACAAACATGAAGATCAAAGTCTCCCAATTTTTAACTACAAGAAAATATAAAAGAGGTACTAATAGGATTCCAACAAAGCTAGTGTGCCTAAGAAACCAATCATGAAATCAAGCAAGAGTTGTCTAAAATCAAACAAAAGTTTTTGCTATTTCTTAAAATTCTAGATTAACACCACAATTCTAAGTCCAGGAAAAATTGGGGTGTACACGGAGTGGGCTTTCTCGGTAAGTGAGATCGTGGTTGAGGTCAATAGTGTGGTGGTCCACCTTCTGATATGAGTGCGTAGCGCCAGGGACTTGCAGACACTTCCGGAGTAGTGATACGTGGAATACGTCATGAAACTCGGACAGGTGATAGGATAATTCCAATTTATAAGACACTTCCCCGCTTTGACAGAGAACCTTGAAAGGGCCGATGTAGTGGGGTGCAAGCTTTCCCCGGACGTGAAAACGCTGCATCCCTTTGAGTGGAGTAACACGCAGGTACACCATGTCGCCTGTCTTGAAACATAAGTCACGCCGCTTGGAGTCGGCGTAACTTTTCTGCCTGGACTGAGCGGCTTTGAGACGGTCACGGATTAATTGAACTTGCTCTTCAGCTTCTCGCAGGGTATCGACTCCGAAAACTTGGCTGTCTCTGGACTGTGACCAGTTCAAGGGGGTGCGACACTTACGCCCATACAAAGCTTCAAATGGTGCCATTTTCAAACTGGCCTGATAACTGTTGTTGTAGGAGAATTCAGCGAACGGCAGACAATCCTCCCACTTGGATCCGTAAGCTAACACGCAAGCTCTAAGCATATCCTCAAGGATTTGATTGACTCTCTCCGTTTGTCCTCCCGTCTGAGGGTGATAAGCGGTGCTGAAAAAGAGCTTTGTCCCTAGTTCCTCATGAAGTTTGGTCCAGAAACGAGATGTGAATTGGGTTCCTCTATCAGACATGATCGTCTTGGGTATCCCATGGAGTCTAACTATACGGGACATGTATAAATCAGCTAACTGGTCAGACCGGTGTCTGGTGGTAACTGGAAGGAAATGTGCAACCTTGGTGAGTCGGTCCACAATGACCCAAATGGCATCGTGTCCTCGATTGGACCGGGGTAAACCTGTGATAAAGTCCATGCCGACTTCATCCCACTTCCATTCGGGTATCTTCAGAGGTTGGAGTAATCCGGCGGGTCGTTGATGTTCGGCCTTGACTCTTTGACAGATATCACAATTTTGAACGAAGAACGCGATCTCTCGCTTCATGCCGTGCCACCAAAACTTCTCTTTGAGATCCTGGTACATCTTGGTTCCACCGGGGTGGATGGAGTATAACGTCTCGTGGGCTTCCTTCACAATCAGCTACTTCAAGTCATGGTCAGATGGCACGCAGATGCGGCCTTCATACCAGAGAGTACCCTCGGAATCGAGGGTGAAACCGGGGACTTCTTCCTTCGCCATTCTACGCTTGATGCCTTCGATACTCTCGTGACCCTTCTGTGCTTTCTTGATCTGATCCCATAGTGTTGGCTGCAACATGAGCTGATCCACAGCTCCATAACTAACTACTTCAATTCCCATCTTGTCCAGCTCTTCCCAGAGCGCTGGTTGCCGAGTCTTGATCATGGCGTTGAAAGAATAAGGCTGACGACTAAGGGCATCAGCTACAGCATTGGCTTTTCCGGGGTGGTAATGGATGTCTAGGTCATAATCCTTAATGAGCTCTATCCATCTACGCTGCCTCATATTCAACTCACGTTGGGTGAAGATATACTTCAGACTCTTCTGGTCGGTGTAGATATCACAACGGTTGCCCATCAAAAAGTGGCGCCAGGCTTTGAGTGCGTGAACTACGGCAGCAAGTTCAAGGTCATGGGTGGGGTAATTCTGCTCGTGCTTGCGGAGTTGTCGCGAGGAATAGGAGATTACCTTGCCCTCTTGCATGAGGACACAACCTAGTCCAAGCTTGGAAGCATCGCAATACACGACAAAATCCTTGGTCACATCAGGCATGGTCAGGATGGGTGCTGTGGTTAACCTCTTCTTCAGTTCCAGGAAGCTCTCCTCGCACTTGTCCGACCATTCAAACTTCTTGTCTTTCTTCAGTAGCTGGGTGAGGGGTTTGGCGATGCTTGAGAATCCTTCGACGAACTTGCGGTAATACCCGGCCATTCCGAGGATAGATCTCACTTCGGTCTGGTTGGTGGGGGTCGGGAACTCAAGTATAGCCTTGATATGAGAGGGGTCAACAGCGATTCCTCCGGCAGTAATAACATGCCCAAGAAATGCCACTTCCTTCAGCCAAAATTGACATTTGCTAAACTTGGCGTAGAGTTGGTATTCACGAAGGGTGCCTAAAACCAATCTCAGGTGCTCTTCATGCTCTTCTTCTGACTTGGAGTAAACCAAAATGTCGTCGATGAAAACCACTACAAATTTGTCCAGATACTCCATGAACACCTTATTCATGAGGTTCATGAAATAAGCAGGAGCATTGGTCAGACCAAAGGTCATTACGGTTGACTCAAACAACCCATAACGAGTGGTGAAAGCTGTCTTCGGGATGTCTGTCTCTCTTACTTTCAGCTGGTGGTAACCGGTGCGGAGATCGATCTTAGAAAAGACTCGGCTCCATTGATTTGATCAAACAGATCCTCAATCTTGGGTAGTGGGTATTTGTTTTTGATGGTCACGTCATTCAGCTTCCGGTAATCCACACATAAGCGAGTGGTACCGTCTCTTTTATCCACAAAGATCACTGGAGATCCCCATGGTGAGGCACTGGGGCGAATCGGTCCTTTCCTAAGCATATCATTCAGCTGCTTCTTCAATTCCTCAAGCTCCTGAGGGTTCATACGGTATGGCTTTTGGGCTATGGGTCCAGTTCCAGGAACTAGCTCGATGATGAACTCGATATCCCGATCTGGCGGCATACCGGGTAACTCTTCGGGAAACACATCAAGATACTCACAAACTATTGGTACCTCTTCCAAGGCAGGCTCAGCTATGCTCTTATGACAATGCCCTAACAAGGAGTGCAGCGAAGAGGTGTGCACAACTTCATCTCCTTCCGGGCTGGTTAGAGAGATAGTTTTTGTGCTGCAATCTATAACTCCACGGTTCACTGCCATCCAATCCATTCCTAAAACCACTTCTATACCTTGTTTTCCCAAAACCACAAGGTCTGCATGGAATCGGGCTCCCTGGATTTCCACGGGAGTCTCCTTGCAGACAAGGTTGCTCTTGTAGTGGCTCCAGGAATTTGCACCAACATAGGGCGGTGCAACAAAGTTGGGACCATTCCACTCGTCTTCACAAATGGCTCAGTAACAAACGAATGTGATGCTCCGGAATCAAACAAAACGGTAGCGGGTACGGAGTTGACAGGAAACGTACCCATCACCAGGTCAGGTGCTTCTTGGGCCTCTTCAGCGCTAATATGATTCAGATGTCCCCTTGTCAGGTGCCCAGTCTTCTTCGGGTAAGGGGCCTTGCCTCCAGGGGGTCGGACTGATCCTTGATTCATCTTGGTCGCATTGGGGCGATTGTCAGCTGGCTGCTTGGTGGGGCAGTCCCTTGAGAAATGCCCAGGCTGTCCACAGGCAAAACAGCCTCCTGAGGGTCTTGGTGCTGGAAGTCGAGTGGAATTGAGACCGGGGTTGTAGCCGCCTCCTGGGCGACGAACAAGTGGGCGAGTGGGGTAACTTGGACGGGGTGCATACGACAGGGGTCTTGATGGCGGGTACGCAGGTCGTGGCGGCTGATAAGCAGGCCTGGGTGAAGGTGTGGGGCGCAGGCGCTGGTTGTTGTTGTTGTTGCTACTGCCGCTGCTGCTGCCTTGCTACATCATCTGTCGGCGCTTGCGGTTGTCATAGGACGCTTTGCGCTTGTGCTCCATCATAATGGCGGCGTCAGCCAAAGATTCCAGATCGTTGAATGGCATCACCACCAGGATGCATTGCATTTCATCATGCAGCCCATTCAGGAACCTCTCCTTCCTTTTTTCCTCCGTGTCAACGTCGGCAGGCGCATACCTTGCCAAGGTGGTGAATTTCTCCAGATACTCACCCACTGACATACCACCCTGCTTCAGTTGCAGAAACTTCTCTCGCATGATGCTGACTTGACCAGATGGCACGTAACGCTTTTGAAACTTGGTCTTGAAAGCCTCCCAGGTCACAACTTCACCTTGAGGCAGCAGTGCCTTAATTGATTCCCACCATGCTCGGGCGGCACCTGAGAGGTAGTGAGTAGCATAGACCACCTTCTCATTGTCGCCAACATGGGCGACCTCTAAGTTGTTCTCGATCGTATGGATCCAGTCATCCGCGTCAAGTGGATCCACCCTCTGAGAGAACACCGGGGGATTAGTGTTCTGGAAGTCTCGCAGCTTGGAACGGCCCTCATCGTTACCATTTCCGCCATTGCCGCCATTGGGGTTGACGGCAATCTGAGCCAGGTGCTGCAGTGTGGCGAGGTTCGCTGTCCTCTCGGCACGAGTGGCCTCACGGTCCTCCATGAAGAGACGCATCATCTGGGCCAAAGTGGGGTCGGGTGGTGGTGGTGGATCTCTCGCCATACTGAAGTTAGAAAATGACATAATTAAAACTTCAAACAATAAAAGAAAACATTTGAGATAAAATGAAAAACATGCAAAACCATGCAAATAAGAACATCATACAAAAGCAGTAGGGACACACGGCACAAATGGGATAACTAGCTCGATAAAAGGGTCTCGATACAAACTCACATGAGTTCACAAATACAAAGTCTAACACAACATCCGCCTTACAAACATCAAGGCTACCACACTCATGACAACAAGATCACACGATCGCAACAATACGGCTAGCGACAGGGTGACCCTAACTCAAAAGAACTACTCAAGTAGCTACTCGTCCGCGACGGTGGCGTCATGTGAGGTGAGTGCGTCGCCGTAGTAAGGGGGCTCGTCGGGGTCCTCCTCCTCGGACAAAACCAGCTTCGAGTCCGCGTCGGTGTCGCCACGGAGGTCGTCATCCTCCTGCTCACTCTCCGGCTCCACGTCCATATCCTCCATCGGATCCTCGTCGTCGGGCAGGAGATCGTCGTTTTCCTTGCGCAACTCCTCAATCTCCTCTAACTCGCTGATCCGAGAGTCACGGATCTGAATGGTCGCATCGAGATCGTCAACCTTACGCGCGAGGTTGAGCTGCCAGTACCGGGCGGTCTTGAAATGGGCCTCGAAGCGACGGGCCTCCTTCCGCTCCTTCCCTAGCGTTGTCCGGGACCTCCTCGGGCGCTCCTCAGTGGCCTTGAGCTTCTCCTCTGCAATCTTTAGCTTGTCCTGAGACTCCTTGAGCTGGGCCTCCACAGCCTCGGTGTCCTGCTCGGCCTCCGTAACGCGGTTCTCCACGTCGACGTACTGCATACGACGAAGGTCGCTCTCCATACGGCTGTGGACCAGCCGGTGCTGGGTGTACTCAAGAAGGATCCCCAAGTCCTCCACGTGCAGCCCAAAGATGGGGTGGGGGCGCAAAGGCATAGAGTGGCCCTGGTCGTCGCGCCTCTCGAAGAACTCGAAGCGGGAGCCGACTAACTCGGCGCTGTGGAAGTGCACCAAGTGAGCGAGTGCCCGCTGTAGGACGGTCGAAGTAGCTCCGGTCTGGGTGGGCTCGATGGCCTCCACGATCAGCTCCTCCACAAACGGTGGCACAAGAGGGCCTCGAAGGGTGCACCCCACCCTCCAGGACATCTCCTCGCCGACTAACGGCAGAGCGCGTCCTCCACGCAACTCAGGGAGTGGGCGCCCCAAAATCCTGGTCAACTCGAGTAGCTCGGTCTGGAACAACGGCGTCACTCCAGGGGTAGGTATCGCCCCCAGCTGGATACTCGTCGTAAACCCGTCGGCCATCTACACAAAATTTTCAAGAGAAGTTTTAAATTAGTGAACTGTGTGCAAAATTTTAAGTAGAATCAAGTAGAATAATTAATGCAAGTATAGTTATTTACAGTAGTTAAAATAGAGGGGAGAGGATATAGCAGTATATTCCACAATTTAGACACCTCTCCTAAGTTTTTAAGGAAAAACAGTTTTGCGTGACGTCGACGCCGAACCTAGCTAAAGTCTCCTAAGGTCAACGATGGCTCAGATACCAAGTCTGTGAGGACCCCTCGAACCGAAGTCCGAGATGTCCACGTTATGTAAAATAGATCACGATCCCAATGATCAGTGCATCGCAATCACATAACCAACATGGTATCAAGAGTTACATCATTCAAGTCGTACGAATAAAAGTCTTACAACACAAAGTGGTCACAAGACCAAGTCTGCAAATCATCGTCGCGCAGGACGGAATTAACTATGATACAGCGGAAGCTCGTGGCTAGTGTCGGCCCTCGTCTCCAACGGACGCTATCCCACAAGTGCAGTTGACCGATGACAGCTAAGCGGCGTAGTCGTCGACATACTCCTCCTCTTCAGCGTAGACCTCCTCGTTGTAATCTGGACGTTTGAATATCCAGGGACACAGCCATATGATTACAATTACGTACTCGGAAAACCACCTCAAGGCTTAAGTTTTCAGGGTAATGCAATAAAACGATTTCGAAAACTGGGATAGCTGCTATATAAGCTATAGGGCTTAGTTTTCGCAAACGATGCTTTTAGACATAGAGATTACAACATCTCTATATCCTTATTAAACAAAACATTTAGAGATAGAATTCTCTCTTGTAGAAATAGCATGCACTATTTCCACATTCTTGTAAAACACTTAATAAAACTTTTCAAAGACACTAGGATGGGGGCTACCCATTTTTGCCTTCCATGAGACCAGACTGATTGTCTCCCCGAGGCCAACCATCTTCTCCCATTCCTGCACCTCCCAGGTACCTTCTTGATGCCTCCTTGTTTTCCAACGAGAAACCATTTTTCCTTTGAAAACATAAAATTGCCCGTACGCCTAGATCAGGGACCTTTCCAACCGTCCATGACCGCGGACACGGCTATTCGAATAGTTTTACACTCTGCAGAGGTGGTGCACTTTCACCACACCAAACGGTCATCCGCCGTGTTGAGCCACGGTCCGCCATACGATGGTATGCGGGGGTTCGGATAACCAGATCAAAGCTTTCCACTATATCCGCCCTAGTACAGAGGACTCCCGATAGGTTTATTCCCCTCGCCACCGTGTGTTACACTAGACCCCTGGTCTCTCTTAGGACGCCACACCGCCACGGCAGGGGACCCAACGTAATTGTCCGGCGCGGATCCGCCGCATGTGTATTGCCTCGTACAGACGGCAACCCGGCTTCGAGGGACTCTAACCCTTATAGAAGTATGAGATTCTCCGTACTAAAGTGGACAAGCTTCCGGCTAAGCCCTACCCATCTCAGGTAGTGTGGTTGCACGGGTTAATTGTTCGGGCGGCCGCTAGGGCTGTACTTTGTTTTTCAAAAAAAAAAAACATCTCCACCGCTGACTGCTCCCAGCAGCTCGGGTTTTCGCAAACTCACCGAATGCTCCCAGCACTTCGGGTTTTCATAAACATCACCATTTGCTCCCAGCAATATGGGTTTTATAAAGCACTTTCTCTCCGATCGCTCCCAGCGACTCGGGTTTTCCTCCGAAAACATTTTACCAGAAACAGGCTCCCATCCTAAAGTTTTGAGGTAGGAGTATAAGGATATGCTACTCGAAAATATAATTTTCTTGATAGCGCCTTCAGCGGAAGGCTTCTCAAGCAAAGTCTATTTTTTTGCAAACCTATTATATACTAGTAGCTATATATTTGGCCAAACAATAATTTTTGGAAAATAGTTTTGGTGTGACAAAATGCCACATAAAAGATAAAACATGCATTATTTTATTTTGAAAACAAGACATTCTTTGTACAAATAGTAGGATTTCTATAGGGTGTTGAGGTGGCTTGCCTTGCTCAGCAAAGTGTCCCTGGTCTGGCTCCTCCTCGTAGACAGGTTCAGCTCCCACGTACTGCTCCTCCTCTTGCGGTTCTAATATACCGGAAAAGTAAACGGAACTACCGTCAATACTAAGAATGCGGGTTGACAACAATCTAAAGTAAGTAAACTATGCAGCAAGCATTAACACACACATTACAACCTATAGATAAAACATCTAAGACAAAACTATAAACAACAAGCCACAATTACACTAAGTGCAAATACTAGATAAATACAAGCAACAACAAATGTTTTTGTTATAAAAGGAAATACTTCAGACAAAAGTTAACTTTACTAAAAACTAACCGCAAACCAGTAATAACATCCACACAACTAACAAAATTAAAACACACAAGTTTTAGGAACTAGAATCTTTAATTCCACTTAAACGGGATTTTTGGCAGAAAACAACACTCTCACCAAATGAGTCACACAAGGGGTTTTATAAGCCCAAAAATAGTAAAAAACTAGGTTTGGGTTCTCTGACATAACTACAAACTACCACAATTGGATTTGCCCCAAAAATTATATCAGGGAAAATATTAAAAATGCCCAAAGTGCTCACTGTACTTTTTTTTAAAACACAAACAACTTTCGTTCTAGGCATCATATAACTATGGGATAAATTTCTAAAGAAAGCTTACTTCAAGAGCTTTCCAACAAAGTTGGATTCACTAATTTTGGATAATCCTAGCTCGAGCTATCTTAAAAATACTATAAAATGCACTTTTTACAAGATTTATTGCACAGCACAAACTATAAAAGATTTTTATGCAACACTAGCTCTGCATGTTTTAGAAAACACACAAGAACCACACAAAATTTATCCTAAAGCTAAAACACTAACAGATCTACCACAAATTAATTAATCTAAGCACAAACAATATACAGAAACTAAAAACAATAAAACCTAGAGAAAGAAAAAAAAATCTACGGGCTAGCGCTGGGCCAGATCTGGCCGTGGCCAGCGCGGACATGGGCCGCAGGCGGACCGGACCGGCCCAGCACGGCGCGGAGCGCGCGCTCTCCGCGGAGAACGGTCAACGGGCGGCCGATTCAAACGGGGCCGTCGATCAGGAGATCGACGGTTCTCCTTCGTCGTCTCCAGCGCGACGCGCGCGAGGCGGGGCAGAGAGAGGGAAATGGCGCGGCGGCGAGGCGCTCACCTAGGGCTTGCGCACGGTAGTGGGAGAGGTCGGGGTCGAAGGAGGAGGGGACGGCGAGCTCGGCGATGTCCTCAGGCGCCGCATGCATCGCCGGAGTCCATGGCGGCGGCGGCGGCATTCTCCACGGGTCGAGGTCGGGGCGGCATGCTTGGACCTCCTCTGGACAAAACAAAGGGGGCTGGGGTTAGGTCTTGAAGAGGGGAGCTCGACAGGCAAAAAATGGCAGAGAAAGAGGGGGAGAAACGTCGGCAAGAGCAGCTTGACACCGGCGGTGGTCAAAGCTCAACCTTCGTCTCTCGAGGTGCAGAGAGCAAGGGCTCGGGCGTGACTTCGTGAGGGCGGAGAGGGGGTGTGTGCGTCCCTGGGGAGTGGAATGGAGCAAAGAGGTGGACGGGGGAGAGAGAGGTGGGTCGACTCCGGTTTAGGTCATCTCGGGTGTGGGGGAGAGAGTGGAGCTTCGAGCTCGCTCATTGGCTCGAGTGGGCGGTGGAGAGGGAGATAGAGAGGAGGTGGTCGGGATGGACGTGGCTTGGCCAGTGGGGAGGGAGGGAATGATACTCCATTGGTCGGTTTTGGGGAAAGGAGAGAGATGAGTGGAGGAGGGGGTGGGAGAGGGGCTGGCAAGTGGGCCAGGGGCAGGGTGCTGGTCTCCCTCCTTGTTTCCAGCAGAGAGAGTCGTTGGAGAGAGGATAGATTAGGTTTTTAGTTGTTTTAGGCTAACACTATTTTGATTTACTAATTTTACTCACAAGGCTAAAAGTGATCAACACAAGAGCTAATCAAAAACATGAGAGTGGTGACCTAAATGAAGTGATGCAAAAGTTTGCAAGTCCAAAAGAATGAGGAAGGAATTTTAAAAGCAACACAAGTTGGGAAAAATGACCAAATGGTCACTGTTTTGAGTAGCCCTAAACACACAGATGGTTTTATGCTAAAACAAGTTTCAAAAAGGTCAAACAAAGCATAAACTAAAAGTAGGAAGTTCAGAGAACAGGAGGGTCAAGTTGCATGTCAAGAACCACACAAGGATTGCTTAATCTAGGGCTCTAGATAGGCTATGTTTTAACAAACATGAAGATCAAAGTCTCCAAATTTTTAACTACAAGAAAATATAAAAGAGGTACTAATAGGATTCCAACAAAGCTAGTGTGCCTAAGAAACCAATCATGAAATCAAGCAAGAGTTGTCTAAAATCAAACAAAAGTTTTTGCTATTTCTGAAAATTCTAGATTAACACCACAATTCTAAGTCCAGGAAAAATTGGGGTGTTACAGATTTCAGGCCCCGAGCTGTCTTCGTTCCAGCCAATGCGGGTCCGTTCAACCAGACCGCGGAGGTTGACCTCCAGATCGTGATTTGGTTGGCCCTTACAATCCTTTGGTGTATTGCTTGCCTAGGCGACGATATATCTAAAGGTGGTCGTTTCGATCGGTGTCCAACATCCAAAGGTGGTCGGTCCGATGTCCAGGAGACTTTCGGCCGATAGTCGGAGCCGGTAATGATGACGCCTTGTGCGTCGTCTCCTTCCTGAAGGCGTCACGGATGTGAAGCTCCCACCTCCCGCTGCTACCTTCGAGGGATTGATCTGATGATGGCGACGCTCCTTTGTCGTCTCCCCCTTAGGTGCATCACTCACGGAGGTGCGCATCGGCCCGAGGACCAGTGGATGGTTTCAGTTGACATGCGGTGTTTCATCTAGATGACGTCGAGTCGCAGCGGCGTGGCACAGCGGGCTATTGGCGACGGATGCGTGATGATGGGTACACGCAGGATAGTGGTGTCGTCTGTCGCTGTGGCGGCATCATGGAAGACCTAGCAAAGATCTTGGCTTCGATGTACATTCTGAAGGGGGGTCGTGGAAGATGGTGGTGGCGATTGCCAGAGTATGTGCACAGGCACTACACTTAACTTAGCCGGCGAGCCGACGATGGTTGTGATCGGCCCATAAGGCCCCGTCTAACTCTTTCGGTGTTCTAGTGGGTGGTGTTTTGTGACCTTTTTGGTGGATTCGATCTGTATGATTCTTGTAACTTGTAAGCTTTTTAGCTTATGTTTGTTGAATCAATGAAGTAAAGCAGACCGTATGCATCTCTACGGTGCAGAGGCTGGAGTATTTCCCCTTTCCAAAAAAAAAACATGGCATCACCCAACAACATGTCATCATTTTTAATGCAATACTCTATGCCATCATGTAATAGTCCTACACGTACGAACAACCCACTTTCTTGGTCGAGTATTAGAGAGATGTGTTGCATCATTTCTATATAAAGACGTGATGCCCATACATGTGCTAATCTTTAAAAAAACAGTAAAGAAATCTAAGAAAACAGTAAAGGGTTGCATTACCCCTTGTCCAGATTTTATTATAATAAACATGTTTATGTTAATGCATGCACCGCATTTACATTTTCAGTTATTAACACAAATATGAAAATATCTCACGCATTTATATCATCCTCCATATTAGTTATGCCACGTCAACGTTCTTTATAATGTCATCGAATTTAGTTTTATTTATTGTAATTTTGTTTTCATCTCGTTCAAATGAGCCATTTGCCTGACAACCACCACGGTTGAGTTGGAGACAAAACATTTCTTCTTATTTTGCTCCATTTGTTGAAGAGGAAAAGGCAAACTTGGTAGATCGATGTGTTTGATCAATAATAAACCCCGAGTCACCTATGTTGGGGAGAGAGCAACTTAAGGCATCACTCTGCGCTTGGAACGAGTTGGCACACAAATAAGATTTCTGCCACCAACGTTCCCTTCAAGGAAGTTTTGATGGGGAAGAGTGTGTTCATGCGTCTTCTGAAGGGTGTGTGAGGGGCTATGATGATTATGTCGAACTAAATGGAGATTGTAACTTGTTGTTTGGGTTCTCTTCTATTTAGAAATGCATTGATGCTATTTGAATGCTGGCATATGGAGTTGTTGCGTATTACATCGATGCGTACATTCGCCTGGGAGAGGCCACATGCCTTCAGATCATGTATCATTTTTATGCGACGATGGTGAACGTGCTCGGAATGTGAAATATTTTGTAGAAATGTTCGCGCGTAGATCTTAACATACTTGTATTCACAAAGTTGTTTCACGAAAAACCGACGTTTTTTTGGCATGTGTAAAAAACAAAATTTGATGCTAAAATAAGGCTTTTCACAAGATTTGTTTGGTCTTTTTTACATAGTTCACAAAAAATGTCGGTTTTAGACATAACAATTTTGTGAAAAATTGAATGTGAAAATGGTATACGTAAAATTACAACTTAGAATTTTTCGATTTTTTTAATTTTTTTATATACCGGAGCCAAAATGGCCTTCCCATTATCTATGGTGATTGGTCGAATAATATACATAGTATGAGTATCTGAATTTTGCCTGCATACTGTGTATCATGTATTGAATGATACAAGAAACAAATGTGTCCATATTGACAAATCGCATCATACATGTAAATCTTATCGGTGCAAGCCAGTTCAAGGAAGGCAACCTCCACGTACTCATCTTCCTATTGGACGTGATGTTTAGATTACACTGCACCAAAAGGTCAATTTAATTCACGGGCGAGAATGGTCAATAACTGGTGGCCATGTGTGAAATATACGGTTCCGGGAAAAAATGGTGAGAAATAACGCGTGACAGATGATAAAGAATCAACGTGCGATAGACATGGCCTCCTTTTTGTTTAGCCTAAAATTCAAACTCCACAGTTACATAGAGACCAAGAAAGGCTTGCATGGGCCTTATCTTATCTTGTATATATCATATATCAAGTTATGTAAACATGATTCAACATAATTCGCAGGTTTCCTCAAATTTAACCTAAAAAAAAATGGATACACATTTTACCGTTGAATCATTTTAAGAAACTAATCGATCAGACAACCTATACGCATTAAGTGTTAAGCACACATTTGCCAAAATTATTTGAATGTAAACACCAAGGATAATCTCATATTATTTTTGAACTTTGAGATCTATTTTTTTACCCTAAAACTGTGAGGCAACAGCCCCACAGCACTTTTATTACTCAAGAAAAAAACCACTGTACAAAGTAATTACAAAAAGGGGAAAATAAATACTTACAACCTATACAAGGCAAGAGACCATGACATCAAAACCGCCGGATGTTTCCCCATAGAATTATGACCTATGCAAGCCTAGTGCAAAGCACTAATCCAGACAACAAGAGCATCCGATGCTTAGCCTTTATCCTGTAAGTTAGTAATGTCATGTCATGAATGAAGTTGCTCCTCCATCTAGCAAACGATGGCCTTTCATGCTGGAAGATTTTGCCATTTCGAATTTACTATTGGAACTTTGAGATCTATTGGAACAAACAACAATTATCACATGAACAAATAAGATTAAAAAACAAAATTCTCATGAATCCTAAAGATGAGACCCATCATATCGTCAAATATATAGTTTTCTTATTGAGATGTTTAATCAAACAACGAAGACCACATCATAAGATGAAAAAACAAGATGCTAGCATGAATCTTAAACATGATAGTACCCATCATCTTATTGTCACAGTGTCATGTGGTTTTTAGACACAACTTTCCTTTGTTTAGCATGTATTTTCTGAGGTACACAACCCTATTTGCGCTATTTATAGGTGCATCAAGGGCTATGCTAGCTCCTTTTTCCCCTCTCTCAAACAACTTCTCCTTTTTTGAATCTCTTACAACCTTTGAATCTGAAATCTTGCAGTTTACTAAACAGTATGAGATAGAATACGGAAATAATAGTTCAGGATTTTTATTACATATATATAATGATTTTTATTGAATTTTAAATATTTGAAAATTTTGAAGTTCTCAAAAAATTCCCATCTACTTTCCCACATTCTATTCTAATGTTTCAGTGACATGCAAAGTATCAAATCTATATGTTGAATTATTTGAGAGATAAAAAAGAAAATCTCAAAAAAGTATGAGGGTTTTAAGTGTCATGTGGTTTAGACACAACTTTGCAGTTTACCTCGACACTTACATCAAGCCCAAGAAAGGCTTGCATGTGCCTTATCAGATATCAGGTTATGTAAACCTAACTAAACATAACTGGCAGGTTTGCTAAAATTTAACCTAAAAATGAAATGGGATGCATATTTTACCTTTGAATCATTTTAAGAAACTAATAGATCAGACAACCTATATGCATTAAGTGTTAAGCACACATTTGCCAAAAATTACCTGAATGTACTACACACCATGGATAATCTCGTATGATTTTGGGTTTCACTTTGAGATCTATCGGAGCATGTACCCAAAAATACTCATAGGAACAAATACATATAAAAGAACAAAATTCTCATGAACGTAAAGATGTGACTTATCATATCGTTAAATATATAGTTTTCTTATTAATACGTTCGATCAAACAACGAGGACCACATCATACAATTAAATAAACAAGATGCTAGCATGAATCTTAAACATGATAGTACCCATCATATTATGTCACATAGTATCATGTGGTTTAGACACAAATTTCCCTTGTTTAGTGTCGATTTCTAAGTTACACAACCCTATTTGCGTTATTTATAGGTGCATCAAGATCCAAGCTAGTAGCTCATTTTTTTCTCTCTCTCAAACAACTTCTCCTTTATTATTCTCTTACAACCTTTGAATAAAAAACTTTGCACTTCACTAAAAAGTTTGGGATAGAATATGGGAAAATAGTTCGCGATTTTTATTACATATATAATGATTTTTTTATTGAATTTTAAAATATTTGAAATTTCATAATTCCCAAAATTTATTCTGAATTTTTCCCACATTCTATTCTAATGTTTCAGTGACCTGCAAAGTTAGAAATCTATATGTTGTATTATTTGAGAGATAAGAAAACAAATATCTCAAAAGAGTGTGAGGGTTTAAGTGACATGTGGTTTAGACACCACTTACCCTTTTTCCTCGGCACTTACATCGAGCCCAAGATAGTCTTGCAAGGGCCTTATTTTGTATATATCAGATATCAGGTTATGTAAACCTGATTAAACATGATTGGCAGGTTTTCCTAAATTTAACCTTAAAAAGGAATAGGATACACATTTTACCTCTGAATCATTTTAAGAAACTAATAGCTCAAACAACCTGTACGCGTTAAGTGCTAAGCACACATTTGTAAGAATTACTTGAATGTAAACACCATGGATAATATCGTGTGATTTTTCATTTTGAGATCTATCGGAACATATACAAAACAAAATCACAGGAACAAATACAGATTAATTCTCATGAATTGTAAATATGAGTCTCATCATGTCGTCAAATATATAGTTTTATGATTTAGATATTCATTAAACAACGAAGACCACATCATACGATTAAACAAACAAGATGCTAGCATGAATCTTAAAGATGATAGTACCCATCATCTTATTGTCACATAGTGCATGTGGTTTAGACACAACTTTCCCTTGTTTAATGTCGATTTTCTGAGGTACACAACCCTATTTGCACTTTTTATAGGTGCATCAAGATCCATACTAGCACCTTTTTTTCTCTCTCTCAAACAACTTCTCTTTTTTGAATCTCTTACAACATTTGAGTCTTAAACTTTACACTTCACTACAAAGTTTGAGCAACAATATGAAAAAATTAGTTCGGGATTTTTATTACATATATATAATACATTTTTATTGAAATATGAATATTTTAAAATTTCAAATTTCTCAGAATATTCCGAACTATTTTCCCCACATTCTAATTGTAATTTTTCAATGACCTGCAAAGCTAGAAATCTATATGTTGTATTATTTGAGAGATAAAAACTGAAAAGCTCAAAAATGTGGGGTTTAAAGTGTCATGTGGTTTAGACACAATTATCCTTTTTGTTCCTTTTGATGGATCTAGCACGACTAGCTAGCCAGCATATTGATCAGACGCTCAAGGTCAGGTCCATGGCACTCGCCAAGCCGTCGACCTCCTCTCTTGCGCCTTCTTTCACCTGCGGCTCCGGGGCGTTTTTCTACGGCTCCGGCACGTTGTCGTTGAGAATTGAGATGTATAGTTTTCCTCTTGTTTTCATCCTCCCAACTTGATAGTACCCATCATCATATCGTCACATGTATAGTTTTCCTCTTGAGATGAATATCGAACAACGAAAAGCACAGTGTACGATTAACCAAACAAGATGCTAGCATGAATCTTAAATATTGTAGCACCCATCATCTTATTGTCACATAGTTTTTTCCTTGCTAGCTAATAGCTAGCCATCGTACTGATCAGAGACCCAATGTCAGGTCCAAGGCGCTCACCAAGCCGTCGGCCTCCTTCCCTGTGGCATGGTTCACCTGCGGCTCCGCGGCGGCGTTGTTGGACGGTTCCGGCACGTTGTCGTTCAAGACGATGGCCGGCGGCGCCCTCAGCACGACGAGGAAGTCTATCTCCACCGGGCGTTGACCTCCCCGGCGGAGGTCGGTCTTTTTTTTCCGGTACAGGAGCACGAACTTCATTTTCAGTACTGCAAGGCCAGCTAACTACCATACTCTCAGGCACGTGAGACAATGTCTGGATATTGAGTGTCCGAAACACAACTATCAATCCTGCTAGCAGTGAAGCGCGCTTAGCACAAACGTGACGTGATAACGTGGGCACCAACACGTATACGATGAATAATTCTTGATTACAGAACCAACCTCTTTGCCTTCCTCTTTGAGTGTTTATCCCATGTCATCTCCCACTACTGTACCTGAAACCATGTAGAGAGATGAGAATTATGGGATACAATGGAGAGCAGGCCAAGTATATGGTTTGCGATGAAATTTGCATGAACAGATTTGGTAGCATGGGTTTGATGCGCATCCACCACCACATCAGATGAACGAACGAAACAAAAACAAAAAAAACAAAGACTAGTTCTGCTCTTGCATATCGGCAATCATTTGTGCCAAAGTAGGATATGCTCCATACGGGTTTTACGGGGCAGTAGAGATACTCAGCCATGAGATAGCGGCACTCCGGCTACACACAGTCCAGTTGTGTCAAGGCCTTTCACTATAGGAAAACGAATCTTTGCTGAGTACATCCGTCTTTGCCAGGTGCTAAATATCGGGCACCCGGCAAAGGTTAACTTTGCCGGGTGCAAAACTAGGGTACACGGCAAAGAAAACTTTACTGAGTATAGGCACCCAGTAAAGAAACTAGACATGGCAAAACATTGAAAATACACTCGGCATTGAAAAAACACGCGGCAAAGATATCTGTGCCGAGTGTCTCCATATGGCACTCGGCAAAGTTACATGCCATGTGGCTTTTCCCTCGCGCGCTTGACGGATGGCCTCACGGCGTCAGTCTTTGCCGGGTGTTAAAAGATAAGGCACCCGGCAAAGAACTCTTTGCCGTGTGTTTTTTGAAGACACACGGCAAAGAATAATTTTTGGGACCAAAGAAAGAAAATAAGAGAATGGCGGCAATTTTTCCGCCCGATTTACGCTGAGTGTATACTTCTTTGCAGTGTGCCGTTTTGAAGGTACCCGGCAAAGCAGCTCTTTGGCGGAGTGGTGGACATGCATGGGTCGATGGTCATGCATTTGTTGTGAACTGGTCGTCATGTATCGATGAACTCGTACTTGTTTGTTATGTCTGAACTTGTATTCGTCGATGTTGTGAATATGTGTGAACTTCTAAACTTGTACTCCTTCATTTCTTAGTGCTTGTGAACTTGAAATCATTCATTTGTTAGAGTTTTAGTAAATATATCATTATATTGTTTCTTTACTGCAAAATATATTGTGTGTTTACTGCTGGGAAATAACTTTTTTTTCCGGAAAAACAGGGCTTCTTTGCCGAGTGCAACAGGCAAATGTACTCGGCAAAGAGGCCATATGCCATGCCAAAGATGCACTCTTTCCCATGTGTGTTTGGCTTGGCACCCGGCAAAGAGAGGGCGAGGTGACAGCTGCTCGTGCGAGGAGGCTTTGCCGTGTGCCCTCTTTTGCACTAGGCAAAGAGGTTGAGCCGTTAACGGCCGCGCGTAACATCGCTATGCTTTTCTTTGCCATGTGCCATGAGTATACACACGGCAAAGAATCATTGCCTAGTACTGTGAAAAATACACCCGGCAAAGAAACCTTGCCAAGGCAATCTTTGCCGGGTAGCCTTTGCCGAGTGCAATACCCGGAAAAGATTTTGCCGGGTATTTTTGGGTCTTCGCCGTGTACATTTTGTACTCAGCAAAGATCTGGTTTCCTGTAGTGTTTGCTCGCGGGTGATGGTGGCTATTCGGTGCTCTGGGAGCGGGACGCGGCAGAGATGGCCATGCATGCATGGTTCGATCATGGATCAATGGGGGAGGCATGTCGGTGCTGTCATAGATGACACTTTGTTGGATGTTGCTCCCCTTGGTAGCTATGGAGATGGTGGACATTGGAGGCGTTACAGGCGGTATCTCACTCTACTTTGTGTATAGTCTTTTTGTAGCGATGAAGCTGCAAGGAAAATATTTCTCAAGATGGTTTCTAGAAAACTGGAAATTCTTAAATTTTGAAACGAAAATTGATAATTAACCAGATTTTCAATATAAAATAGTTGTAGTTTATATACTAGATAGAGGCGTTTTGCCTCCAAGTGCATATACATGCTTTATTTTAAATGTGTCTTAACACATTTTAAAATTTCAAAAATATTATAAAAATGTTCACCCATAGATCTTAATACTCTATGCATTGGCAAATTCATTTCACAAAAAAAGACATTTTTTGTGACCAGTGTAAAAAACGTAGTGGATTTACAAACAAAAAATTATGAACGCATATAATGTGAAAATGTATACTGAAATTTTATTTTAGAATTTTTCGACATTTTTAAATGTCTTCTGTAAATACCGGGTGCATATGCACCTAGGCGGCAACAAGTGGATTTCCCATTATCTACGGCGATCATTTCAACCAGGGTATAATAGCCATCCTTATTTTCTTAGACAGTTTTATCAGTCCAACAGTATAGATAGTATTAGTAACTAAATTTTGCATGGATGCCACGTATCATGTATTTATACAAGAAACAAATGACAACATGCATGTAAATGTCATCGGTGCAAGACAGTTCAATGAAGGCAAAACCTCAACTCATCTTCCTATTGGACGTGATGTGTATATTACGCTGCACCAAAAAAATCCATTTAATTCACCGACGAGAATGGTCAGTAACTGGTGGCAATGAAATGTACGGTTCCGAAAGAAACAGGAGAGATGCAACGTGTGACAGATGAAAAAGAATCAACGTGTGATAGACAAGCCTCTCCTCTTTTGTTTAACCTAAAATTCAAACTCAGAAACTTACATGGCGCCCAAGAAAGGCATGCATGGGCCTCATCTTGTATATATATCAGATACCAAGTTATGTAAACAGGATTAAACATAATTGGCAGGTATGCTAAAATTTGAACTAAAAAAACTGGATACACATTTTAGCACTGATTCATTTTAATAAACTAATAGATCAGACAACTTGTACGCATTACTGTTAAGCACACATTTGCCAAAAAAAATTACTTGAATGTAAACACCATGGATAATCTCATACGATTTTTCATTTGAGATATATCAGAACATACAGAAAAATTCACATGAACGAATACTGATTAACAAACAAAATTCTCATGAATCATAAAGATGAGACTCATCATATCATCAAATATACAGTTTTTTATTGAGATCTTTGATCGAACAACGAACATCACATCATGCCATTAAAGAAATAATATGCTAGCATGAATCTTAAACATGGTTGTAACCCTCAACTTATTGACACATAGTGTCATGTGGTTTAGACACAACTTTCCAAGGCAAACTCCCCTATTTGGGCTGTTTTATATGTGCATCAAGATCCATGCTAGCTCCTTTTCTCTCTCTCACAAACAACTTCTTCTTTTTTTAATCTCTTACAACCTTTGAATCTGAACCTTTGTAGTTTGATAAGAATATGGGGAAAATAGTTCAGGATTTTTATTACGTATATATAATGGTTTTTTATTGAATTTAAATATTTTGAAATTTCAAGTTTCTCCAAATATTCCGATTTTTTTACCACATTCTAATTCTAATGTTTCAGTGACCTGCAAAGTTACAAATCTATATGTCGTATTGTTTTAGAGATAAAAAAAGGTCAAAAAAGTGTGGGGGTCTTGTAAGTGTCAAAGACACAACTTCCCTTTTTTCCTTGAGATGGATCTAACACAACTAACAAGCCAGCGCACTCCTCAGGGGGCCAAGGTCAGGTCCATGGGCCTCGCCGAGCCATCAACCTCCTCTTGTGCGCCGTTGTTCACCGCTACGGGAGCGCATGCATCTTGTATATCAGATATCAAGTTATGAAATCGAGACTAAACATAGCTGGAACCAAATTTTACCGTTGATTCATTTTAGAAAGTAATACATTAGACGTCAAGTACGCTTTCAGACTTAATGTAAGAACCTACTTGCCATATCCCGCATGATTTTTTTCACTTTGGGATCTGTCGGAACTTCTACAAAAATTACAGTATCAAATGCCGATTAAACAAACTAAAATCTCAAGAAACTTAAAAATGAGGCTCATTATCGTCACATATATAGTATTCCGTTTGAGATGATCTATCGAACAACGAAGATCCGATTAAACAAACAAGACGCTAGCCTGAATCTTAAACATGATAATATCCATCATCTTATTTTGACATAGTTTTTTCCTTGAGATGCATCTAACACGAGTAGCTAACCAACGTACTGATTGATACGTCTCAAACGTATCTATAATTTCTGATGTTCCATGTTGATATTATACCAATTGTTACATATTTTATATACACTTCATAGCATTTTTATTCATTTTCTGGGACTAACCTATTAAAAAGATGCCACAGTGCCAGTTCCTGTTTTCTGCTGTTTTTGTATTCCAGAAAAGCTAGTCTGGAAATATTCTCGGAATTGGAAGAAACTTGGACAGGACCTCCTATTTTTCCAACACGTACACGGAGTCCAAAGGAGAGACGGAGGGGGGCCGCGAGCCAGCCACACCATGGGGTGGCGCGGCCCCACCCCCTGCCGCGCCGTGGGGTGGTGTGGGCCCCACGGGCGTCTCCAGCCGCCGCCCTTTCGCCTATTTATTCATCTTCACGGGAAAACCCTAAATAACCGAGCCACTATCCACTAAACCAAGGTAGCAGCAGTTTCCCTCAGTATGAAACCAAGGTTTAATCGAACCAGTAGGAGCATAAAATCACTTCTGAAGGTTGTCAGTGGCGCGCTGACGTGGAACCTGCACACAACACAATCAAACTAATTTGCCCAACGAAACTGTGAGGTTGTCAATCTCACCGGCTTGCTGAAAGCAAAGGATTAAACGTATGGTGTGGAAAACAGTAGTAAATTGCTGAGAATGAAAAGGAACAATGTTTGCAGTTGGTTGTATTATCAGTGTAAAAGAATGGACCGGGGTCCATAGTTCACTAGTGGTGTCTCTCCATAAAAGATAACTAACATGCTGGGTGAACAAATTACAGCTGGGCAATTGATAAAATATTGAGCGCATGACAATGCATATATATAACATGATGATTACTATGATATTCATGTGGGCATTACGACAAAATACATAGACCGTTATCCAACAGCGTCTATGACTAATAATCGCATTAACTAATGTGCGTAATGTAAACAAATGCATTAGACCTAACGGCGCACCCTTAAGCTAAGCATCGGTTATTTTATCCCTAGTGGCAACAGCACATCCACAATCTTAGAAGTTGTTGTCACTCTCCCAGATTACCGGAGACATGAACCCACTATCTAGCATAAATACTAACTCTTGGAGTTACACGCATCTACTTGGCCAAAGCATCTACTAGTAATGGAAAGCATGCAAGATCATAAATAACATATAAGATAGATTGATAATCAACTTGACATAGTATTCAATATTCATCGGATCCCAGCAAACACAACATGTGGCATTATAATAAGATGATCTTGATCATGATAGGCAGCTCACAAGATCTAAACATGATAGCATAAAGTAGAGAGACAACCATCTAGCTACTGCTATGGACCCGTAGTCCAAGGATGAACTACTCACGCATCACTCCGGAGGCAGGCATGGTGATGTTGAGCCCTCCGGTGATGATTCCCCTCTCCGGCAGGGTGCCGGGAAGAGCTTCTGAACCCTCCCGAGCTAGGGTTGACGGCGGCGGCGTCTCTGAACTTTTCGTGGATAATGGCTCGGGTATTTAGCCTTTTCACGTCGGGAAGATTATATAGGCGAAAGGGCGGCGGCTGGAGACGCCCGTGGGGCCCACACCACCCCACGGCGCGACAGAGGGGGGGCCCGCGCCGTCCCATGGTGTGACTGGCTCGTGGCTCCCCTCCGTCTCTCCTTTGGACTCCGTGTACGTGTTGGAAAAATATGAGGTCCTGTCCAAGTTTCGTCCAATTCCGAGAATATTTCCAGACTAGCTTTTCTGGAATACAAAAACTGCAGAAAACAGGACCTGGCACTGTGGCATCTTGTTAATAGGTTAGTCCCAGAAAATGCATAAAAATGCTATGAAGTGTATATAAAACATGTAGCAATTGGTATAATATCAACATGGAACATCAGAAATTATAGATACGTTTGAGACGTATCAACGTGTGATCCACGTCATCACTGATCAGACGCCCAACGTCAGGTCTAAGGCGCTCACCGAGCCGTCGGCCTCTTCCCCCGTTCCATCGTCACCTTCGCCTCATCGGCAACGTTGTTGGAAGGCTCTGGTGCGTTGTCATTCACCATGGCGATGGGCTGCGGTGACACCCTCAGCAGGCCAAGGAAGTCTATCTCCACCGGGCGTTGGACTCCCCAGAGATACTCCTCCCTGAAGGCCGGGTTGGGAGCACACACCCACGACAAAATTATAGGATGGGGTGGCAGAAGTGGGCGTTTTATTTGTTTAAGAGCACAGACTTCATTTTCAGTACTACAAGTTGTGTTTTGGACACTCGTTATCCAGGCAACCGTACTACCAGGCACGTGAGACAATGTCAGGATAATGGGTATCCGAAACACAACTATCAATCCTGCTTGCAGAGAAAAGGCACTTAGCTTTTGGATGCACGAGAAGAATTCCCTCTCAGTACAGAGTTTAGGCTAGCAAGGTTATTTGAAGCAAACACAGGATATCAACCGACACAGCAAGACTTATATGAAAACATATTGCAAGCATTATAAGACTCTACACTGTCTTCCTTGTTAACCAAACTCTTTTACTAGCAAATATCTAGACCTTAGAGATACCAATCATGCAAACCAAATTTCAACGAGCTTTACGGTAGTTCTTCATTAATAGGTTTTAACTACATGATACAAAAGCTTAAACATGAACTACTTGATAACTCAAAACAATTGACAAGTATCAAATTATCCAATACAGTGATCTACAAGAATATGTAAGCTTTTTCCATTATACCATCTACCACATGCAACATTTTCTGTTCCAACCAAACACCAATCAATTTATTTCAACATAAACTCTCCAAACAATTATAAGTGAAGCAAGAGAGTACTTTCTTTAAAAGAACTAACAGCTCTGAATAAGAGATGCATGAAAAACAGAGCTAAAAGCATAGCAATAGCTAGATAAGAATACTCAACAAGTATAAGTGAAGAATAGGAGTATTCATATGAAAAAGCGGAGCGTGTCTCTCTCCCAATCAAGAATGCTAGGGTCCAATCAAGTTGACCATAAGAAAAATAAAATACTGAAAATAAAAGCACACAGACGCTCCAAGTAAAGCACATATGATGTGAAAGAATTAAAATATAGTTTCACTAGAGATGACCTGATAAGTTGCTGATGAAGAAGGGGATGCCTTGGGCATCCCCAAGCTTAGACGCTTGAGTCTTCTTGAAATATGCTGGGGTGATCCATGGGAGCATCCCCAAGCTTAAGCTCTTCACTCTTCTTGATCACATTATATCATCCTTCTCTCTTGACCCTTGAAAACTTCCGCCACACCAAACTCAGAGTAATTCTCATTAGAGGGTTAGTGCACAATCAAAAACTCACATGTTCTATAAGGACACAAACATGACCGTTACTTTTAACATTAACTACTGCCACTGATGTTATGTGAAGCTCTTCACCCTAAAAAAAATTCCACTCAACACTAGTAAAAGAGAGAATGCGAAAAATAAAAGACAGAATCTGTCTAAACAGAACAGTCTGTAAAGACGAATTTTTCGAGGCACTTACGTTGCTCAGATCGAAAAACGCAAACTAACGAAAGATGCGTACATATCTGAGGATCACGCACAAAAATTTGCAGATTTAAATAATTTTTCTGTGATTTTACAGAAGTAAAACGGTGAACAGCAGAAATCTGTTCCTGCGCAGAAATCCAAATCTAGCATCATCTTCCTATTAGAGGCTACTTGGCACAACAATGCGATAAAATAAAGATACAAAGGAATTGTTACAGAAGTAAACAACTCCTTGACTCAAAAAGAAAAGAAAAATTGCAGAAATAAAATAATGGGTTGTCTCCCATAAGCGCTTTTCTTTAACGCCTTTCAGCTAGGCGCAGAAAGTAAGAATCAAGTGTTTCCAAGTGAAGAAGCATCAACAGAATAATTTGCTCTAACAATAGAATCAAAAGGTAACTTCATATTCTTTCTAGGGAAGTGTTCCATACCTTTCTTGAGTGGGAATTGATATTTAATATTCCCCTCTCTCATATCAATAATAGCACCAACAGTTCTAAGAAAGGTCTTCCCAAAACAATAGGACAAGAAGCATTGCATTCAATATCCAAAACAACAAAATCAACGGGGACAAGGTTATTGTTAACCATTATAAAAACATCATCAACTCTCCCCAAAGGTTTCTTTATAGTATTATCAGCAAGGTGAACATCCAAATAACAGTGTTCCAAAGGTGCTAAATCAAGCATATCATAAGTTTCTTAGGCATAACAGAAATACTAGCACCAAGATCACATAAAGCATTGCAATCAAAATCATTCACCTTCATTTTAATGATGGGCTCCCAACCATCTTCTAACTTCCTAGGGATAGAAGCTTCATGTTTTAATTTCTCTTCCCTAACTTGCATGAGAGCATTAGTAATGTGTTTAGTAAAAGCCATGTTTATAGCACTAGCATTAGGACTTCTAGCTAGCTTTTGCAAGAACTTAATTACTTCAGAAATATTGCAACCATCAAAATCAAAATCATTATTATCAAAGGTAATGGGACCATTGTCTCCCATGTCAAAAATTTCAGCACTTTTATCAGGAACAGTTTCAGTGTTTTCAGGCAATTTTAAACGTTTTGCAACAGAAGTAGAGACATTGCCAACACCAATTACTTTACCATTGATAGTAGGAGGTTTGTTAACATTTGATTCAGCATTTTAGTAGTAATAGTATAAACTCTAGCAATATTATTCTTTTTAGCAATTTCATCCTCTCTTGCCCACCTAGCATGTAAATCAGCTAACATCCTCACATTATTATCAATTTTAACTTGTATAGCATTGAGAGTTTTGCTCTCTTTAACATCATGAGGCATAGTTTTAATTTTTAACAAATCAACATCAAGAGCAAGACTATCAACTTTAGAGGCAAGAACATCAATTTTCCCAAACTTTTCCTCAACAGATTTATTGAAAGCAGTTTGTGTACTAATAAAATCCTTAAGCATGACTTCAAGATCAGAGGGTACACTCTTATTATTGTTGTAGGAATTACCATAAGAATTAACATAACCATTGCCACTATTAAAAGGATAGGGCTTATAATTGCTATTACCAAAATTATTCCTATAAGCATTGTTGTTGAAGTTATTATTTTTAATGAAGTTCACATCAACATGCTCTTCTTGAGCAACCAAAGAAGCTAAAGGAACATTATTTGGATCAACATGCATTTTTCCATTTGTAAGCATAGACATAATAGTATCAATCTTATCACTCAAGAGATTTCTTCAACAGAATTTACCTTCTTACCTTGTGGAGCTCTTTCGGTGTGCCATTCAGAATAATTTATCATCATATCATCAAGAAGCTTTGTTGCAGCACCCAAAGTGATGGACATAAAGGTACCTCCAGAGGCCGAATCCAATAGGTTTCTTGAAGAAAAATTTAGTCCTGCATAAAAGGTTTGGATGATCATCCAAGCAGTCAGTCCATGGGTGGGACAATTCTTTACCAATGATTTCATTCTCTCCCAAGCTTGAGCAACATGCTCATTATCAAATTGTTTGAAATTCATAATGCTACTTCTCAAAGATATGATCTTAGCAGGAGGATAATATTTTCCTATGAAAGCATCTTTGCATTTAGTCCATGAATCAATACTATTTCTAGTCAAAGATAGCAACCATTCTTTAGCACGTCCTCTCAAAGAGAAAGGAAAAAGTTTCAGTTTAATAATATCACCATCTACTTCCTTATACTTTTGCATCTCACAAAGTTCAACAAAATTATTAAGGTGAGCAGCAGCATCATCAGTACTAACACCAGAGAATTGCTCTTTCATAACAAGATTTAAAAGTGCAGGTTTAATTTCATAGAATTCTGCTTTAGAAGCAGGTGGAGCAATAGGTGTACTAATGAAATCATTGTTGTTCGTGCTAGTGAAATCACACAACTTAGTGTTCTCAGGGTACTCATTTTAGCAAAATTAAAACAAAACAGAAAGATAACAATTCGAAAATAAGTAACTAATTTTTTTGTGTTTTTGATAAATAAAGCAAACAAGACTAATAAAAATAAACTAAGCAAGACAATAACAAAGTAAAGAGATTGGAAGCGTGAAACTCCCCTTGCAGAAATCCTCTTGCTCCCCGGCAACGGCGCCAGAAAAATGCTTGATGACGTGGATCACACGTTCGTTGGGAGACCCCAAGAGGAAGGTATGAAGCAGTGTAGCAGCAGTTTCCCTCAGTATGAAACCAAGGTTTAATCGAACCAGTAGGAGCAAGAAATCACTTCTGAAGGTTGTCAGTGGCGCGCTGACGTGGAACCTGCACACAACACAATCAAACTACTTTGCCCCAACGAAACAGTGAGGTTGTCAATCTCACCGGCTTGCTGAAAACAAAGGATTAAACGTATGGTGTGGAAAACAGTAGTAAATTGCAGAGAATGAAAAGGAACAATGTTTGCAGTTGGTTGTATTATCAGTGTAAAAGAATGGACCGGGGTCCACAGTTCACTAGTGGTGTCTCTCCATAAAAGATAACTAACATGCTGGGTGAACAAATTACAGCTGGGCAATTGACAAAATATTGAGCGCATGACAATGCATATATATGACATGATGATTACTATGATATTCATGTGGGCATTACGACAAAATACATAGACCGTTATCCAACAGCGTCTATGACTAATAATCCACCTCCAGGTTGTCATACCGAGTTCCCCGTTGGTATTAAGTTGCAAGCAACGGATAATCGCATTAAGTAATGTGCGTAATGTAAACAAATGCATTAGACCTAACGGCGCACCCTTAAGCTAAGCATCGGTTATTTTATCCCTAGTGGCAACAGCACATCCACAATCTTAGAAGTTGTTGTCACTCTCCCAGATTACCGGAGGCATGAACCCACTATCTAGCATAAATACTAACTCTTGGAGTTACAAGCATCTACTTGGCCAAAGCATCTACTAGTAACGGAAAGCATGCAAGATCATAAATAACATATAAGATAGATTGATAATCAACTTGACATAGTATTCAATATTCATCGGATCCCAGCAAAACAACATGTAGCATTACAATAAGATGATCTTGATCATGATAGGCAGCACACAAGATCTAAACATGATAGCATAAAGTGGAGAGACAACCATCTAGCTACTGCTATGGACCTGTAGTCCAAGGATGAACTACTCACGCATCACTCCGGAGGCAGGCATGGTGATGTTGAGCCCTCCGGTGATGATTCCCCTCTCCGGCAGGGTGCCGGGAAGAGCTTCTGAACCCTCCCGAGCTAGGGTTGACGGCGGCGGCGTCTCTGAACTTTTCGTGGATAATGGCTCGGGTATTTAGGGTTTTCGCGTCGGGAAGATTATATAGGCGAAAGGGCGGCGGCTGGAGACGCCCGTGGGGCCCACACCACCCCACGGCGCGGCAGAGGGGGGCCCGCGCCGCCCCATGGTGTGGCTGGCTCGTGGCTCCCCTCCGTTTCTCCTTTGGACTCCGTGTACGTGTTGGAAAAATAGGAGGTCCTGTCCAACTTTCGTCCAATTCCGAGAATATTTCCAGGCTAGCTTTTCTGGAATACAAAAACAGCAGAAAATAGGAACTGGCACTGTGGCATCTTGTTAATAGGTTAGTCCCAGAAAATGCATAAAGATGCTATGAAGTGTATATAAAACATGTAGCAATTGGTATAATATCAAGATCGAACATCAGAAATTATAGATACGTGATGCATGTAAAATGCATACATGAACTTTGCATGTTATTACTAGATATTCTACATATTTGCAACTTATATGATGTTATATTCATGTTTTATAATGATTTCGGGGATTTTCTAAACAATCCCCCCTCTTTTGGTTCTAACTCTGTTTTCCAGAAAACGTCTTTTTTAGTGTTTCGGACTTTCCGGGAGCTTCGGGACTCCAAAAAGGGCAAGGCCAAAGAGCACGGTTCAGAATTTTCGAGACGAACGCAATGGGCTGAAAATGAAGACCAGAAGCCCAACCAGCTGGAAACTAGAGGGCCCCATGCGGTCAGATTCCCTGGCCGCGTGAGGACCCCTCTTTTCCCCCTCGTGGCTCCGATGCCGTCCGTTTTCGTCTCCGTGGCTTCGTCTTGACCTAAAACCGGCTATAAAAATAGTCCCCCGGGAGTTTCGGGAGAGGCGGCGGAGAAACACAAAACACGAAACAGAGAGTCAGAAGGCTGCCGCCGGAGAAGATCGGAGGGGGGAAACGCCGCCGGAATCACCTCCGGAGGGCTCCACCCCCTCCGGCGTGTTCATCATCAACATCTACAGCAAGATCATCTCCATCTCTCCACTGTAAACTCTTGGCAAACATGATATATGATGCAATATACTATTCCCTTGATCTATTGTGTCTCCCCATCTATGTTTGAGAAGTGATTTGTTCATGGCAATAGTGAAATAGTTCGTTGATTGGTTGCATACAAGTTTTGTTATCTTTTATGATTGTCTTTATGTACAATATATGAGTGCACACATATGTTGGGGAATGCATGTAAGGTGATCACCGGTAATGTAATGGAGTGAGGGAGACTTGGGAGGACATGTAAACCTGAGACCGAGTCATGAAGTTACTTTATTGGGGGATATATATAGGGGACCTTAGAACTTAAGGCTATGGTGGGACTTTTATGTCTTAATAATTCTTGTGTGCTCATTTACTTGGCCATGAGATCCATCATAAGGGGTTTTAGTTCATTTACTTGGCTACACCTATTTATGGCTCCTTCCTAGAAGAAACAATTAAGACTGAAACATGTGCTTCACTAATTGTGACAACCACACGAATGAAATAACAATTGCTAGAACATTTGCTCCCTTGAGATATTTGCTACTTGAGATATTTGCTACTTGCTACTTTGAGAAACTTGCTCTAAGAAACTTGCGTTTGAAACTTGATTGAGAAACTTGTTACTAGATAAACCCATTCCACATCACTTGCTTTCATTAGTTAGTTCCTTTCATATTTAAACTTATTGCTTTGCACAAACGGCCATATAAGAGGGTTATAGGGCTTTAGAGAATAGATAGTTTACCTTCAGCTCCTCGTGGGTTCGACACTCAAATACTTATCGAATTGTGCTACAGTGATTCCTTGCTCTTGGGGATTATCAAGCACTTTTCTGGCGCCGTTGCCGGGGAGCGTTGTGCTAAGCTTTTATTCTTGTTTGCATTGCATACTAACATATAAATCTAAAACATTATTATAAAATGGAAAACAACCAAACAATTATAGAACTGTATAATATCTATCTTGAGTTAGGACATGAAGTGTTTGAGGAGAAAATTAAATTTTATTTGCATAACAATCATGTTTGTGGTAGTACTAATTCGTTGAACACCTTTATTGCTAATGCTAAGGAAAACCTTAAGCTTGGGGAAGTTTGTTTTGATGAATATGATATTTTTAGTCCCCCAAGTTTGGAAGAGAAAATTTATTTTGATGATACTATGTCTCCCATTTATGATGATTACAATGATGTATATGATATTTTCAGTCCACCTACTATTGAGGATGAAAGTGATTTAATTGAGTTTGATGATCCATTATGCTCATTAGATGATAAGTCTTTATGTGGTGATTCTATTCAAAACTATGTGGTTATGTTTAACTTTAATGCTTGCAACTATTATGAGAGAGGAAGAGATAAGAATCCCCTTTATGTTTCTATGTTATTTAAAATGCAAGCTATTGATTATTATATGCATTGGTTACCTCAAATTTGTTGTTATTTATTCATATATAAAATTCCAATGCATAGGAAGAGAGTTAGACTTAAAAGTAAATTGTTTAATATTCTGTGGTGTGTTCCTTATGCTTTAATTTCCTATTCGGTTTGAGCACACCTTTATATCTTTACAACATGTAAAATATCTTTACCTACTGTTTTGTGACAATTAGTTTAAGATTTTCATTTTATATAAAATTTGGGAAAGTAAATGAGAAGGATGAGTAATGGAGAAGTTGGGGTCGACCTTGAACATGTGTTGTTCATGCCAATGGAACCGTTGCAAAGTCTCTATCATTAAAACTTTTCCCAAAGCTAAAACCAAATAAAAAGAGTGTTTATGTTGTATATATTTGCTTCTCCTTTTGCCTTTTTGCTAAATCAAAAACAACAAAAATATTTTCCTTCTTCTTTGATTGTTTCTCTTGATTCTTGCTTGGTTCTTTTTTATTTTTATCTTCAGCTTAAGTTTTGGGTTTTTGAGTCAAGGTGCTTGTTTACTACCGTAACATCACCTTTGTATCTTATTTTTCATCTTAATGGCAAGAATAACCTCTTTTGAGAGGTAGGATTAAACAATAGTGATTTGCTGTCCAGAAAACAGATGCCTGAGCTTCACTGCGAAAAATGTATAAAATCACAGAAGAGGAATTTTGACCTGATATTTTACGACAGCAATATTCAGTTATTAATACACATTTCATTAGTTCAAAGTTTTCTGATTTGAGCAACGTAAGTGCCTCTGAAAATTCACTCTTTACGGGCTGTCCATTTTTGACAGATTCTGTCTTTATTTTGCATTACTCTCATTACTTGTGTTTTGTGTGGTTCTATTGATCAAAGAGCAATACACAACCATAGTAATATTAGCTAATGTGTAGAATCAACTCATGATATGTCTTTGCTGTACCTATGAGGATTTCATTTATGGAGACACTAACCCCTCTAATCAAGTTTTAAGATGAGTTTTGTGTGAAGAGAACTTTCAAGTGGAAGAGTTGAGGGTGATGAATAAAGATCACGAGGGACAAACACTCAAGCTTGGGGATGTTACCCCTAGGCTCACCCTACATATATCAAATAAGTACAAGAATTTAAGCTTGGGGATGCCAAGCCACCTCACTCCAACCATCTTGATACCAAGTAAGTAAGCCTAGCTATATGGCTATAAAGAAAGCGCTTTACGGGAGGCAACCCGGTTGTTTTTACTTTTGATTTTCTTTGTGTCCTCTTGCTGTAACAAGAGACTTAGTTTTTAGTTTAGTTTCTGGAATTCTTAATAAAGTGCCAAGTTTTACCTATTTTGGCTTGAAAAAGTTGCTTTTTGCATTCGGAGATTTTATTCCAGCACGAATCTGTGCACGGTATGATTTTTAATTCCTATTCTGTAACTCCGAATGAGCTGAAATTTGAACTGTGGTTGCAACTTTTCATCCTCTGTGAGCGTGAATTTTTTCAGATTTTTTCGACATATTTAAGTAGGGTAGAAAAATACGTTTTGCTGCTGCTGTTTTTCTGGACGGATTCTGTCCCATTTTGTTTGATGCATTCTTTGAACTTTTAACTTGAATCTTTTTGATCCAATTGAGTTTATAAGTAGGCATACAACATTATACACTTTCTGGACATTCATATGAATTTTTGTTTAAGGATTTTATGCAGCAAGCAATTCATTTGTCTATCACTACTAATGTCACCCCACAGAAAAGAAATGGGAGAAACGGTGTTTTGAAGTTTTTTCACAGGGATTAGAGGAGATGCACCAAGAGCTATCCAAGGATGGTGAAGACCATAAGCTTGGGGATGTGAAGACAACCCCACTGGACCAACACACTCTCGGTTTGCACACGTCTAACTTCTGTTTTTCGATCAATGCACCCTATCACATAAACTTGGAGCGTCTTTTATTTGCTTTTTATTTTGATTTTTGTTTGTCTTGAGACCACCACTATCATTTATATATGAGAAAGCTACTGGAAATTTGGGTTGAATTAAGTTGGATGCTATTAAAAAGATTGGGAAAGGGATGTTTGAGTTGATTCAAAAAGATACATATAGTTGCATGATTCATGTGCTTTTTAATGAGTATTAATTTGCAAGTGTTTTATCAAGAGCTATCTTTTATTCATGTTTTGATGCTGAATGTCACTTTACTTTGTTTAACATGGATTGGTTAGTTCTATGGACACTTATGCATGCATTTAGACGGTCAACTTTCTCCCTTTTGCTAGCCCAAAAAATTCCAACAAGTAAAAACTTGTTTTCCAACACCTTCAACCAAAGTTTTTCCAGTGAGTCCACCATATCTACCTGTTAGCTTTATGCTATTCCAAGTATGTTTATCATGTTATATTGTATTATCTTTGCTTCCAAATTAAAATGCTTATGTTATTGATTGTTATGGGAAAAGTTGGTTAAAAAGCTCTCACGAACTTGATGCACACTTTACTTTCATTGCACTTAATAAACATGAACCATTGTGATTAAAATTATGAAGTTGTGTGCTTGACAAGAGTCTTGGTTGGGAGTTAGCTCATATGTGCTGTCACATGGCAAGCTTTCAACAGTGCTCTTAATTATATTTAGTTGATATCATGTACTTTTGTTTATGGATGCCTAACATTGTGTGAAATAAAAGTGGAAACTTGGTAAGTTTGAGGAGTAAGTATAAATGGCTAGAGAGACTCACCGGGCGGCTAACCCAAGCCATGCATCATTCATGGTGGAAATTTACTTACATATCACGGTGGACCTTCAGTGAGGCACTTCACAATAAAAAGCTATAACAATAGTAAATAAAAGAGTGCTGAGATTGTCCATTTTGTTTGTTTGTCTTGTCATTTTGACATGGGCTTGTTCCATGTCCTGGGACAAGAGGTACCCCGGGAGCAACTCTTAATGATGCTATTATTACTTGCAATGACTTTAACTTGAACTTGCTTTGTGACCCGAGTTGAGTAGCCAGTTGGAGAGGTACTTGTATTCAAGGGGCATGAGGCATTCAACCCATACTTTGTCAAGCACATTACTCATATTTGCTTTCACTTTAAACTTTAACCATTCAAGATGCTATGATAGGGGTAATGAGAGCTCCACACCAATGGATACCACATTGCAAACATTAACTTAAGTAGAAGCATTTGGAAGCTAGATGAAACTTATTCATGTTTTACCTCTACTTATTTATCTATCTTTCCAAAGTGTCCACCTTTTATATTCAGATTTACAAGAGTACTCTATGACCATTATAGGATGTTTTTACTTTTCATTATGCATACATTTGGTCCATAGTACTTTCTTCTATGTTACACTTTGTGAATTATCATTGAACATCCTTTCATTGAATATTTGATATCACTTCATAATCTATCTTGTATATTGCTACTCCTTTGAGAATGAATCATTTGACTTTATGTAGCAATAGTAATCATCTTTGATATCCATTGATAGTATTAAAATGCAAAGTCCATGTTAGTTTTATCACCTTCATACTCGAGGACGAGTATAGGTTAAGCTTGGGGATGTTGATGCATGTAAAATGCATACATGAACTTTGCATGTTATTACTAGATATTCCTACATATTTGCAACTTATATGATGTTATATTCATGTTTTATAATGATTTCGGGGATTTTCTAAACAATCCCCCTCTTTTGGTTCTAACTCTGTTTTCCAGAAAACGTCTTTTTTAGTGTTTCGGACTTTCCGGGAGCTTCGGGACTCCAAAAAGGGCAAGGCCAAAGAGCACGGTTCAGAATTTTCGAGACGAACGCAATGGGCTGAAAATGAAGACCAGAAGCCCAACCAGCTGGAAACTAGAGGGCCCCACGCGGTCAGATTCCCTGGCCGCGTGAGGACCCCTCTTTTCCCCCTCGTGGCTCCGATGCCGTCCGTTTTCGTCTCCGTGGCTTCGTCTTGACCTAAAACCGGCTATAAAAATAGTCCCCCGGGGAGTTTCGGGAGGAGGCGGCGGAGAAACACAAAACCACGAAACAGAGAGTCAGAAGGCTGCCGCCGGAGAAGATCGGAGGGGGGAAACGCCGCCGGAATCACCTCCGGAGGGCTCCACCCCCCTCCGGCGTGTTCATCATCAACATCTACAGCAAGATCATCTCCATCTCTCCACTGTAAACTCTTGGCAAACATGATATATGATGCAATATACTATTCCCTTGATCTATTGTGTCTCCCCATCTATGTTTGAGAAGTGATTTGTTCATGGCAATAGTGAAATAGTTCGTTGATTGGTTGCATACAAGTTTTGTTATCTTTTATGATTGTCTTTATGTACAATATATGAGTGCACACATATGTTGGGGAATGCATGTAAGGTGATCACCGGTAATGTAATGGAGTGAGGGAGACTTGGGAGGACATGTAAACCTGAGACCGAGTCATGAAGTTACTTTATTGGGGGATATATATAGGGGACCTTAGAACTTAAGGCTATGGTGGGACTTTTATGTCTTAATAATTCTTGTGTGCTCATTTACTTGGCCATGAGATCCATCATAAGGGGTTTTAGTTCATTTACTTGGCTACACCTATTTATGGCTCCTTCCTAGAAGAAACAATTAAGACTGAAACATGTGCTTCACTAATTGTGACAACCACACGAATGAAATAACAATTGCTAGAACATTTGCTCCCTTGAGATATTTGCTACTTGAGATATTTGCTACTTGCTACTTTGAGAAACTTGCTCTAAGAAACTTGCGTTTGAAACTTGATTGAGAAACTTGTTACTAGATAAACCCATTCCACATCACTTGCTTTCATTAGTTAGTTCCTTTCATATTTAAACTTATTGCTTTGCACAAACGGCCATATAAGAGGGCTTGAGAGACGTTTTGCTGGTCAGATGGGTGTGTGCGCACGCGGTTACTACCGTTTGATCTGGCTCAAGATGTGTGAAAAGCTGCATCCAGCTTTGACCAAGCGGAGGATGCTAATCGCAGGACACGCTAATGGTCTGAGCGCCCAATGCTTCAATAACTGAGAAAGCTGGCTGCATGCACTCGTAAAGGAGTAAAAAAATAATATCACATGGGAACCAACGAGAAAAGGTAGTAGCCCATCACGTCATTTTTTTTATCTTCTCCTCTTTTGCAGCTTTCTGCACGTCCAGGATGAAACCTGGACCCTGCATACGAAGCTCCAGCCTCCACGCTTGTTGGCCGGTGAGCTGCGGTGTGGAGATGAGGTTCGGTTGCGACTTGAGAGGATAAGGAGGAGAGAGACTGTCACGAGATGAGGGGCTTAGGTGCGGTTGGGGGACAGCTTTTGGTCACATCACGCATTTTTCAGCTCGTCCGCGTCAGAATAATTAGCCCACGTTTTAGTTAATCAAAGTTTGACTTTTGGGACACGTGTCTGGCAAACGGAGGGTGCGCACACATCACCCTGGCTAGCACATCATTTTCGTATAGGGCTTTAGAGAATAGATAGTTTACCTTCAGCTTCTCGTGGGTTCGACACTCAAATACTTATCGAATTGTGCTACAGTTATTCCTTTCTCTTGGGGATTATCAATACGTTTGAGACGTATCAACGTGTGATCCACGTCATCACTAATCAGACGCCCAACGTCAGGTCTAAGGCGCTCACCGAGCCGTCGGCCTCTTCCCCCGTTCCATCTTCACCTACGCCTCATCGGCAGCGTTGTTGGAAGGCTCTGGTGCGTTGTCATTCACCATGGCGATGAGCTGCGGTGACACCCTCAGCAGGCCAAGGAAGTCTATCTCCACCGGGCGTTGGACTCCCCAGAGATACTCCTCCCTAAAGGCCGGGTTGGGAGCACACACCACGACAAAATTATAGGATGGGGTGGCAGAAGTGGCGTTTTATTTGTTTAAGAGCACAGACTTCATTTTCAGTACTACAAGTTGTGTTTTGGACACTCGTTATCCAGGCAACCGTACTACCAGGCACGTGAGACAATGTCAGGATAATGGGTATCCGAAACACAACTATCAATCCTGCTTGCAGAGAAAAGGCACTTAGCACAGACACGTGACGCTTGAATGTAAACACCATGGATAATCTCGTACAATTTTTCACTTTGAGATATATCAGAACATTCAAGAAAATTCACAGGAACGAATACAGATTAAAAACAAAATTCTCATGAATCATAAAGATGAGATTCATCATATCGTCAAATATAATTTTTTTTATTGAGATGTTTGATCGAACAACGAAGAGCACATCATGCGATTGAAGAAACAAGATGCTAGCATGAATATTAAACATGATAGTAACCATCAACTTATTAACACATAGTGTCATGTGGCATACACTCCTATTTGGGCTGTTTTATATGTGCATCAAGATCCATGCTACCTCCTTTTTTCTCTCTCTCAAACAACTTCTCTTTTTTTTTAATCTATTACAACCTTTGAATTTGAACCTTTGTAGTTAGCTAAAAAAATTGAGATAGAATAAGGGGAAATAGTTCAGGATTTTTTATTACGTATATATAACGGTTTTTCGTTGAATTTTAAATACTATGAAATTTTAAGTTTCTCTAAATATTCCGAACCATTTTTACCACATTCTATTTCTAATATTTCAGTGACCTGGAAAGTTACAAATCTATATGTCGTATTGATTTAGAGATAAAAAAGGTCAAAAAATTGTGGGTGTCTTGTAAGTGTCAAAGACACAACTTCCCTTTTTTCCTTGAGATGGATCTAACACGACTACCAAACCAGCGCACTGCTCAGGGGCCCAAGGTCAGGTCCATGGCGCCCGCTTAGCCATCAACCTCCTCTTGTGCGTCGTTGTTCACCATGACGGGGAACCGTTAGCTCCGGCTTGTTATCCTTCAAGACGACGGCCGACAGCGCATGCATCTTTTATATCAGATATCAAGTTATGAAAACGAGACTAAACATAACTGGATCCAAATTTTACCGTTGATTCATTTTAGAAAGTAATACATTAGATGTCATGTACGTTTTAAGACTTAATGTAAGAACCTACTTGCCATATCCCGTATGATTTTTTTCACTTTGGGATCTATCGGAACTTCTACAAAAATTACAGTATCAAATGCCGATTAAACAAACTAAAATCTCAAGAAACATAAAATGAGGCTCATTATCGTCACACATATAGTATTCCGATTGAGATGATCTATCGAACAACGAAGACCCGATTAAACAAACAAGATGCTAGCATAAATCTTAAACATGATAATATCCATCATCTTATTTTGACATAGTTTTTTCCTTGAGATGCATCTAACACGAGTAGCTAACCAGCGTACTGATCAGACGCCCAACGTCAGGGCTAAGGCGCTCACCGAGCTGTCGGCCTCTTCCCCCGTGCCATCGTCACCTCCAGCTCATTCAGCAGCGTTGTTGGAAGGCTCTGGTGCATTGTCGTTCACCATGGCGACGGGCTGCGGTGACACCCTCAGCAGGCCAAGGAAGTCTATCTCCACCGGGCGTTGGACTCCCCGGAGATACTCCTCCCTGAAGGCGGGGTTGGGAGCACACACCCACGAAAAAATTATAGGATGGGGTGGCAGAAGTGGGCGTTTTATTTGTTCAAGAGTACATACTTCATTTTCAGTACTACAAGTTGTGTTTTGGATACTCATTACCCAGGCAACCGTACTACCAGGCACGTGAGACAATGTCTGGATAATGAGTATCTGAAACACAACTATCAATCCTGCTTGCAGAGAAAAGGCACTTAGCACAGCCACGTGACGCTTGAATGTAAACACCATGGATAATCTCGTACGATTTTTACTTTGAGATATAACAGAACATACAAGAATATTCACAGGAACGAATACAGATTAAAAACAATATTCTCATGAATCATACAGATGAGATTCATCATATCGTCAAATATACAATTTTTTATTGAGATGTTTGATCGAACAACGAAGAGCACATCATGTGATTGAAGAAACAAGATGCTAGCATGAATCTTAAACATGATAGTAACCATCAACTTATTGACACATAGTGTCATGTGGTTTAGACACAACTTTCCAAGGCATACAACCCTATTTGGGCTGTTTTATAGGTGCATCAACATCCATGCTAGCTCCTTTTTTTCTCTCTCTCAAACAACTTCTCTTTTTTTTTAATCTCTTACAACTTTTGAATTTAAACCTTTGTAGTTCGCTAAAAAAATTGAGATAGAATATGGGGAAATAATTTGGGATTTTTTATTACGTATATATAATGATTTTTTATTGAATTTTAAATATTTTGAAATTTTAAGTTTCTCCAAATATTCCGAACCATTTTTACCACATTCTATTTCTAACGTTTTAGTGACCTGCAAAGTTACAAATCTATATGTCGTATTGATTTAGAGATAAAAAAAGTCAAAAAAGTGTGGGGGTCTTGTAAGTGTCAAAGACACAACTTCCCTTTTTTCCTTGAGATGGATCTAACACGACTAACAAGCCAGCACACTGATCAGGGAACCATGGTAAGGTCCATTGCGCTCGCTGAGCCATCAACCTCCTCTTGTGCGCCGTTGTTCACCACTATGGGGAACCGTTAGTTCCGGCTTGTTATCCTTCAAGACGATGGCCGACAGCGCATGCATCTTTTATATCAGATATCAAGTTATGAAAACGAGACTAAACATAGCTAGATCTAAATTTTACCGTTGATTCATTTTGGAAAGTAATACATTAGATGTCAAGTACGCTTTAAGACTTAATGTAAGAACCTACTTGCCATATCCCGTATGATTTCTTTCACTTTGGGATCTGTCGGAACTTCTACAAAAATTACAGTATCAAATGCCGATTAAACAAACTAAAATCTGATGAAACTTAAAAATGAGGTTCATTATCGTCACATATATAGTATTCCGATTGAGATGATCTATCGAACAACGAAGACCAGATTAAACAAACAAGACGCTACCATGAATCTTAAACATGATAATATCCATCATCTTATTTTGACATAGATTTTTCCTTGAGACGCATCTAACACGAGTAGCTAACCAGCGTACAGATCAGACGCCCAACGACAGGTCCAAGGCGCTCACCGAGCTGTCGGCCTCTTCCCTCGTGCCATCGTCACCTTCGGCTCATCATCAGTGTTGTTGGAAGGCTCTGGTGCGTTGTCGTTCACCATGGCGACGGGCTGCGGTGACGCCCTCAGCAGGCCAAGGAAGTCTATGTCCACCGGGCATTGGACTCCCCGGAGATACTCGTCCCTGAAGGCCGGGTTGGGAGCACACACCCACGAAAAAATTATAGGATGGGGTGGCAGAAGTGGGCGTTTTATTTGTTCAAGATCACAGACTTCATTTTCAGTACTACAAGTTGTGTTTTGGACACGCATTATCCAGGCAACCGTACTGCCCGACACGTGAGAGAATGTCTGGATAATGAGTATCCGAAATACAACTATCAATCCTGCTTGCAGAGAAAAGGCACTTAGCACAGACACGTGACGCTTGAATGTAAACACCATGGATAATCTCGTAGGATTTTTCACTTTGAGATATATCAGAACATACAAGAAAATTCACAGGAACGAATATAGATTAAAAACAAAATTCTCATGAATCATAAAGATGAGATTCATCATATCGTCAAATATACAATTTTTTATTGAGATGTTTGATCGAACAACGAAGAGCACATCATGCGATTAAAGAAACAAGATGCTAGCATGAATCTTAAACATGATAGTAACCATCAACTTATTGACACATAGTGTCATGTGGTTTTGACACAACTTTCCAAGGCATACACCCCTATTTGGGATGTTTTATATGTGCATCATGACCCATGCTAGCTCCTTTTTATTCTCTCTCAAACAACTTCTCTTTTTTTAATCTCTTACAACCTTTGAATTTGAACCATTGTAGTTCGCTAAAAAAAATAGATAAAATATGGGGAAATAGTTCGGGATTTTTTATTACGTATATATAATGGTTTTTTATTGAATTTTAAATATTTTGAAATTTTAAGTTTCTCCAAATATTCCGAACCATTTTTACCACATTCTATTTCTAATGTTTTAGTTACCTGCAAAGTTACAAATCTATACGTCGTATTGATTTAGAGATAAAAAAAAGGTCAAAAATGTGTGGGGGTCTTGTAAGTGTCAAAGACACAACTTCCCTTTTTTCCTTGAGATGGATATAACACGACTAACAAGCCAGCGTACTGATCAGGGGCCCAAGGTAAGGTCCATGGTGCTCGCTGAGCCATCAACCTCCTCTTGTGCGCCGTTGTTCACCGCTACGGGGGGGAACCGTTAGCTCCGGCTTGTTATCCTTCAAGACGACGGCCGGCAGCGCATGCATCTTTTATATCACATATAAGTTATGAAAACGAGTCTAAACATATCTAGATCCAAATTTTGCCGTTGATTCATTTTAGAAAGTAATACATTAGATATCAAGTAGGCTTTAAGACTTAATGTAAGAACCTACTTGCCATATCCCGTATGATTTTTTCACTTCGGGATCTGTCGGAACTTCTACAAAAATTACAGTATCAAATGCCGATTAAACAAACTAAAATCTGAAGAAACTTAAAAATGAGGCTCATTATCTAAAATCTGAAGAAACTTAAAAATGAGGCTCATTATCGTCACATATATAGTATTCCGATTGAGATGATCTATCGAACAACGAAGACCCGATTAAACAAACAAGACGCTGGCATGAATCTTAAACATGATAATATCCATCATCTTATTTTGACATAGATTTTTCCTTGAGACGCATCTAACACGAGTAGCTAACCAGCGTACAGATCAGACGCCCAACGACAGGTCCAAGGCGCTCACCGAGCCGTCGGCCTCTTCCCTCGTGCCATCGTCACCTTCGGCTCATCATCAGTGTTGTTGGAAGGCTCTGGTGCGTTGTCGTTCACCATGGCGACGGGCTGCGGTGACGCCCTCAGCAGGCCAAGGAAGTCTATGTCCACCGGGCATTGGACTCCTCGGAGATACTCGTCCCTGAAGGCCGGGTTGGGAGCACACACCCACGACAAAATTATAGGATGGGGTGGCAGAAGTGGGCGTTTTATTTGTTCAAGATCACAGACTTCATTTTCAGTACTACAAGTTGTGTTTTGGACACGCATTATCCAGGCAACCGTACTACCAGGCACGTGAGAGAATGTCTGGATAATGAGTATCCGAAATACAACTATCAATCCTGCTTGCAGAGAAAAGGCACTTAGCACAGACACGTGACGCTTGAATGTAAACACCATGGATAATCTCGTAGGATTTTTCACTTTGAGATATATCAGAACATACAAGAAAATTCACAGGAACGAATATAGATTAAAAACAAAATTCTCATGAATCATAAAGATGAGATTCATCATATCGTCAAATATACAATTTTTTATTGAGATGTTTGATCGAACAACGAAGAGCACATCATGCGATTAAAGAAACAAGATGCTAGCATGAATCTTAAACATGATAGTAACCATCAACTTATTGACACATAGTGTCATGTGGTTTTGACACAACTTTCCAAGGCATACACCCCTATTTGGGATGTTTTATATGTGCATCATGACCCATGCTAGCTCCTTTTTATTCTCTCTCAAACAACTTCTCTTTTTTTAATCTCTTACAACCTTTGAATTTGAACCATTGTAGTTCGCTAAAAAAAATAGATAAAATATGGGGAAATAGTTCGGGATTTTTTATTACGTATATATAATGGTTTTTTATTGAATTTTAAATATTTTGAAATTTTAAGTTTCTCCAAATATTCCGAACCATTTTTACCACATTCTATTTCTAATGTTTTAGTTACCTGCAAAGTTACAAATCTATACGTCGTATTGATTTAGAGATAAAAAAAAGGTCAAAAATGTGTGGGGGTCTTGTAAGTGTCAAAGACACAACTTCCCTTTTTTCCTTGAGATGGATATAACACGACTAACAAGCCAGCGTACTGATCAGGGGCCCAAGGTAAGGTCCATGGTGCTCGCTGAGCCATCAACCTCCTCTTGTGCGCCGTTGTTCACCGCTACGGGGGGGAACCGTTAGCTCCGGCTTGTTATCCTTCAAGACGACGGCCGGCAGCGCATGCATCTTTTATATCACATATAAGTTATGAAAACGAGTCTAAACATATCTAGATCCAAATTTTGCCGTTGATTCATTTTAGAAAGTAATACATTAGATATCAAGTAGGCTTTAAGACTTAATGTAAGAACCTACTTGCCATATCCCGTATGATTTTTTCACTTCGGGATCTGTCGGAACTTCTACAAAAATTACAGTATCAAATGCCGATTAAACAAACTAAAATCTGAAGAAACTTAAAAATGAGGCTCATTATCTAAAATCTGAAGAAACTTAAAAATGAGGCTCATTATCGTCACATATATAGTATTCCGATTGAGATGATCTATCGAACAACGAAGACCCGATTAAACAAACAAGACGCTGGCATGAATCTTAAACATGATAATATCCATCATCTTATTTTGACATAGATTTTTCCTTGAGACGCATCTAACACGAGTAGCTAACCAGCGTACAGATCAGACGCCCAACGACAGGTCCAAGGCGCTCACCGAGCCGTCGGCCTCTTCCCTCGTGCCATCGTCACCTTCGGCTCATCATCAGTGTTGTTGGAAGGCTCTGGTGCGTTGTCGTTCACCATGGCGACGGGCTGCGGTGACGCCCTCAGCAGGCCAAGGAAGTCTATGTCCACCGGGCATTGGACTCCTCGGAGATACTCGTCCCTGAAGGCCGGGTTGGGAGCACACACCCACGACAAAATTATAGGATGGGGTGGCAGAAGTGGGCGTTTTATTTGTTCAAGATCACAGACTTCATTTTCAGTACTACAAGTTGTGTTTTGGACACGCATTATCCAGGCAACCGTACTACCAGGCACGTGAGAGAATGTCTGGATAATGAGTATCCGAAATACAACTATCAATCCTGCTTGCAGAGAAAAGGCACTTAGCACAGACACGTGACGCTTGAATGTAAACACCATGGATAATCTCGTAGGATTTTTCACTTTGAGATATATCAGAACATACAAGAAAATTCACAGGAACGAATATAGATTAAAAACAAAATTCTCATGAATCATAAAGATGAGATTCATCATATCGTCAAATATACAATTTTTTATTGAGATGTTTGATCGAACAACGAAGAGCACATCATGCGATTAAAGAAACAAGATGCTAGCATGAATCTTAAACATGATAGTAACCATCAACTTATTGACACATAGTGTCATGTGGTTTTGACACAACTTTCCAAGGCATACACCCCTATTTGGGATGTTTTATATGTGCATCATGACCCATGCTAGCTCCTTTTTATTCTCTCTCAAACAACTTCTCTTTTTTTAATCTCTTACAACCTTTGAATTTGAACCATTGTAGTTCGCTAAAAAAAATAGATAAAATATGGGGAAATAGTTCGGGATTTTTTATTACGTATATATAATGGTTTTTTATTGAATTTTAAATATTTTGAAATTTTAAGTTTCTCCAAATATTCCGAACCATTTTTACCACATTCTATTTCTAATGTTTTAGTTACCTGCAAAGTTACAAATCTATACGTCGTATTGATTTAGAGATAAAAAAAAGGTCAAAAATGTGTGGGGGTCTTGTAAGTGTCAAAGACACAACTTCCCTTTTTTCCTTGAGATGGATATAACACGACTAACAAGCCAGCGTACTGATCAGGGGCCCAAGGTAAGGTCCATGGTGCTCGCTGAGCCATCAACCTCCTCTTGTGCGCCGTTGTTCACCGCTACGGGGGGGAACCGTTAGCTCCGGCTTGTTATCCTTCAAGACGACGGCCGGCAGCGCATGCATCTTTTATATCACATATAAGTTATGAAAACGAGTCTAAACATATCTAGATCCAAATTTTGCCGTTGATTCATTTTAGAAAGTAATACATTAGATATCAAGTAGGCTTTAAGACTTAATGTAAGAACCTACTTGCCATATCCCGTATGATTTTTTCACTTCGGGATCTGTCGGAACTTCTACAAAAATTACAGTATCAAATGCCGATTAAACAAACTAAAATCTGAAGAAACTTAAAAATGAGGCTCATTATCTAAAATCTGAAGAAACTTAAAAATGAGGCTCATTATCGTCACATATATAGTATTCCGATTGAGATGATCTATCGAACAACGAAGACCCGATTAAACAAACAAGACGCTGGCATGAATCTTAAACATGATAATATCCATCATCTTATTTTGACATAGATTTTTCCTTGAGACGCATCTAACACGAGTAGCTAACCAGCGTACAGATCAGACGCCCAACGACAGGTCCAAGGCGCTCACCGAGCCGTCGGCCTCTTCCCTCGTGCCATCGTCACCTTCGGCTCATCATCAGTGTTGTTGGAAGGCTCTGGTGCGTTGTCGTTCACCATGGCGACGGGCTGCGGTGACGCCCTCAGCAGGCCAAGGAAGTCTATGTCCACCGGGCATTGGACTCCTCGGAGATACTCGTCCCTGAAGGCCGGGTTGGGAGCACACACCCACGACAAAATTATAGGATGGGGTGGCAGAAGTGGGCGTTTTATTTGTTCAAGATCACAGACTTCATTTTCAGTACTACAAGTTGTGTTTTGGACACGCATTATCCAGGCAACCGTACTACCAGGCACGTGAGAGAATGTCTGGATAATGAGTATCCGAAATACAACTATCAATCCTGCTTGCAGAGAAAAGGCACTTAGCACAGACACGTGACGCTTGAATGTAAACACCATGGATAATCTCGTAGGATTTTTCACTTTGAGATATATCAGAACATACAAGAAAATTCACAGGAACGAATATAGATTAAAAACAAAATTCTCATGAATCATAAAGATGAGATTCATCATATCGTCAAATATACAATTTTTTATTGAGATGTTTGATCGAACAACGAAGAGCACATCATGCGATTAAAGAAACAAGATGCTAGCATGAATCTTAAACATGATAGTAACCATCAACTTATTGACACATAGTGTCATGTGGTTTTGACACAACTTTCCAAGGCATACACCCCTATTTGGGATGTTTTATATGTGCATCATGACCCATGCTAGCTCCTTTTTATTCTCTCTCAAACAACTTCTCTTTTTTTAATCTCTTACAACCTTTGAATTTGAACCATTGTAGTTCGCTAAAAAAAATAGATAAAATATGGGGAAATAGTTCGGGATTTTTTATTACGTATATATAATGGTTTTTTATTGAATTTTAAATATTTTGAAATTTTAAGTTTCTCCAAATATTCCGAACCATTTTTACCACATTCTATTTCTAATGTTTTAGTTACCTGCAAAGTTACAAATCTATACGTCGTATTGATTTAGAGATAAAAAAAAGGTCAAAAATGTGTGGGGGTCTTGTAAGTGTCAAAGACACAACTTCCCTTTTTTCCTTGAGATGGATATAACACGACTAACAAGCCAGCGTACTGATCAGGGGCCCAAGGTAAGGTCCATGGTGCTCGCTGAGCCATCAACCTCCTCTTGTGCGCCGTTGTTCACCGCTACGGGGGGGAACCGTTAGCTCCGGCTTGTTATCCTTCAAGACGACGGCCGGCAGCGCATGCATCTTTTATATCACATATAAGTTATGAAAACGAGTCTAAACATATCTAGATCCAAATTTTGCCGTTGATTCATTTTAGAAAGTAATACATTAGATATCAAGTAGGCTTTAAGACTTAATGTAAGAACCTACTTGCCATATCCCGTATGATTTTTTCACTTCGGGATCTGTCGGAACTTCTACAAAAATTACAGTATCAAATGCCGATTAAACAAACTAAAATCTGAAGAAACTTAAAAATGAGGCTCATTATCTAAAATCTGAAGAAACTTAAAAATGAGGCTCATTATCGTCACATATATAGTATTCCGATTGAGATGATCTATCGAACAACGAAGACCCGATTAAACAAACAAGACGCTGGCATGAATCTTAAACATGATAATATCCATCATCTTATTTTGACATAGTTTTTTCCTTGAGACGCATCTAACACGAGTAGGTAACCAGCGTACTGATCAGACGCCCAACGTCAGGTCTAAGGCGCTCACCGAGCCGTCGGCCTCTTCCCCGTGCCATCGTCTCCTCCGGCTCATCGACAGCGTTGTTGGAAGGCTCTGGTGCATTGTCGTTCACCATGGGGGCGCGGCACCCGATTTAGATCAAAGATCTAATCAGTTCTTTAGTTTTCTTTAGATCCAATTTTGAAATTCTCCAGTTCCATAGATTAGATCCACTTTGGCTAAATAAATCCCTATATCTATATCTTGGTGATCCTCCGGCGAAGAGCATTACAAGATCGATCGGTGCCTTGCCTCCGGCGGCAAAACAACACGTCCCATGCGGTCGCCACGCGCAGTCATCGACAGACGACATGACGGCGCGGAACCTGGCATACTCGGCGGATCGCGCCAGTTCACCCGCGTGCCAATCTCCTGCACGCATCGCTGCAAGCAAACATACGAGATTGTTCTTCTTCTGCATGCAGGATACCACGCACGCACATGCATAGGCGCTGCAACATGGGCCAGGTCAGCCGTATCTCCATCAAGAAAAGAAATAGAAGGCCGCGTGACACGCACATGACCATCGCCGTGCAGCTAAGTGCTGCCCCTTCCGCCAAGGCTACTGCATCGACCAATCAGCACTACATCAAGCCGAACTGCATCGAATCGAACTACACCGAGCCGAACAACAACCTCAAACTGTACGACTACGTCACCATCAAGATCTCCACGAGAAGCGACTTCTACATGCACCATCCACACGCCAGGCCGGTGTGGAAGGAGATGCACGTTCTTCCTCGACTTCTCCGGCAGCAAGGCATCTACACCATCGTCGCCGCGAGGGACGCCTCCAAGTGACGTACTACATCACGCCTGCTGCTACATCGTCGACAAATCAACGCCAAGGTCTACATCAACGTGGTCTTCATCGACAATCTCGTCAACACACCGCCGCCGCCGCTACATCGTCCACAAGGATGGACATGCGCCCTCTGACAGTACTACTGCAAGGCGCCACATGACACCGACGACGGCATCGACCGCGTCCGACGGCTAAGACTGCATACAAAAACCCGGCATCACAATTGTGAAAGCCCCTACGACACAACCGCGCGCACGGTTCTGGCAAAACCGTTCTGTGCTCGGTGGGATCCCCCAGTCCTAGCAAAACTGGTGGACTCACTTATGACCGCGTCCTCAGACATCTGCAAGACGCCCCCGACGGTACCTCTTAAGGTGCGAAACGTCGGCCCCGACGGTACCTCTCAAGGTGCAAAACGTCATGAAAAAACCACAACTGCAGCCCCGTCATATACATCGCGCGATTTTTTGCGCCTCCGGCATTGCGGCTACAACGACCACGACGAGTACTACATTGACCACAACACCTCGACCACGGCTACATCACGATTGGCTACCTCGACATCGACATCAAGGGCAACGTCTACAGAACTCATCGGCACCAACTCCAGTCAACAGCGTCCGCGTCATCACTTGCGTCCACGCCACTCCCGCTGTGACTGTGGGAGGGAAGAGAAGAGAGACCATCAGAGACGCACTCGATGATGATGGAGGGGAGAAGACGACGGAAGCGCAAGACTTTAAATCCAATCGCAATCGTCCGTTTCACTCCCGCTACGACTGAGGGGGAATGTTAGAGTATAATACGTAGAGATATTGGTGTATTCTAGAGTTATAGATAGACTCGGTTTAAACCTAGTATGACTTGCCTTGTACTCCAATCCTCTACCCCTTTGTACCTCTATATAAACCCCACGAGGGTCCAAGCAATACAACAATAAAGATTAGGGTTTCTACAACTTTCACAGCCTTCTCAGGCTGGACACTGGACTCAATTTTAGAACTAAGGCTTTATTAATGCCCTGCTTTAGGAAAGCAGCAACAAGGTTCATACAAAGATCCGGGAAATAAAAAACGCGAAAGGGAAAATCCACTGCCTTGATCCACTTGGCTACATCCGCCCCTTATCCAGCTAAAGGATTTTTATCTTTTTTTCATTCATCATTATTCTATTTACTAGTGGAAATTGGCGCGACGGCACGCCGCGCCCTTTGTGGTAAATTTAATTATTGTATGTTTTTTGTTTTAATGAGTAATATACTTTGTAATTAGGGTTTGGTTGTGTCGGTTTGTGCATCAATGACATTAGCTGAATCATGGTTGTTAAAAATATGCAATATGTACAAATGTATGGAGATGTAGGGTCAAAAAATATTGAATTGACAAAGTTGGACAAAATTCTAAAGTTGTTAGAAAAGTTGTCCTTACATTTGTATTATTATTGATTTCAAATGAAGAGGTATGAATTTTTTTAGATTTTCCTGTAACTATTCTCAAGTTCATCAATTTTGCATGTGATGCAACAGTTGCAAAGTTTTTTTTTTTTTTTTGCAAATTTTAATACTTTTTCTTTGTATTATTCCGAATTGTAGATGGAAAGTTATAAATTTTACAAAATTTAGATCTTCCTATAATTAATAAATTGGATATGATTTGTAAAAGTGTAATTTAAATTAAATTCGAATTGATTAATCATATATGGAATGCAATAGTTGCAAAAAAATTCTCCAAATTGGATATGAATTGTAAAAGTGTAATTTAAATTAAATTCGAATTGAGTAATCATATATGGAATGCAATAGTTGCAAATATTATTTTTTTTTCTCCTTTCAAATTTTCATATATTTTTTTTGCAATATTTCGAATTTCAAATGGAAAGTTATAAATTTTGCAAATTTTAGGTTTTATTGTAATTGGTAAATGGCTGACAGGGTGGGTCCCGCGTGTCAGGTTTTTTAGTAGTTAAAAAATTATGAAAAATCTGACATGTGGGTCGTTGTGACGTGTTTGATGACGTCATGGTCGTTGGAGATGGGCGTGCTCCCGCTGCCGAGGTCTTGCCAGCGCCGCCGAGCTCGCGGTCGAGCAGGTGTGCGTGCACGCGGGCCTGGATCGGCACGGATCGGCGCCAGGGTGTCGAGGGGAGCAAGGTGGGCGGAGACGCGGACTGTTAGGTCACCGGAGCCGCCGCCGGCGAGGAAATCTGCGGCGGCGGCCGTGGAGAACAACGATGTCGATTCTGAGTCGCGTGCGCCGCTATGGGAAGCGATACTGGGTGAGGATAGAGAGTAGGCGGTGGCGGAGCTGGTGATAGGACGCGATTTGTCCGGGGAGGAACGTGGCGGCGCCGGCGCGCGTCGGCGGCGGCGGGGAAGTCCGGCTCGCGTGAGAGAGAAGAGGGGAAAGGTGAGGTCTGTGGGCACTTTTACACGGAGATCCCTGAGGTTTTCTGCAATCACAGATTGGTCCTTCGCGGGGGTTTTCTGTAAGTTTTTGCACTGAAGCGACGTGTGGATCGTTCGATTTGTGATCGATGGTGCGGAAGCGGTCAGGAACTGTATCTTTCCCGGATGAATAGTTTTCGGAGCGCGGACAGGCCGTTGTTTCGGCGCTCCTTTCTATTTAATTCTAATTCTATTTATTTTGATTTGACCTCCATACTTCGATCGAGATATTGGACATAGAATCTACTACAAGTCTGAAAAGAACAAACGCCACCACAACCCACGCAGGGGTCACCATCCACCAGAACTCCCACGCAGGGGATCGCCACCGCCTAAAGCTAGGCTTCATAGAGGGACACTGAAATCAATGACGTGGACGTGGGTGTGTAGTTCATTATGCATGCATTTGACATGGAAATATCATCTTAATCATAGGTGTTAATTTATGTCGATGTGGATCGGTTTCCGGAGTGGGGTATTAAATTGATGCACTAGCCAATTATCTCAAAAGTCCGAACTGATGGGAAAGGGTTGTGCAATGTATATATTATATTTCTGACACTCCCCCTCACGTCCATGATAGACAGCAAGAACTTCTCTTCACTCTCTAGCCCAACGCATAAGCTTCAGTTCAGTACTAAATGGATGCCACCCGGATAAGTAGGTTGTTCAATCCTCAGCAAGGAGAGTGTGGAAAACCGGGTACAAAGCCTTCCAACATAAGTTATTACAACCTTTTTTCGAAACAGCAAAGCGTGGCTTCTCGCTCTGGGACACTGGGGTGGTCTACGATCAATCAGGCTGATCATCCTTATGTAAACAAATCTTCCTTCACAGTGATCTGCCCTAGGGCGTTCGAAGCTTTAGACAAGGGTACTTGGGTACAGCTTACAGAAACAATCACTTAGGCTGACGATGAGAAGTTTCGCCCCATGGCGAGTAAGATGTTTTCAAATCCATGGGAATGAAAGACATAGATAGCGAGCGGGCTACCCACTCTAAACCCACGCCAATCCTTACCATTGGTCACTAGATTTTTGGGTGTCCGCAGATATTTAATTTTTAATACTGCGTTGGTCAGGACTTGAACTCTAAACCTCTGGCTCTGATACCATATTAAATTGATGCACTAGCCAATTATCTCAAAAGTCCGAACTGATGGAAAATGGCTGTGCAATGTATATATTATATTTCTGACATGGGGTGCCATCCTCTTCTAGAACTTGGATCCGCATTGCAAGTTTAGAGAAAAGTAGCATTGCCGTATCTCATACGAGGGAGTGAAAAACGGCCATAAGTTCCTCGGCTGTCACCACAGATGGCCGAGGTGCAATTACTTGTTTTTTGCTCCACGACAAGCACTCACTGGGCTGGCAATGTGTGTTGGCGATGATGTGGAGAGATGTCGTCTACAACTTGTACGATATCCAACTCTAGCTACGAGGACACCATGGAGTGAGCAAAGAGGAAATCTGAAAAGGAGGTGTCTCGTTTGCTAAGCGGGTTTAAGGCGACGAGCGGCGCTATATTATTGAAACCTCAATTTGGTGACAGTCGATGGAGGTGTCGTATGTACGCCACATATCAAATTGTCACATTTGTATTTGTTATTGTACATATTTAACATGTTTATGTTGTTATCTATGTTGTTTGTGCGAAGTTGCACATGAAGCACCTTCCTATATTATTGTCGATTAATTTCTTAATTTCCTTATTTTATATGCTATCATACACCTTTATAGACAACTTGTAATAATCCATATTGAACAACAAAGAGAACACACGAGCAAGTGTTTGCTTAATTACATCACCTACACGTGGACACATTTCGACACGTGCAGATTCCATAAGGTCCACGCTGAGACAACGTTGAAAATAATCACAAATTGGAGAAGAGGGTTGGGAGGAACAATTTTTTAGTTTATGATTGAGCACTTAGTTCAAAGATATTTCCGCCACAGATTATCGCGATAGATTATCGCAGGAAGGTACTCGCATATCCAAATTGCATGGCCAGTTATCGGCGCACTTATTATCTGGAGGGTCGCTGTTTGCATTATTTGCGTCAGTAACTCTCAAAATAACGCATTTTCATTCACAGAAGTCCAGAGAGTGGCTAATAAAGGCATTAGAAATGTCATAAAAATCTGGAAACAAAATCTAACATGTCCATGAGCATGTAAAATATTATAGAAAATACAAAAGACATTTTTGGTTGTCTGCGCAAGAAAATTTGGAGCTCCAAAAACTCTTTTTACAGCGTAATTTCTTTTGACAGCACCACATCTATCTTTTCTTCATTAAACTTTGCATACGTGTAAAAACGCACGCATAGAAAATATAATATTTTTTAGTATTTTTCAAAAAAAAAGTAGAATTTCTGTTGTAGATGATAGTACAATACATGGTTACAATTTCGTATCCAATGGGATCATGCATTACCTTGTTTACACCAAAGTTTGTCCCCTAGAACCATGGGGAAAACAAGAGGTTCATTCCAAGATGTTTGAGTGTGGGAAATTTTTGATGAAATGTAATGCAAGGAAGTTCTTCCAAAAAATACAATAGGAATTAAATGAAACAAATCACATCCAAAAAGTTACTAACTATTGCTCCAAATTTCTGAAGAGCCCTTAGTGTGAGATGTAACTTTGCAGCCCTCACTGAAACAACCCTGAACACAATCGCAAATTCGACTAGCGGGTTGGGAGAAACAATATTTTAAGTTTATGATTGAGCACTTAGTTCAAGATAAGGTTAGTGTTTTTTCCTCTCTGGATTGTTTTTTCTACAAAAGTGTTAGGTATAGTAAAGCAAACGGGGAATATTTTCATTCGTCGGAACAATATTTGTGAGTACCTTACCGCGATAATATGTGGCGGAAGAATGCCCACCATATCCAAATTGCATGGCCACTTATCAGGGCCCATATTATCTGGAGGGTCGCCGCTCTCAATATTTGCGCTAATAACTCTCAAAATAACATATTTTCATCCGGCTTCAAATTAGAGGTTCAGACCATGGCTAATAAAGGCATTTGAAATGTCATAAAAATATTGAAACAAAATCGGACATGTCCATGTGCATGTAAAATTTCAGAGAAAATAAAAAGACCTTTTGTTGTCTGCATAATAAAATTTGGAGCTCCAAAATCTTTTTTTACAGCATAGTTTCTTTTGAGGGCACCACATGTATCTTTTCTTCATTAAACTTTGCAGACACGTAAAAAACACAGCCATATGCAATGTAAAAACAATCAGTTTTTTCATACAAAAAAAAAAAACTGTTCACATAGGAACGACACCCAAGTTATCTCTCATCTGCAGCGAATTAAGCCCACCTTTAAGTTCAGTTTCTACAGGTATTTTCAGGTATCGTGAACTGGGCCGATTACCAGTCTGAGAAAGCGTAACTAGACTCTGGTCTGGGGGCTATTAACTGTCTCTCGGGTTCCGGCCGCAGGTCCTCTTGGTTCAGAACATGAAGCCCAGTTCCAAGTTCCTTCGCCGAAGTGGCCGAGCCCACTTGTAATGTACAGTACTGCCGTCGCTCTCGCTGCTTGCATCAACAATGGACATTGACAGAACTCACAGAAGCCACGGCACTGCAGTGCAGATCCTTAGAAAACGACGGCGTTGCTTTCTTCTCAGGAACAAAATTATGCGAGCTTTGCTTAGCTTCTGTAGACGGAAAGCAAGATTATATAGTAATAGTATGTCAACATCGCAGCACGTGGGATTTTCATTAGGCTTTGTTGCGTGGTTGCAACCGTGATCGATCTGTCGTAAAGACACCGGTACAAAATTCATGCCCGGAAAGATACGCCTTTCGTCGCAGAGAAGACGACAATGAGCGTGTACGTGCTACAGCTATGTGGTTATGTATCTGTGTCATGAAAATATCGAGCTGGAAGTCTCTATTACATAGCTAGATGGTGGACCGAACCTCGCTTATAGTATGGTATGGTTAGGGTCAGCCCCATTCTATATACTGTAATAGAACTGTTTGCACACATAAAGACTGCACTTCACATGCCTTGTTTTGTTATATCAGGGCCACATGAAATTTTCTACACTGCACATATCGTTGCTCTTCCAGCACTTGTGAGCTGTGAGTTCGATGAAACGATGCTTCTGAACGGCTGGGTTCGAAATGTGGCTCATTTGGTCCGGTGTCATGGTCAGAGACAGCTCTATATCTGTCAGTGCAGGGCCTCAAGGTTGGTCGACAGTTCGACGCAGCTCTCCACAACTGTGCCCGATGGGCCCGGGCGTATCTGCGACACGACGGACGATCGAGACTTGGAGCTAGCATTGCTGAGAGGCAAGGATCGGCTAACGCTCTGCTGGAAATTCGTACGTGTACTGAACCAATGAGTCATGGCACATGGTTGTGGGAATATTGCCCCGGCCATGAACATCACTTTCTATCATAGTACTAGGGGCATGGGCGAGATATTTTTTGGAGGTAGTCCCCGTTTGCAAGACAGACAGTTAAGCCGAGAGCTGGTCCTCACATTCTCGCAAACATTATTTCCAAGATTATTGGCGCACAAGTTAGTTCAATTCGCAACCGCACATATGCAAAAATTGCTGGGATTTGGCTTACAACACTCACCACAGCTTCCCAGAGAGATTGGACCACCATGCGACAGGCCAGTTGTACTTGTATAGCTGAAGATGAAGTATAAACCACAGAGACAGAGCATAGATATATCGAACGCAAATCTTGTCTCTGCTGTAAAGAGAACAACAGAACATGCTTGCCGCGGCGCTGCTCACCACATCTTTCGTGTGGATGAGTTCCTTCCTACGCAACCAGATTGCACAAAAATGGTCGAGAGAGCAAGCAACCGTTCATCCTCAGAGACAAGATAAAGCAGAACAAAACTCGAAATATCATTCATCCAAGTACTCAAAAAAGTTGCCCTTCGATGTTCAGTTATTCGGCCATAAACACGAGATGGTCTACAACACAACACGACACGGACGGAGTGATGACGCCAATGCAATGACAGACGCACAGACAAACACACCGGCAGCCATGTCATGGCCACCGACACCAACGACGAACACCGGCCAAACTAAACCGGTGATGGCTAGAAGACAGAAAAGGTAAAGACGAAACTGACAAGAGCCACGGACATCCAACACGCTACTCCTTGCACCTGCTGCAACTCTTCTAGCATTGGCACGGTGATAGTCTTCCTTGTGCCCAGATGCTCTCTGCTATCTAAATACTAACCAGCCATATGTGGTAGATGGATGGATACTTGGTGTAGGATCTCTTCCTGAGTTCTTCCTTACATTCCTGCAGCACGGTTGATTACGATGGAGATGGACCTTCACGCCTAGAACTTGTTGCTGTACCAGAAGACGCCCTTGCGGTCCGCGGGCTCAACATAAATGCACTCCTTGGCCTCGCGCCATGTAGCCTTGGCTACGGGGGTGGGGTCGAACTGGTAGTACTCGCCGAGGATAGGCTTGATCGCCTTGGTGGCCTCCATGGCATGGTAGTGCGGCATGGTGGAGAAGAGGTGGTGTGCGACATGCGTGTCCGTGATGTTGTGGAACACGCGGTTGAGGATGCCGTAGTCGCGGTCCATGGTGGCGAGCGCCCCGCGCAGCCAGTCCCACTCTGTGGAGTCGTAGTGTGGCAGCGCCGGGTGGGTGTGCTGCAGGTAGGTGATGAGGACCAGCCACGCGTTGACGATCAGCAGAGGCACGGCGTAGATGCGCACCACCCACCAGAACCCGAACGCCGACGCGAGCTTGAAGAGTGCGAACGCCGTGGCCAGCACACCGACGTCCGAGATGAAGATCTGAGCACGCTCCCGGTCGTTGTAGATGGGGCCGTAGGGGTCGAAGTGGCAGGCGAAGCGCGGGTACGGGCGGCCCGAGGCATTCGTCGCCAGGTACAGCGGCCACCCGAGGGTGAGCTGCACGGTGATGTGCACCAGACGGCCGAAAGGGTTGTTGTAGATGTAGGGTGTGTACCAGGCCAGCGCGTCCTTCTGCTTGGGGACGAACACCTCGTCGCGTTCCATGGAGCCGGTGTTGGAGTGGTGGCGACGGTGGCTGTACTTCCAGGAGAAGTAGGGGACGAGCAGCCACGAGTGGAGCACCAGGCCGACGATGTCGTCGAGCAGCGAGTAGTCGGAGAAGGCGTGGTGGCCACACTCGTGCGCGATGACCCAGACGCCAGTCATGACGCAGCCCTGCACGATCCAGTACAGCGGCCAGGCGCCAAGCTGCAGCACGCTCGGCAGGGTCGGGATACAGACCAGAGCCACGTACAGGAGAGCCGCCACGATGACGAGGTCATGGACCACGTAGGAGAAGGACTTGACCACCGAGCGCTCGAAGCAGTGGGGTGGGATGGCCTTCTTGATCTGCCCCAGCGAGAACGGCGGCTTGTCCGTCGGTGAGCGCTGGAATGTCGCGGCGCCACCGGTGCGGCTGAGCTGCTCCTGCTTCTCCCGCTCCTTCTCCGTCATTCTGCCGCCGGCACCCATGTTGCTGCTGACAACAACAACAAAAACATAGGCGATCAGACAGTGTAAATGAAGATATATCATAACGGGATCAGAAGGTGCATATATGAACAGTGGTATAGTCTAACGGAAAATAATTCAAGACCGCTACGAATGAGAATATCAAGAATAGTAGCAAGTTGGTTCTAATTTACTCCAGTTCTACGAGTGCACGAGACAAAGAAACAGAGCCCCATTCACGCACGGTGGTGCCATGCCACGATCAAAGCATATCTCTCTCTTTTTTTTGGCTAAACGAGTTAAAATATTCCGAGATGACATGGCAAATTGGCGATCTCAGCATGTGCGAGGCCAATGGCATCTGCGACATCCTCAGATTTCCTTTCGGGCGCGTGCACCGTAGCTGCTTCACGTGTACTCTGCTAAATCCAGATCTGCCCATGCCTCACAAAGAAATCGGCTGCCCGTAAGAGCATCTCCAACAGCAGCGCTAAAAACAGCGCGCGCCCAAGAAACCGCCGATATCGCGCGCGCGCACCCGTTTCGGCGTCTCCAGCAGCCGGGCTAAAACTCCGCGCGCGGTAAAAAGGGGCCAGCGCGCTGGCCCGAGCGGTACTCCTTGCGCTGAATTTGGGGCGGCCGCTCCAGCGCGCGCGTCGAAAGGAAATTGCGCGCGAGAGAGCAACCACCACCCGGAAAATTCCCCACTGCTCCCGCCGTCGCCCTCGCTTCGCGTAGCGCGCGGTGCCGCCGGCGAAATTCCAGCGATGGAAGGCGACTCGAGCGTCCCTCCGACGCCGCCCTACGTGCGCGACCCCTCTCCCGTCGGCGCCGCCGCAAACCCTAGCGCGAGCGTGACCAACCCCGCCGCCGCGCCGCACCAAATCCCGGCGTGGGGCTCGCGCGCGGCCTTTTCACGGCGCCACGGCCGAACTCCGTCGGAGCCGTCGCGCAGGCGCCCGGAGCGCAGCGGCGGAACGTCCTCCCCAAGCGCTCGATTGCGGCGGCGACGACGGTGGCGGCAGCCAAGAAGATGAAGGTGGGCGGCGCCGCTGCGGCGCCAGCGAGCAAGAGGAAGGCGACGCCTGCGCCATTGGCCCCGCCTCCGCCACCGCCACCCGTAGCGCCGGCACCCGCGCCGGAGCCGTCGCTTTTTGCGCCGGAGGATGCACATAGGGTGCTTGACGAAATTCCTAGGAGGTACTTTTGTCCATCTTGCTTGACAATTCGCTTTGATTCGTCCCCTTACTTGACTATCTTCAACTTATTTGTAGTTTGAGTGATGACGCATATTTCTCAACAATGGGAGTTGGCTCCAACACTTCACATTGGTCCCAAACCAATGAACTACATGACGATGATCATGAATTTGAAGAAGAAGTGGATGAGGATGGAGAGGGTTTGGTTGGTCCTCCGAAAGGAAGGTCGGTCAACTACACCGTGCAAGATGACCTTTTGCTATGCGAGACATACCTAAATGTGTCTTTGGATGCCTCCGTCGCAACGGCCCAAACATTCAACGCATATTGGGATAGGATGAAGGAGTATTATGACACGCACAATAAGAGTGGAATTGAGCGAAGCAATAGATCACTTCGCTCTCGGTGGTCATTGATAAACACCGATTGTCAAAAGTGGGCGGGGCAATGGCGGCGGTTGATGCCCTTAACCCAAGTGGCACAAATGACGTAGATAGGGTAAGTGTCTCATTTGTGTACCCACATCAGTGCACAATACTTGTTCTTTTCAATTATTATGTGCTCAATACTTGTTCTTTTCAATGTGTAGCTCAATATTGCACAAAACTTGTTCCGTGGAGAAGATAAGAAGAACAAGAAAGGCAAGGTGAAGAAAGGGAAAGCATTTGTGTTGTCCCATTGCTATGAGATCTTGAAGGATGAAGAGAAATGGAAGAAGCGTGATGTTCTAGAGGTGCCAAGTATTAAAGAAGTGTTGAACTTGGACGAAGATGAAGCATCAAGCGACGGCGGCAAGAGGAGGAGCCCGACCCCTACCTCGGTGAACTATGCAAATCCAAGGAGACCAACAGGTGCAAAAATAGCAAAAGAGAGAAAGAAAGGAGGAGGAGGAGATGATGATCTCAAGAAGGCCATGGAGGAAATGGTGAAAACACGAAGGTTGGCAATGGAGGAGAGGAAATTGGCGCAAGAGGCGAAGCAAAAGAAGAATAGCCTACACGCTGAGACCGAAGCAAGAAAGTTGGCGGCGGAGGAGAAGAGGTTGGCAATTGAGGAGAAGAAATTGGAAATGGCGGAGCAAGCTAGGATGATGGAGTGGGAGAAATACCTCTTCTTCGTGGACACATCACACTTTGATGACAAGCAAAAGGAGTACCTCAACATACGCCGTGATGAACTATTGATGAAGAAAAGAATGATGGGCATGGGAGGCGTTGGTGGTACCATGGGAGGCTTTGGAGGTATAGGAACAAGCATGGAGGGCATGGGAGGAAATGGAGTGATGAATGCACCTCCGATGGGCATGGGAGGCATGAGTTTTGGCTCTCTTTTGGGAGGCATGGGACCGTATGGAGGGATGGGCGGCATGGGAGGCGTTGGTGTTACCATGGGAGTACCTCCGATGGGCATGGGAAGCATGGGTGCATCTCCAAACATATTTGGAGCATATGGTGGGATGGGCACCATGGGAGGAATGGGTACACCGCCGGTTAACTTGGGTGCAACCATGGGTAGAGGCAATACTACCATGGTGTCTCCTATGCCTTCGGATGGTGCATGTGGAAATAGTGCAAGCACCGTCCCCGTCAATGATGAAGATGGTTGTGGACAAGGTGAAGAGAAGGAGGAGGAAGAAGAGGAGGTGGAGAAAGAAATTGGAGAGAAATAAACTTGTTGTATGCACTTTGGTGAATTTGTGCTATGAATTTGCTATGTTGCTATTGTGCTATGTTGCTATGGAATTTGCTATGTTGCTATTTAAATGTGCTATGTTGCTATTTTGCTATGAAATTTGCTATGGCGCTGCTCGCGCGCGCTGCATTTTAGCGCGACTGCTGAACCGCGACAGCGCCGCGCTACATTTATAGCGCGTCTGCTAAAGCAAAACTGGCGCCGCAAAAAAAATTTAGCGCGCCGACGCCTAGCGCTGCTGCTGGAGATGCTCTAACACTAGTAAAACACAGGACGGTACAAGATGGAGAAATAGAGTTAAAGAAGTTTGGCTGTGGTGATTGCTACCTGCCTTGTGTTGGTTAAAACTCTGGTCTGATGAGAAATTCAGAATGTTTGCGTAGTCTAAACTCTCAAGACTAGAAAGGTACAGAGATAGTATGCACCAGAAACATGTTCAAAGACGGCAACTCATCCAAAGTCCGATGCACATATGCATGCAGGATGACCAGATCACGCAGCTTGCACGGTCAAAATAAAACATCGGCCATCTAATCTTATGGACAAGAGACTACTACGAGACTATAGGACGTATTATTCAGTCAGAGCTGAGTCACCCACCTACCACCCTTTGTCCAGGGCACACTTCCCCACCGCGAAACAGGGGTAAAACGAGGTGAGCTGCACGTGATTCCCACGTTGATTGAAGAAACAGAGCGCATCTTCACCCGGCGGGTAGGTGGATTCCCGATTCAGATGCCGCCTCGCTTGTGTGAAAATAAGAAGAAGAAAGATGGTAGCGTTGCTCCCACGGCCAAACCACGAGACAGATAGCGATGTTGGCCGACTGTGCCGAAAGATGTTCGCCTTTGCTTATTCTGGGCATTAATTCCCGATTAGCCGACTGTGTCGATCGATTAGGACCGGCTTGCTGATTCTAGGCATTAATCGTGGCTGATTATACTTGCTGCTGGCCGTGCTCCCACGGCCAAACCGCGATACCGATAGCGATGTTGGCCTTTGCTGATTCTGGGCATTAATTCCCGATTAGCCATCGATTAGGACCGGCCTGCTGATTCTGGGGATTAATCGTGGATGATTATGCTTGCTGCTGGCCGTGTTTGATTAAGGTTAGGAGGACCAGAGCGGGGCACATGCCAGAGCAAGTACAGGGTGCTACTACCCCAAGTTGGAAGTGCGGGTAGGAAGAAGAAACAACCCGAAGTGGAGGAGAGGACCATCCTGCGAGCTGCGGCCTAGCGCACCCAGATCTGCACCTGTGTACATTTGTGCGCATCCAGCTAAGCCATCCCTGCCGCCGGAAATGTGAGAGCTAGGTGAAAAGGAACAGCCGGTGCTAGTGGTGAAAATGAAACGGTTGGTGCAGGCCGTCCTGTGGGGGATCTGGGCTCCACACGGCCGAATATTTTCAGCCTCTGACCCATGCAGGTCTGTCTTGCCTGTATCTCGGCTCAGACAGACAAGCGGCCGTGGCGTCACGGAGCGCAAGGGGACAAATCGCCACCGTCCAGAAAAACGCCGGCGACAGAGTATCTGACCTCGGGCGTGAATCACGATGCCGATGTCAACCGCACGAACAAGCCAGCCGCCGCCGACCGGCGTGCGTGTGGGAGGCGATGTGTTTGTTCAAAGGAACGGCCAAACTTTCTTTTCTTTCTTTCTTCTTAGGATAGTACTCTAACGACTCGGGCATGGGAACCATATGGCACCGTCGGCCGGGTTCCGTTCGGAAAAGGGGAGATTTTCTGTGTCAGCGATAACGACCACGGCAACAACTTGCCTCTTTCAAAACCTGATGACTACTGTAGATAGAACTTTTTTGTTTTTTGGAGTACATGGAACTTGACCTCTTTGAAAACTGAACACTTGCCTGTTCTCAAAGGTCAATTTGTACATCGAAAAACGAAGAATTAATTACCGGCGAGGCCTAATCGCGACAGGGATTGTAAAAAAATGATGTAAAGGTAGCAGCTTTTGAAGCAAAATTAACGGGAGCTGCGGAAAGGCGGCCGTGCCAGAAAGACGGCATTTTTTAGAAACCTAAAATTGAGTGGTAACTGACGGTGGAGGAGCAGAGATCAGGACCCAGAAGGTATACGGAGATATCTGATGACCATGCGCACCGAAATCCTACAGATCTGGTCAATCGTCTGCAACGGCTCGCGAGGCGTGCAAGGTCCTCCCCGCCCGTCGAGTGTAGCCACAGGCATGGACCGCCGCCCTGCCGGCCACCGCTGGTGGTCTCGCCGTCCGGCGTCTCTTCCCTGTTGGCTGCGGAAGAACCATTCGGCGCTGCGACACCCATGCACGCATCGACGGCCAGCCCCTTCCGTTCCAGATCTCGCCCAGGAGGCTGCGACGAGGAGCTGAACCGCGGTGGCACTTGCCCGCGGCGGCGGCAGCCTCGGTATTATCGTCTTCCGCTACGGCCCAACAGAACAAGCTCTGCTCGACCGGCAACGGAGAAACTCCCCGTGTGATTCCCAATCCCCCACTACCTCTCAGCCGCCCATCCGCCGGAGCCCGGACGAATCCACGGCAGGACGGACGAATCTACGAATAGAAGGACAAGACGAGGAATTCCAATGCGTACCTGATAGGGGTGGTGGAGCTGGCCGGAGAGGGGCAGATCGGGCGGACACCCTGCACACACGCTCCCGCGCGCGCACCCTTTCCTCGCCCTCGCCTCTGCTCCTCTTGTTGACGGACGGGAGGAACGAGTGGTTTATGCGAGGGAGGAGAAGGCCGCCTCCGAGTCCACCGGTGGGGGATGCTATTTAAAAGCACCCGGCCCCCTCACGCGCCGCTCACTGCCGTGTGGGCCCTGCATGACAGATGTGGAGCACTCACCCAGGAAATCTGGCCACGTACACGTGTCGCGATCTGTATCGCGCGTCTGAGGGGGCCGTGACCCGGATCTCCCAGCGCGGGATGTCAGCCGCCCGTTGCCGCGATCCGACGGTGGAGACTGCGCCACTGGAACGGGGTGTGATTCACAGGATATATATACAGTTGGCGTTTTTGTTAGGCAGCTGAGGGTTTTCATGGAATCCATGCCATTTTCGATAGAGGTTTCGTGGGCGGAAATGAGCCAGCCGAACATTTCTGCCAGATGGATGTAACATGTTGTGTCTTGCCGCTCAAAAAAACGATGGTTACTGTATTTTATTTTGAGCTTGGATGATTTAATGGAGCATGTACTACCCATCATTAGATATCGTGATAAGTATACTCCAATTGTTTTTCTGTTTTGGTTGGGAGAGACATTACATGAGACTCGGCATTGCTCTGTTGTAAATGATGTGTTAGTCGACAAATAAGCTTACGTGGCAAGTTTCCGACCGTCCAATTCACATTGCAAGCGTTTGTCGCGCACGGCGTAAATGTGCATCTCGCTTGTGCGTATGCCTATTCTATTTGGTGTTTTCGTAAAAATAAGTAGTAGTTGTCTTACTAGCACCCGGTAGCAACAATGTATATTTTCTTTTCTTTTTTGCGGTTTATATCATGTAAACTCGTTATATGTTTTCTTAGTAAAATCTTTAGTTATAGTTATACATGTGGCTTACCCAGATAAAACATTGTTTCCGTTGTAAGCCATGCATGTGTCCATGGTGAAGTGTATGTGCTGACTTGTCGATCATCAAGTTCGATAATGGTAGACTTCAGTGTGATGTACTTGGTGTTTTCCCTATAAGTTGTCTCGCGGTGATATAAGATTATTCGGCAGCTTGTCCCATGCTTTAGTTTCTCATGTGTCATCATAGTAAAAACTTCAAAATGAAAAACAAAACATAACTAAAAGAAGAATATGTTCATGTGTACACCGAACACGTCCTCGTGTATCCTCGGGAGCAGTGGTAATGTGCCGCAAGCATCCGAACGAAATTGTTTAGAAGCACAATATGCAAGACAATACAGACCATGCTTTTTCAACCTGACGCCCTACTTTCCCATGAGGTACCCCTTGAGGGCTTGAAGTGACGATGGGGTGAGCTAGATCGATTTGCTCACATATAACTTAGTTGTCGATCAACGAGAGAATCTCGGTGATCACGGAGTCGCCGATGAACGGAACGAGTGACAAGGGTTAACGGATCAAAAGATATATGTAGTAAAGCTATGACTGATTTGTGTTCTTAGGTGTACAATCGTCATCACCCTTACATTATATAGTGTATCTTGTCCTCCCGTGCAAGTCATGATCTACGTGTTTACAGGTTCGGATCGAATACAACTCCTACTCTAAACTAGACAAGACTCCTCTTATGGGTCGGTACATTACTCTTATGGGTCGGAACAAGATTTCGTATGTGCGCCAATCTCCTGGCGAAGTTGAAGAACAATGCCTCGCCTAAACTGATGAGGACTACATCCTCGCCTATGAGCATGAGTCGGCTTCCTTTTTTTGTTTCATTGGATTGTGCTTGATGGCACTAGGCGACATGCCTACTAGAATCTTCATACGAATCCCGATTGTATGGCCAACCATTGTGAGTATAATGCTAGATGCTCGGGACCACGTTACATTTGTTTTTTTTCTTCTCCTTCATATTTACCTTTTCTATTTTTTTGCATCAGCCATATATACTAAGGGCAATATATGCATATCGACTTCTGAGCATCTAGGAAGATTTCTGCACACTTGGATGGAATTTTTTCATATATCTTCTGGTTATAGCGCGGGGTAGCACATGCCCATGTTGGGTCCCTGGGGGTTGATGTCTACGCACGCTTCTATTCTTGTAGACAGTGTTGGGCCTCCAAGAGCAGAGGTTTGTAGAACAGCAGCAAGTTTCCCTTAAGTGAATCACCCAAGGTTTATCGAACTCAGGGAGGTAGAGGTCAAAGATATCCCTCTCAAGCAACCCTGCAATTAAGATACAAGAAGTCTCTTGTGTCCCCAACACACCCAATACACTTGTCAGATGTATAGGTGCACTAGTTCGGCGAAGAGATAGTGAAATACAAGTGATATGGATGATTAAGTAGTAACTGCAATCTGAAATAAAGATGGCAGCAAGCAAACATGTAGCAGAACTTGTTGTAAACGGTGTTTCAATGCTTAGAAACAAGGCCTAGGGATCATACTTTCACTAGTGGACACTCTCAACAATGATCTCATAACTGAATAAGTAAAAGCTACTCTTAAACACTCTCTTGTTGGATAACAAACACCATTCATTGTGTAGGGCTACAAAAGCACACCTCAAGCCGGAGTAAACAAGCGCCACAACGTCATAAAGGAATCACACACGGTGCACACACTGTCACCTTTACACCGTGGAGAGTACCGGAGTTCATATTAAAGTAACCTATAGAGTGCATAATAGATAAAGAGTAACATCTACATATTCAACTAGATTAGCACAACTGAACACAAGTAAATACTGCTCGGGATTATTCTCCTTCTTGATAACACAAGAGTACTACGTGTAGGGCTGCAAAAGCACTCCTCAAAGTCTGAGTAAACAAACACCACAGTTCCCAAGAATAAGCCATGATAAATATCTAAATTATTCATAGAGTCACACAAGTACCCACACTGTCACCTTGATACCGTGTTGTCACAACGACTCCAGAAACTAGACAAAATCACTTGAGTAGCATAAACATTATTAATGTATTCAGCGATACTAGCAATACACATGATCACATAAAGATCACACCATGGAGAGAGAGATGAACCACATAGCTACCGGTAGAGCCCTCAGCCTCGGGGGAGAACTACTCCCTCCTCATCATGGGAGTCAGCAGCGGCGATGAAGATGGCGGTGGTGTCGATGGAGATGACTCCGGGGGCAATTCCCCGTCCCGGCAGCGTGCCGGAACAGAGACTTCTGTCCCCCGAAACTTGTCGTCGATGGCGGCGGCGCTGCGGAACTCTTCTGGAAATATGACTTGGTTTTTAGGGTTTTCGCTCTGAGGAATAATAGGCGAAGGGGCAACGTCGGTGGAGGCCGAGGGGCCCACACCACCTGTGGCGCGGCAGGGGGCCCACCCGCGCCGGGTGTGGTTTGGCCACCTCGGCGCCCTCCTTCGTCTCTCCTTCGGACTCCGTGACGGTGCTGGAAAAATAGGGACGTGGCCTTTTGTTTCGTGCAATTCCGAGAATATTCGCAGAAGTACTTTTCTGAAACCAAAAACAGCAGAAAACAGGGAACTGGCACTGTGGCATCTTGTTAATAGGTTAGTCCCAGAAAATGCATAAAAGTGATATGAAGTGTATATAAAACATGTAGCAAATGGTATAATATAAGCATGGAACATCAGAAATTATGGATACGTTGGAGACGTATCAAGCATCCCCAAGCTTAGTTCTACTCGTCCTCGAGTAGGTAAAACGATAACAACAAATAATTTCTGAGGAGACATGCTTTCACACAATCTTGATCAATATATTGCAAGGCTCATGTCATGAATGAAGTGACTCAAAGCAATGGTCTATAGTTTGCTAACAAATAGATAAAGAGTAAACAATGAATCATATAAGCAAAAACTTTTCATGAATAGTACTTTCAAGACAAGCATCAAAAAGTTTTGCATAAGAGGTAACTCATAAAGCAATAGATTCAAAGTAAAAGGCATTGAAGCAACACAAAGGATGATTAAGTTTCAGCATTGCTTTCAACTTGTAACATGTATATCTCATGGATAGTTGTCAACATAAAGCAATATAACAAGTGCAATAAGTAAACATGTAAGAATCAATGCACACAAAGTTGACACAAGTGTTTGCTTCTAAGATAGAAAGGAGTAGGTAAACTGACTCAACATAAAGTAAAAGATAGGCCCTTCGCAGAGGGAAGCAGGGATTAAATCATGTGCTAGAGCTTTTTAAGTTTTCGAAAGCATATAGAGAGCACAAAATAAGTATTTGAGAGGTGTTTGTTGTTGTCAACGAATGGTAGTGGGCACTCTAACCCCCTTGTCAACCAGACTTTCAAGAGCGGCTCCCATGAAGGACGTTATCTCTACCAGCAAGGTAGATCATCCCTCTTCTCTTTTGTTTACACATGTATTTTAGTTTCTTTATAGATGACACTCCTCCCAACCTTTTGCTTACACAAGCCATGGCTAACCGAATCCTCGGGTGCCTTCCAACATTCACATACCATGGAGGAGTGTCTATTTGCAAATTAAGTTGCTTACTGATAAATCAGGGCAAAACATGTGAAGAGAATTATTAATGAAAGTTGTAATTAATTGGGGCTGGGCACCCCGTTGCCAGCTCTTTTTGCAAATTATTGGATAAGCGGATGTATATGCCACTAGTCCATTGGTGAAAGTCTGTCAGAAGTAAATGACAAGATTGAAAGATAAAACACCACATACTTCCTCATGAGCTATAAAACATTGACACAAATAAGGAGTAATAAAGTTTTGAATAGTTTAAAGGTAGCACATGAAATATTTACTTGGAATGGCAGGAAATACCACATAGTAGGTAGGTATGGTGGACACAAATGGCATGGGTTTTGGCTCAAGTTTTGGATGCACGAGAAGCATTCCCTCTCAGTACAGAGTTTAGGCTAGCAAGGTTGTTTGAAGCAAACACAAGTATAAACCGGTACAGCAAGAATCACATAAAAACATATTGCAAGTATTATAAGACTCTACACTGTCTTCCTTGTTGCTCAAACATTTTACCAGAAAATATCTAGACCTTAGAGAGAACAAATATGCATCCCAAGTCTCAACAAGCTCTACGGTAGTTCTCCACTACTAGGCTTTAACTACATGATGCAAGAGCTTAAACATGATCTACTTGAGAGCTCAAAACAATTGCAAAGCATCAAATCGAAACAAGACAATGATCTACAAGAATGCATATGTCTTTTCCAATACCAACTACTACATGTAGCATTTTCTTTCTTCCAAACAAACACCAATCAATTTATTTAAACATAAACTCTCCAAATGATAATATAATGCAGCAAGAGAGTATTTATAAACAAGTGCTAACAGCTCGAAGAGATGCATGAAAAACAGGAGCTAAAAGCACTGCAGTAGCTAGTTAAGAATACTCAACAAATATAAGTGAAGAACATGAGTATTCACATGAAAAAGCGGAGCGTGTCTCTCTCCCACACAAGGATTGCTAGGATCCGAATTTATTCAAACAAAAACAAAAATAAAAGCACACAGACGCTCCAAGTAAAGCGCATAAGATGTGAAAGAATTAAAATATAGTTTCACTAGAGATGACCTGATAAGTTGTTGATGAAGAAGGGGATGCCTTGGGCATCCCCAAGCTTAGACGCTTGAGTCTCTTGAATATGGTTGGGATGAACCACGGGGGCATCCCCAAGCTTAGGCTTTTCACTCTTCTTGATCACATAATATCACCCTTCTCGCTTGATCCTTGAAAACTTCCTTCACACCAAACTCAAGACAGTTCTCATTAGAGGGTTAGTGCATAATCAAAAATTCTCATATTCTGTAATGATACAATCAATAAAGCTTCTGGACATTAGCTACAGCCACCAATGCTTTGTGGAGCAAAGAAATCCACACAAACATAGTAAAAGAGCGAATGCAAAACAAAAGGCAGAATCTGTCAAAAACAGAACAGTCTGGAATGACGAATTTTTTCGAGGCACTTAAGTTGCTCAGATGGATCTGGCCTAAAATAATGAAAGTTGCGTACATATCTCAGGAATATGCGTGATTTTTTCAGAATTTTTGAATTTTCTACAGGGAGAAAGCTCAAATCGTGACAGCTAAAAATCTGTCACTGCGCAGAAATCCAAATCTTGCATCAACTTTCAATATAGAACTTTACTTGGCACAACAATGCGATAAAATAAAGATACAAAGGAGTTGCTACAGAAGTAAAAACTCCTTGACTCAAAGAAAACAAAAATAACAGCAAATAAAAACGATGGGTTGTCTCCCATAAGCGCTTTTCTTTAAAGCCTTTTAGCTAGGCATAGTGATTTTGATATGCTCTCATATGTATAAGAGTTGAATATAAGAGAGCATCAAAAGCAAATACCAAACACATTTAAGTCTAACCCACTTCCTATGCAAAGGAGTCTTGTAAGAAAATAAATCAATAAAGCAAAAGTGACTAGCATAGAAGGCAAAACAAGTGCAACTTCAAAAATTTCAACATAAAGAGAGGAGACTTAATATTATTGTGATATATGAACATGTCTCCCTCTCTCATAAGGACCAGTAGGTCTTAAAGTACCCAGCAAATAAAAGCAAATCAAGAGAAAGCTCAAAACTTCATCATAAAGAGAGGTGTTTAGTAACATGAAATTTCTACAACCATATTTCCTCTCTCAAATAATTTTCAGCGGCATCATGAATAAACTCAACAATATAGCTATCACATAAAGCATTCTTATCATGATCCACATGCATAAAAGTATCATTACTCTCCACATAAGCATAATCAATTTATTAGTAATAGTGAGAGTAAAACTATCACAACCATCATTGTATTCATCATAAATTGCAGGCATAGTATAATCATAATAAACTTTATCCTCCATAGTAGGTGGCACCAAAATACCACTATCATTATAATCATCATAAATTGGAGGCAAAGTATCATCAAAGAAAATTTTCTCCTCAAAACTTGGGGGACTAAAAATATCATATTCATCAAAACCAGCTTCCCCAAGCTTAGAGCTTTGCATAGCATTAGCAATAATGGTGTTCAAAGCATTTATAGTAATAACATTGCTACCATCATGCAAATAATTTTCCATAGGTTTTTTAATTTTCTCTTCAAAAGCATCATGTCCTAATTCAATATAAAGTTCATAAAGATCTCTAATTTTTTTGTTGTTTTCCATTAAGCCTAACTAGTGAAAATAAAAACAAGAAACAAAAAGAATAATTGCAGAATCTAAAGGAAATAACTTCGAGCACTCACACACTAGCAACAATACTAGAAAATAGCTTTGTAGCCAGAGGATGTGAATACCTTTTACCTTACCTCCCCGGCAACGGCGCCAGAAAATAGCTTGATGTCTACGCACGCTTCTATTCTTGTAGACAGTGTTGGGCCTCCAAGAGCAGAGGTTTGTAGAACAGCAGCAAGTTTCCCTTAAGTGAATCACCCAAGGTTTATCGAACTCAGGGAGGTAGAGGTCAAAGATATCCCTCTCAAGCAACCCTGCAATTAAGATACAAGAAGTCTCTTGTGTCCCCAACACACCCAATACACTTGTCAGATGTATAGGTGCACTAGTTCGGCGAAGAGATAGTGAAATACAAGTATATGGATGATATAAGTAGTAACTGCAATCTGAAATAAAGATGGCAGCAAGCAAACATGTAGCAGAACTTGTTGTAAACGGTGTTTCAATGCTTAGAAACAAGGCCTAGGGATCATACTTTCACTAGTGGACACTCTCAACAATGATCTCATAACTGAATAAGTAAAAGCTACTCTTAAACACTCTCTTGTTGGATAACAAACACCATTCATTGTGTAGGGCTACAAAAGCACACCTCAAGCCGGAGTAAACAAGCGCCACAACGTCATAAAGGAATCACACACGGTGCACACACTGTCACCTTTACACCGTGGAGAGTACCGGAGTTCATATTAAAGTAACCTATAGAGTGCATAATAGATAAAGAGTAACATCTACATATTCAACTAGATTAGCACAACTGAACACAAGTAAATACTGCTCGGGATTATTCTCCTTCTTGATAACACAAGAGTACTACGTGTAGGGCTGCAAAAGCACTCCTCAAAGTCTGAGTAAACAAACACCACAGTTCCCAAGAATAAGCCATGATAAATATCTAAATTATTCATAGAGTCACACAAGTACCCACACTGTCACCTTGATACCGTGTTGTCACAACGACTCCAGAAACTAGACAAAATCACTTGAGTAGCATAAACATTATTAATGTATTCAGCGATACTAGCAATACACATGATCACATAAAGATCACACCATGGAGAGAGAGATGAACCACATAGCTACCGGTAGAGCCCTCAGCCTCGGGGGAGAACTACTCCCTCCTCATCATGGGAGTCAGCAGCGGCGATGAAGATGGCGGTGGTGTCGATGGAGATGACTCCGGGGGCAATTCCCCGTCCCGGCAGCGTGCCGGAACAGAGACTTCTGTCCCCCGAAACTTGTCGTCGATGGCGGCGGCGCTGCGGAACTCTTCTGGAAATATGACTTGGTTTTTAGGGTTTTCGCTCTGAGGCAATAAATAGGCGAAGGGGCAACGTCGGTGGAGGCTCGAGGGGCCCACACCACCTGTGGCGCGGCAGGGGGCCCACCCGCGCCTGGGTGTGGTTTGGCCACCTCGGCGCCCTCCTTCGTCTCTCCTTCGGACTCCGTGACGGTGCTGGAAAAATAGGGACGTGGCCTTTTGTTTCGTGCAATTCCGAGAATATTCGCAGAAGTACTTTTCTGAAACCAAAAACAGCAGAAAACAGGGAACTGGCACTGTGGCATCTTGTTAATAGGTTAGTCCCAGAAAATGCATAAAAGTGATATGAAGTGATATAAAACATGTAGCAAATGGTATAATATAAGCATGGAACATCAGAAATTATGGATACGTTGGAGACGTATCAGGGGTCTAGCAATAGCAAGCAAAAACTTTGCAACCGCCATGGCATCACCAAGATCTGACTCGGAAGAAGACATCAATTCTTTACCACTAGACACACAGTTGCGGAACTCGGTCGCCTATCAGTTGGGGAAGTGAAGATCGCCGTACCCCTCATACAGCTCCAACATCCTACTCTGGCGAAGCTCCAGCGATCTTCCGGCTTATCACAATAGATGTGGTGCATCTGCTGATATCCACATGTACACTGTGGAGCAGAGTCGGCGAGATTCTAGTCTCGGGGCAGCATGACGGGACTGGGTGGTAGAGGTGCTCGGGCTCACTTGCACAGGGTTACACTCGCGTGTCTTGTGTAGCTTCCCTCCACATCTATATATAGGGAGTAGGTGAGTGGACACACAATGATTGCGTCCCACTTCCCAAAACTCTAACCCTAGTTACCATGGGTCCCACCCACTAACTAATGTCTCCTTGTCGGCTTAGATCCAACCTTTTCTCAGCTCGTGTAAGTAGGATGCTATCCGTCTTACTCCATCCTCTAAATTGTATGACCCAGAAGGCTTACAGTAAGTCGGACACAGTTCCGAGTCACACTCTGAACTGATGATTCGGCATTGGCGCTTCTAGCAAAGTGTGCCGGCTTCCAGTGACTGTTAAGTTTGCCTTTCTCAATGTGACATTATGTCCAAGCCACCTTGCCTCACGACGATGTGGATAAGCTACATGTGAGTTGCATGTCATCGCTTTGTAGATTAACTCTATTCTCGTTTCATGATATGCTACTCAACTCATCTAACTCTTTAGTCGCAATAACTCAGTTAACTCGTAACTGAGTTGTGAACGGTCATGCTTCCTAGTCATATCACACGAGAGATCCCAGAGAATATCTTTTCGTGATGGAGGGGCAAATCCCATCTTAGTGAACCACCTCACGCCTATTGGTTGACACACGGCTGAGCGCCGCTTTTATGACTGCCACTTATGGCCCGCACTAAACATATCAAGATTGATTATCATTTTGCTCGTGAAAGAGTAGCAAATAAATTTCTGAAGATTCGGTTGGTCTCAAGCATGGATCAAGTTTTAGATGACCTTACTAAATCATTGTGTGTCAAAGATCTTTATGAGTTTAAACATAATCTAAACCTCTCACAAAGATTAGATTAAGGGGGCTCGTAGATGCCTTACAACCTTTGTTATGTTTCATATAGATGTAATCTGACCATACATATTATGGTGTAGTACATCAATCAGAGTCGTTGTCCATTATAAATACGCCACAACGAGGGCTCATCTCGATCCCATATACTAACATGTAACCGAGGGCCCTGGACAGCGCATTGTTTATGCCACAGCTTTTAAATGTGGCATTTAGCCATGTATCATGTTGGGGTCTCGTTTCATTTACATATCCAACTCTTTTCCCATGTATTAATAAAAAGAGGTAAATATTTACTTTTGTTTTTAAATGTGTGATCCTACCACTAGTACAGAACGACACATCGGATACCCCTCTATGGAAACAGTATGAGTTAGGCGACGGAAAATCGAGCTTTCCGCGTGAGAAAACCCGCCCCGCCAGACAAGCTGGCACGCGTCCCGTTCTTCATAGGCAACGGTCGCGAATTTTTAACTGTTGCCAATATATTGGTAATGGAGGTTCCTTTCACTCCGTGTGCGATATGTACTTCAATGGCATCGGACATTTGTTTACAACCGTTGGCGAGGTTGCGTATATAAAATTCCTTTTTAGGACTATCTTGGATATTATAAAAGACTGTCGATTTTCTCTTGTTCCTCTGCTCCAGCTTGTTTTTACTCCGCACTCGTGTCCTTCATGGCCAAGAGCATGAGCTCGTCAGGGAGATCGAAGGCGTCCTCCTCCTGCGCCGCCGGGGCCGGGACAGATCTGCCGCTTGTGAAGTGCGTTTGCTGCCGCTGTCGAAACACGATTCGTCGTGTCGCGTTCGGATCTGAACCCAGGCCGGATCTACGTCAAGTGTCCAAATCACAGGGTTAGTTTGACGCTTCGACCAGTTTTGATTGATTCCATTCTATGTGAGATGTTGATTTGGCTCTGGATTCGATTTACCATTTGGCAGGGGAGGGGCGAAGAGTATTCTGGGAGCTGTAAATTTTTTTTGGATTGAAGATTATGTTGAGATGCTGCTTGCTAATGACGTCGAAGTGGAAGCTGCAGAGCTGGAAAATGTAGCCTTGATAGTCAAGAAGGTGAACATGGAGATGAAGCCGCACACTGCAGCAGCTCTAGTTGGTTTGGCATGGAGCCCAACAAACAGTTCGACTAAATCTGACCATGTTGTTGTTGTGCGACTGGAGCGGCATAAAGGAACAAAAATAGCTCAGTTAAATGTTCTTTTGAGCATTGCTAGAATGATTTTGTGTGTTTGTGTGCTGCTGTTAGGTGTGAACTTGTATGCAGCTATGAAAATCAGTAGAATGTATTAGGTTCGTACGCAGCTATGGAAATCAGTAGAATGTATTAGGTTCGTATGCAGCAATGGAAATCGGTAGAATGTATTAGGTTCGTATGGAGCAATGGAAATCAGTACAATGTATTAGGTTCGTATGCAGATATGGAAATCAGTAAAATGTATTAGGTTCGTATGCAGCAACTTATTAGTAATAAGTATCCAATGGAAACGGTTATATAAAATGTCCGTTGCCAATTGGGTGCTTATAAATGTACTGTCGACAAAGCAAGTCATCAGTCTCATTCTCACTCACTCACTGTCTATCTTTGAACCCTAGCCGTCGCACACTGTAGCTTTTTTACTCTCCTCACTCTCTCATGGCTTCCTCTGCCGGCGCTTTTAGATCCCGCCATCGTAACCGCGGCTCTAGCGGCCGCACCGATCTAGCTGCATCTGTTCGTGATGCTAAGGCAGATCTGGAGGCGGCCGTGACGCGGCAGGTGTTGGAGCGCGTTAGGCTGATCTCCTCCGGTGATGCCCAACGTCCTCTGGGCCACGCGGAGCTGGTACAGATCATTCGTCAGGTGGTGATGCAGCAGTTGTGGCGGATCCGCCGTCAACGGAGGCCGATCTGGAGGCCGCTGTCGACGGAGGAGGAGGTGGCCGATCTGGAGGTGCCGTCCACGGAGGAGGAGGTGGCCGATCTGGAGGCGCCGTCCACGGAGAAGAAAATATGAGCTCTAAATCGCTCAGCTCATGAACTAGTTCATCAATTGGTTATATATTAGATTGTTCATCAATTGTGCTCTGTCTTGATATGTCATATTCTCCCGCGGCATAGGCAAGATCTCATGAACTAGAGATGCTCTGTTTTGATATGTGATTTGTATTAGCAACTCATGAAATATTCTATTGGCTTTATATTAGATTGTGAATTATTTCGGCGACACTGTCCAAGACGGAGCAAGCCTCAGTACAACGATTTTGGCGAAATTAATATACTAGAGAGGCTTGCGAGCTCGATGTGGTTTCTTGTTTTTCAGTTTCGCTATCTATGTAGTTGCTTTCACCACCGTCTTCGGGGTGTGTATAGGAATTAAGCTGCAGATGTGGATTGGACAAGCATGAAACCACTACTCGAGTCTTTTGGTAGCTCGAAGACCGTTTTCGAGGTTTCGAAACGGAGAGCGAGCTGAGGAAGAAGGAGAAGAGTGGAGGACTATAAACGGACAGCGAGCTGAGGAAGAAGAGAAGAATTGACATGTGTAATTGATCATCTTTTGATGCTATGTAATGATTACAATTGTTATATACGTTATGAATGGATTTGTTAGCATTTTTGTATTTCTGCTGTGAGATTTTAAATATACAGTGGCAACTCTATTCCTGCTCTAGGCTTATGAAGAAACCACAATGCAAACGAGTCGAAACAGAATCGCCGTTTCTGATGTTCTGATACATCGGAAACGGAGGTCTGCGCGCAACCGTTGCCAAATGTAGACTTCATCGGAAACGGTTTTTGGCCTCCGTTACCGATGAGGGTCTTCACATCAGCCACGGGGGCGGGGACATGGACCCCTTTTCAGTTTTCGATGGAGCTTTTGGCCCGTTTCCGATGTGTCGTTCTGTACTAGTGTACGTATAGTCGATACTCGATAAAGGTTGGCTTAATTAAATCCAACCTATTGTCTCACTGTTCTAGACTGGTGGTAATTAAATCAGTGATCTCAGCCATGCAAATCTCATTATGTGTGCACTAAAAGTTCATTATACACATACATACCACATAAAAAAGTCAATGAGAGTTTTTCTTTGGCACGGAAAGGACATTGAAAAAGGTGGTAAATGTCTAGTGAAATGGAAAAAAGGTTTGATTGCCAAAGGAGGCAGGACGTCTGGGTGTTCTGAACTTGAGGGAACAGAACAAAGCGTTGCTGATAAAAAATCTGTACAAGTTCTTTAACCAACAGTATATTCCCTGGGTTAATTTACTCTGGAATGCTTACTATCAGCATGGTATTTCTGCAACCAATCAAAATAGGAATGGATCGTTTTGGTGGAGAAGTTGCTTATCTTTCCTACATAATTTCAAAAGAATGACTACATGTGTACCTGACAATGGTAATAGCATTTATCTGTGGGAAGATAAAGGGCAAGAGGAGGCTCTTAAAACTAAATTTCTAGAATTATATAATTTTGCCGAGAACAAAATGATCACTGTTAATCAAGCAAAGGGTTTGACCTCAGGGCAACTACATGATTTTTTCTCGCTTCCACTCTCTGAGACAGCATTTGATCAGTGCCTTCTATTAAAGAACATGATCAATGAAATAGGTAACAGAAATGAAGATAAGGATATATGGAAATTCCCATGGATTAGTAATAAATATTCACCAAGAAGGTCTATTTGGAAATCATAAAACCTCCTATAGCACCAGCACCATTTAAGTGGATATGGAAATCTCCCTGCCTGCCGAAACATAAATTTTTCTGCTGGCTTACGCTACAAGATAGATTGAATACGAGAGACTTATTGACAAGAAAAAACTTCCATGTGGAATCGACTGACTGTGTGCTTTGTGACGGATCCATCCGTGAAACAATGCAACACATGTTCTTTTCCTGCAGTTTCAACAAGGAATTCTGGGAGAAAGTTGGAGAAGAATGGAATACGGATCTTCCGTTTATTCAGATGCTCATGGATAATAAAACCAGATCAACATCACCTTTCTTCAAAGTGGCGATGATAGCTAGATGCTAGAGTTTATGGAATCATAGAAACAAAATAATCTTCTACAATGAAGTCAGAGACCATAATTCTTGTTTTTCCTTTTTCAAAGCCTCGATAGAAGACATAAGGCATAGGGTTAAGCCCAGCCTGAGAGATGGCATGTTAGATTGGTTAGATTTGTTGCAAATTCTTCTAAGAATATCCCTGCTCTGTATGTAAATATTTATTTATAAAAAATGAAAAATTGACGCAGTGGGGATCTTCCCCACTGTTCACAGCGTTAAAAAAAAGATATAGGTTGGCTTAAGATACATCAATCTTACATCAAAGGCATAAATATATGCAGTGTATTGTGAGATCGATAGAATAATTATTTCTCTTGCTATTACAAATAATGCAACATTAATACCAGTTTTTTTTTTTTTGCAGTCGACTAGATGACTCCTCTCCGAGTCCTTTTGCGTTCTTTTATGTGCAACCCCAAAAAAAAGTATCTGCCTTCACGTGACGGCAACCGGGAGCACGTGGTGGCGTGTCCTGAACTGGATCGCAGGGATCGCCGTCGGCCAACTTCATCAATTAATAAAAACGTCAACTTCCTCTTGGATTAACTTAGCCATCCGGCAATCCGCCAACTTGCGATCTTCTTTCTCCAGCAAAACGCAGTGCCGACTTGTTAATCATTTCCATGATCCGATCGCCGGAACACCATCGGCCATGGCCACGTAAGAGTGCATTATTATATTCTGCAATCAGATACGCCGATGACAGAAAAGAAGAAATGCCGAGAGAGGACCATTGCTCATTTTTTTTCGTCTCGGGTGATGGATTATGCATCATGGATACTCCGTGCATGGTGGACGTATTTTTATTTATTTCCAAGCCCCGGACACCTCACCGAGTATATATAATACTGGTGTGGTGTGTTATCATTTTGTCTCGCTTTGGTCATCGGAGTATATTCGCTGGCATGCAAACATACACATCGCTGTACCCATGATTAGGAGAGCTAATTAATTGGCTATGTCTTGACGGGCTGGTTAACTAGAGAAAGCAATAGCTAGCGGAATCCATTTGGGTCGACCTGGCATGGCGATGTACCAGACAGAGCAGTACTCCTACGATGGCCTAGCTAGTCCTGCTACTTTTTCCACATGGAACTCGTTTATTTCGTTTCTATTGACTGGTTTCAATACATGTTAATTTGAAGCCGTCGTCACAGCGAAGTCACCTCGATCGGTCCATCTGTGCTGTAAGCAAAGGACTTAGTCAGATAAATTGAGTTAGTCGTTCTGCAAACACAGAAAATTGCTCACTTATCATGCAAATTTCTTATTAATAAGACCTCGCACGCATCATTCGATGCAGAAGTTGGGGCTTAGGGCATCTCCAGCCGTACGGCCCCCAGGGCTTCCGCCGTTGCCTTTTTGGCTTTGCGCCGGCGCAAACTTCGGCCTGGGGGGTTGGAGTTTCCACTAGTTTCGGCCCCCAAGGTGAACACAAACCAATTCAATTCGTTTCCCGACCCAAAAACAGCCCGAGTTCGACGATCAAAACAACCACAGTTGGGCGATCATACAAAAAAGGCACAGTTCGGCGATCGAATCAAGCCATTGTCCGGCGATGTAGTGCCACATTCGGCATGCTGATGCGCAGATAAGATGGTCACAGGCGACACCTCGACGTCGTCGTCCAGCTCGAAGGGTGTGGTCATCGGAGTAGGGGCGGAGCTCGGAGTGGCGGCCGGCGCAGTGCTCGGAGGCGGCGTGGCGGTGTCCATGGCCGAGCTCGTGTCGGCTGCAGTGGCGGGGCTCGGATCGGCCGGAGGAGTGGAGCTCGTAGTGGCGCCGGCATAGATGAGAGAAACCATGGCAAAATGAGCTCACCTCCCTCTCGTTGTTGGCGCCGCTCTTCGGCCGATTCTGGACTTCCTCTTGAATGCCATGCCATTTGTTGCAAGCATGTTGGATGACCGCCCAATGGTTGGCCATGGCCTTCTCGCCGCGCTCGTTGGCCGTGGCGTACTCGGGATCGAAGATCCGGCGCTCATCGTACGAAGTCTTGACCCTCTTCCAGTAGGTGTCCATGTTCTGGTTGGCGCCGACGATCGAGTCCAAGCTCACCATCTTCCAGGCTTCGGCGAGGAGCACATCTTCCCAGTGGCTCCGCTTGATGCGAGGCTCGGTGGGAGGCTTCGGCACCTTGGGTTCCTTCTTCTTCGCCTTGCCTTTGGCCGCGGCCGGTCCTGCTCCTTCGCCGATGACCACCTCCGCCGGCTCGTCCTCGACTTCCTCGGTTTCCTGCGTCCCCGACTCGCCACCAAAGCCGCCGGCGTGCTGCGATGAATCGCTGCCTTGCGAGAAGAACCCCGGGGCTGCGGCCGAAGCGATGGAGCCGGTGGTGATCTCGTCCATGAAGGTGTCGCCTTGCATTCCGCCCAACAAGATGCGCGCGTCCTAGCTCGGGGCGAAAGGGAGGGCGCGGCGATGCGACGGCGAGCTCGAGTACCCTGGCGACCCTGCATAGAGTGGAGGCGGAGGCGCGCCGTGCCGGAACGCGACGTTGGGGTTGAAGCCGCCGTGCGGGTTGCCGTCGGCGTACGCAGGGGAGTAGTGGGGAGACACACTCCAGCGCGGCGACGGTGACGGCGAGTGGCCCGTCGGCGAGAAACCCGTCGGTGAGGCGACGCTGGCTTGGCTGCCCCATCCGGCGAACTGAGGATGAGGTGGGAGGCCAATCCTCACCTTGGGCGGCAGAGCCGGTGCATCCACCTCCATCACCTCCTCATCTTCCCCTTCCTCGTACTCTTCCTCTTCTTCCTCCTCTTCTTCGCCGCCACACTCGGCCAGCCGCTTGGCGCGCAGCACCTTCTCCCTCGCCCGGCGGTGGATGTTCTCGGACTTGCGGCGCTCCACGTCCACCGTCCACTTGGCGTTGGTCCAGCCCGGCGGCCTCTTCATCGGCGCCCTCGGCTTCCTCTTCTTCTCCTTCACAACGACGGCGGAGGCGGAGGATACAACGGCGGCGGCGAGGTTGCGGGGGCCGGTGAACTTCTTGGGTGGCATGGCGGCAAGATCTGGGGAAAATGGCGGGAGTTGCGGGATGGGGAGGGGATTTGTGGGGCGAAATGGCGGGAGAGCGCGGGAAAAGGGAAAAAGGGAGAGAAATCGCTTTCCCTCGCCGACAAGGCTGGCCCACGTCGCCTTTTGCCCCCCCTAGGCCGAACCCAGCGCGTTGGGTTCGGCTCGGGTGCACCGGCGCTAAAAACGGCGCTAATCGAGGTTCTGGGGGGCGACTGGGAGAAATTCATTCGCGTCGACGCTAAAAAAGCCGCCTGGGGGCGCTGGGGGACGGCTGGAGATGCCCTTACCCATTTCAAAAATAAATATCATGCAAATTTCCTGTGGTAGTCTGGTAGGCCTCTTTTCCAGTAAGGTTTTTACAAGCTTGTTGCCCTGATGAATTCTCTCCAGGACCATAAGTTGCTGCACGTTATTTTGGGAACTGTGGACAGTTGGTCGGTTGTATCAGTAATTCGATATGCAAAAAGCAAAACAATACCGGAAGCGGACAACAGTAGGCGTTGCTAGTATGAATGGAACAGTATCAATGCTTGGGACTCTTTCCTGGCAGCTGCGTGCAGCGTGCAGCGTGCTTGCATATGGACTATGGAGTGATGTACGCATTGGCGAGGGAACAACTCTGTAACTACCTTGACTGGTAAATGCAGGCCACCAATTTACATTTCGCTTCAGCGTGTTAGGTCACCTTCAACGGGCTGGCGCAAACGGATCAGACCAGTCCCTTTTTATCCGAACAGACATGGGCGCTGCTCCAACGGACTGGCGCATAGGGACAATGTCCGCCCGGACATGTGATTTCGCCCCCAAACCTGGCGCAACTTTGGTCCAACTTTGGGGGCGGAACGGACAGCCATCGGTCCGCCCTTTGTCCTCCGTGTCCACGCGGGTCCACTGGCCAGACACACAAACCCCCTTCCACCCCCACCCACCTCCCCGTCCCTGTTCCCATTGCCTCCCCCCGCCGCCGCCGCCCTGGACCTAGCCGTCGCCGGCCGATCTATCCTACGCCGCGGCCGCACCTCGCCCTCTTCTCCAGCACCGGTCGCCCTCGTCCTCTTCTCCAGCCCCGGCCGCACTCGTCCTTTGTCTCGGACTCGGCCGCGAAGTCCACCGCCCCGAAGGTGTTCGACGGATTGACCGAACAAGGTATGGGCAATTTCTGTCCCTTCTTTGCATTTGGCCGGTGCAAATGGTGGTAGCATGTTTTTATTGTTTCTTTCATGTAGATGGATAGCGATGATGAGTTCTTCTACCACACCTTCATCGATACTTCCGATGAATCATCGGACGATGATAGCGATATCATGATGGCCGCGGCCACTCTCATCCACAACTTCAACGAGAGTGCACTGCCTCGGCATGTCGGGTCTGTCATTGGGCGAGCACCCGCGTTGGATCGTGAACGAGAAAATGGCCACCTCCAACTTTGGAAGGACTACTTCAACCCGGTGAAGACAACATATCCGGCCTCTGTTTTCGTCGCCGTTTTCGTATGGCGAGGCCATTGTTCATGCGTCTGCTGGAAGGGGTGAGGGCATATGATGACTACTTTGAGGCGAAGCCGGATGCAACTGGTACGTATGTCTTCTCCTCATACCAAAAGTGCAGTGCAGCTATCAGGATGCTTGCATATGGAGTGGCTGGTGATCTTGTTGATGAGTATCTGCGCATGAGCGAGAGCACTTGCCTGGAATTGATGTATCGTTTCTGCCAAGATGTGGTTCAGGTGTTTGGCAAGGAGTACTTGAGGGAACCCAACTTTGAAGACACTGCCCGTCTTCTGAAGATAAACGAGAGCAGGGGCTTTCCTGGAATGCTTGGATGCATAGATTGTATACATTGGGAGTGGAAGAACTGTCCTTTTGCTTGGCAGGGACAATACCAGGGCCATGTTGGCGAGTGCACGGTCATACTTGAGTCAGTGGCTTCCTAGAATCTTTGGATTTGGTACTCATTCTTTGGTATGGCCGGCTCCCATAATGATATCAATGTACTACAGCGGTCAACGGTATTCGACAGAGTTGCCGAGAGCGATGCTCCAATTATCAACTATGAGGTGAATGGCCATGAATACAACAAGGGGTATTACCTAGCTGATGTCATCTACCCTTCATGGCCACTTTTTGTGAAAACCATCCGGAGACCCGACCAAGAGAAGACTCACAGGTTTGCTCAACACCAAGAATCGGAAGGATGTGGAGCGAGCATTTGGTGTGCTCCAATCTCGTTTTGCCATTGTTCGGCATCCTGCTAGAACATGGAGCAAGGAGATGATGTGGGAGGTCATGACAGCTTGTGTGATCATGCACAACATGATCGTTGAGGATGAGCGGGATGACGCGAAGCTATTCGATCAAGGATGGGAATTTCAGGGACAGTTGGTTGAGCCGATCCCTGGGCCGTCGTCGTTCCAGCAGTATCTCCACGTGCTTGATGAGATGCAAGACAAGCTTACGCACATCCAGCTCCAGAATGATTTGGTGGAGCATGTGTAGACTCATTTTGGAAACCAGTAGTCGTACCCTCCTTAATTTTATTTCATTGAACAAACTATTTATTTCAGTATGTGCACTTTATTGTAATAAACCCTGTTATTTATTATTTGTGCACAATTATTTTCTATTCATAATTTGTGGACTACTTTAGCTATTTGGTGAAAAACATAGCCAAAATCCGGACCATGGGGAAACATGCGCTAGGCCGTTGGGGGCACCTCCACCCCAAACGGACAAAGGCCCAATATATGTCCGCGGTCCGCCCCCAAACGGACCAACTCGGATATATTTTGGTGTCCGTTTGCGCCAGCCCGTTGGAGGTGCCCTTACAGCATGTCGCCCTGCTCACCATCCAAGCATCGAACCGTGTTGAGGCGATTAATCTGGACAGTCAGTATGTGTTTACATCCATTTTTACCATCGTGCATAGAGCATCTCACGGGCCCTTCCAATAGAGCGTCCGACAAGTGTACCAGACAAGTGCTATTGTGAGTGTTGGCAGTGGCACACATTGTTGAGCTGTTGAGAGCGGCTCCTCCCACCGACGTCTCCTAATAAACGCTCACAAGAAATTTTAAACTAGTTTTCTTCTTAACTAGAAGACAATTCAATCTAAAATATTCAGAATAAAATCATATGTATTACAAAGTTTTGAACACATAAAATTGTTTCATGATAATAAATAAAATAGTTCATACAATAATTTAAATTAAATTAAATCGCACACTCAATTAGGAGCGCCGACTGCTTGTCCTTTGAGCGGGGCGTAGAGGGAGACGACGAGAGAAATGGAGAGTGGGGATGCTGCGGCGAGCGTAACGCAGGGTGAAGCAGAGTCGAAAGGGGGTGCCGGCGCCGGCTATTGAGTGCGAGCAAGGGAGGAGTTCAACATGAAAAGGACGGTGGAAAAAAGGAAAACGATTGGGTCGCTGCCGTGTGGTGCCCGCCCGTCAGTATTTGATGTGGCACGTGTTGTCACGGTTGCCAACACGCCCCGTTACCTCCCTATAGATGGGGTAGGAAGCGGGGTTGTCCGACGCTTTATTGGATCCGTCCGGCAACTTTACCATTATTGGGAGGCCGGATGTGACAGTAAGCGCCGGTAGAGATGTTCTTACATATTCAATTGAATCATCTCATCTAATCTTTAGGAAGCAACGTCCTTCGGAAAGCAATAAACCGACCAAGGGGAAACGAAACAAATACTGTACTCCATACTGGCGACCCACGTATCAAACTGCCAAAAGTATGCCAAACATCATGCAGACTTGCACACGTAGCTGAGTACAGTAGGTTCCAACACCGGAACACCCCGGCCCAAACTTGTGAGTTTGGTGCACTGCATGTGCATCACGCACGCGCGACAAGAACACCGAAATGAGTAGCTGACACTCCACTACATCTACAAGTACGACGAGGCATTGACAAGCCCCAGCAGCGAGCTAGCCTAATTTGTTGCCTGCCTCGCGTGCTGAAACCGCTGAACTGACGCTGTGTTGTACGTGTCGCCGACGGCCACGACGCGTGGGGAAGCGGCGCGACAAGTGGACGGCGGCGAGCGGCGCTGCATGGGCGTGCGCGAGACACGGCCTCGGCACCGTCCCTGCTGTGGCTTGCCGTGCGGGGTGCCGCCGCGCGCGCGCATGGGCGGTGGTGTCTCGAGTTGCTCGCTCGGCCTCGCCGCTTGCGCCTTCCAACCTCAACGCAGCATGCGATTGCTGCCTTTGTCCGTGTTGCTTCCGAAACCTGCAATTGACAGAGGTGGAAAAAGGATCGTGGATAGACACAAGATTTTCCGGCGCACTAACGCCTCCGCACTGACGGATTTCTATTTCTCTCGAGCACCAACTCGATGGTTTAATGGAGTACAGCGTTGGGCATATATAGCCGCTCTAGCGTGCACACACAACGCCACGGCCGCGCTCTGGACGCGCACTGACGCGATCCACGCTCCCACCTAGTCCATGATCCGCACGTTCCGGCTCGCGCTCTGGACATGCTCTGACGTGTTCCTCGCGGCCAGCTCGCCGTGCCTTGAACTGGTCTTCACCCCTAAGTCGCTAACAACCCAACGGTAACACTAGAACGCACGCACACACGCACGCACACGCGCACAGACGCGCCACGGACACACGCACGCGCCATGCCTGCCATGGACCTCGACTCGGTGCACTGACACCGATCACACGGCAATGGCGCACATGGCTTATTGCTAACATTTTCTCTCCTAAGCCATGACCTAGTCGAGGCCTGGCAGGTCCTCGACGTTGACGTCGGCGATCATCGCCTTCGCCTTCTCCTTCTTCGGCGCCCAGCAGTCGCGCGCGAAGTGGCCGCGAACACCACAGTTGTTGCACTCTGGACGCGCACTGACGCGATCCACGCTCCCACCTAGTCCATGATCCGCACGTTCCGGCTCGCGCTCTGGACGCGCTCTGACGCGTTCCTCGCGGCCAGCTCGCCGTGCCTTGATCTGGTCTTCACCCCTAACTCGCTAACAACCCAACGGTAACACTAGAACGCACGCACACACGCACGCACACGCGCACAGATGCGCCACGGACACGGACCTCGACTCGGTGCACTGACACCGATCGCACGGCAATGGCGCACATGGCTTATTGCTTACATTTTCTCTCCTAAGCCATGACCTAGTCGAGGCCTGGCAGGTCCTCGATGTTGACGTCGGCGATCATCGCCTTCTCCTTCTTCGGCGCCCAGCAGTCGCGCGCGAAGTGGCCGCGAACACCACAGTTGTTGCACTTGCCGATGCCGCGCCTACCACGGTCGCCACGGTCCGCGCTGCTCGCCACGTCGTCGTCGTCGTCGTTGCCGCCGCCGCGTGCTCGACGCCGTGCCTCCGCTGCCTTCCATTGTGCCGCTGTGAGCAGCAGCTGACCGTCGCCGCGCTCGCCACCGTTGCGCTGCTTGCACCGCTCCGTGCGTTCCTCGAACGTCTTGAGACGCCCGAGCGCCTCGTCGAACGTGATGGAGTTCACATCGCAGAATTGCTCGATCCCGGCCACCGCCGTGTACAGGTGATCGGGCACCGAGTCCAGGAGTTTCTTCACCATCGCAGCGTCTCCGAGGGTTGCGCCGAGCCCGGCGTACCTCGCCGCCATGCCGCTGATTTTCCCGGCGAAGATGTCCAGCTTCTCCCCATCCGCCATGTCCAGCCGATCGAACTCGCCGCGGAGGGTGGAGAGACGCGCCGCCTTGACACGATCAGCACCAACGAATCGCGTCTTCAGGGCGTCCCACACCTCCGCCGCCTTCTTCTTCGACGAGACCTGCAGGCGGATGTCCTCAGACAGCGCGCCGAGAAGCTGCGTACGCGCTGTCTTGTTCTTCTTCTCGTCCATTGTCGCGCCATCCGCAGGGGACACCGTCTCCCAGACGCCCGCGGCGTCGAGGATCGCCTCCACCTTGATAGCCCAGACGGTGTAGTTCTCTGGCGTCAGCATCGGAAGAGAGAGCGACACCATGCTCCCCCCGGCGCCGTGCGGAACCAACGCCATGGCTCTGATACCAAATGTTGCTTCCGAAACCTGCAATTGACAGAGGTGGAAGAAGGATCGTGGATAGACACAAGATTTTCCGGCGCACTAACGCCTCCGCACTGACGGATTTCTATTTCTCTCGAGCACCAACTCGATGGTTTAATGGAGTACAGGGGGTGGGCATATATAGCCGCTCTAGCATGCACACACAACGCCACGGCCGCGCTCTGGACGCGCACTGACGCGATCCACGCTCCCACCTAGTCCATGATCCGCACGTTCCGGCTCGCGCTCTGGACGCGCTCTGACGCGTTCCTCGCGGCCAGCTCGCCGTGCCTTGATCTGGTCTTCACCCCTAACTCGCTAACAACCCAACGGTAACATTAGAACGCACGCACACATACACGCACACGCGCACAGACGCGCCACGGACACACGCACGCGCCATGCCCGCCATGGACCTCGACTCGGTGCACTGACACCGATCGCACGGCAATGGCGCACATGGCTTATTGCTAACAGTCCGGAGTGTCATCTCCACTCACGGTGTCAGTAGACATTGGACGCGCCAGACAGAAATCCTGCCCACTCGCGGCGACCATGCGTTGATTTCGTCTGGGCGTGACTCAATGTTTCGTCCGGGGCGTCCGCCCGGAGCCACTTGAACGCACCAGACAAAGCTGTGTGCGACGCCACGTCGGGTCTCGACAGACATGTCAACGCTGTCATTGAGAGCATCGCTTAAATGCGGCTACCGGCGGCGGGCACAATGACAACACTCAATGATAGCGGCACCGCTGCCACCTCCACATCCGCAGGCGATGTAGGAGGACGATGATCATGAGGAAGAGGAGTAGCCCGAACCCAGTGGGAAGGCCTGCAGTTCACCATCAAGGCGTCCTTGACTCCGCCGGCACTTGCACGACATCCGGCACGGGCACCGCCGGCTATGGGCAGCAGCCTCTTCCTCGACTGTAGCTACGTCCACTGTCGTCGGGCACCTATACCTACACAGGCCGCCCCCGAAATTATTGAATGTATTTAGGTTTAGTTTAGTTTAAATGTATTATGTTTAGTTTGAATGAAATCTATCTATTTTCGTGTTTGAATCGTGTTTCAAATTTCCCTATTGACATCACGAGTAGGGCCCCAATACGCGGCAGCTCGCTAGAACGGCCGCAATATCGTGCGTCCGGCGCGGCTACCGCACGTTATTCGGGCGCTGCGGGTGGAGATGTCTAACTTCGTTTTGGTAATGGGCAAACTATATTAAAGCTAGATACATACATTATTACATCGCTGACAAGCAAAGACATTACAAAATCTGGGGGAATCGTCCACCCAAACCGAGGGTAGTTGGAGATCAACATGCCACGAGCCACCGAGTTGGCCTCCTTGGCAATTTTCAAATCTGACAAGACGTTGCCCGCTGTCAGATCATCTTTATATACTGCAACATCCTCATGCATCCTTGGTGCTATAGCCCCATTAGGACAGCGTCAGTTACATTCGAACAGTCAGAATGGACAACCACTCTGTTGCATCCCATATGGTTTGCTAGCTTCAGCATGATCTTGGTAACTTGCTTCCTTTTGATCGATCAAAATTCAGACATTTGAGTGTTGAGACGACGGGAAGTTTGCATGACTTGACTAGGACTCTGACTCTTGCAGCCGAAGCCGGTACAGAGAAGCAACATGGGCCTATCCAGCAAGCTTAGATGACACACTAACTTATTATGACGAAACTTTGTAAAAGCCGATCGCCAGCCCATTATACGTTGGTTGAGCAAATTGCAAGCCCATTTTAGATACCTCACGGGCGGAAAGGCTTAAACGTGCACGGGCACTTTTCCCTTCTCTCCGTTGCTGTCGAGCTTGATGCCCTTGTACCACATCGCGCACGCCACGTACACGGCGAGGTCGACGAGGGAGAGCCCTGCGAGGAGGAAGTAGAACCTGTCGAGGTGGCCTGAGTTGAGGTTCCCCGGGATCCACCCTGGCCTCCTCTCGCCGGCGGTGAGGCTGGTCACCACGCTGACCAGCATGATGCTCACGTAGTTCCCGAGCGAGATGGACGCCATGCACAGCGAGCTGCCGAAGCTCTTGACGCCGTCGGGCGCCTGACCATTGAAGAACTCCAGCTGCCCGACATACATGAACACCTCCGACGCCCCGATCAGCGCGTACTGCGGCACCTGCCACAGCACGCTCAGGGAGCTCGGCTGGTCCGGCGCGGACACGGGCACCCGCTTCAGCCGCTCCACCTCCACCACGCCCGCCACCACCATCGCCCCCATGCCAATCACGAGACCGACGCCCATGCGCTGCAGCTCCGTCAGCCCCTGCGGGTTCCCGGACAGCCTCGCCATGACCGGCACCAGCACGCGCCGGTAGATGGCGATGAACGCCAGCACGCTGAGGATGTCGAACACCGACATGCTCGCCGCCGGGATATGGAACGACCCGATGTTTGTGTTCATGGTGGTGCCTTGCTCCACGAACAGGGAGGCCATCTGGGTGAACACCACGGAGTAGACGATGGTGCACAGCCAGATGGGCAGCATCTTGAGGATACATTTCACCTCCTCCACCTGCGTCACCGTGCACAGCCTCCACGGGTTCTTCAAATTCTCCGGATCGCTGTACTCCTCCTCGGTCACCGTCGCCGCCTTGTCGAGATACCTGAGCTGGTCACTGTGTAGGATCTTTCTGATACCGGCTTCCTTGTAAGACTCGTCGCCTTCCAGCTCGTGGAGCAGCTCGCCGTGGGTGGGCGCGTCGGTGCGCCACTTCCGGGACGCGGCGACGAGCACCTGCGCGATGCGGGTCAGCGGGTTGCCACTGGGCTTGAAGTAGCGGTAGTTGGGCGTGCCGAGCAGGAAGAGCACGAGCGCCAGTGCCGCCGCGCCGGCCGAGACCCAGAACCCCATGACCCACTGGCCGGCGTCCTCGTAGTACACCAGCACCGTGTTGGAGAAGAGGGAGCCTACGTTGAGCGCCAGGTAGAAGTAGCTGAAGAAGGCCACCTTGGAACGCGCCTCGTCAGGGTCCGTCTCGTCGAACTGGTCCGAGCCCAGCGTCGCGATGGACGGCTGGTACCCGCCGTTCCCGAACGCGATCATGTACGTCGACAGGTAGAACAGCGCCACGCCGGCCGTCGACGGCGGGTCGCAGTGCGTCTCCCATCGCCGCACCCGGTGGGCTTTACCAGCAGGAACCACGATGCGAGTGACAGGATCACCAGCCCTATATTCAGAATTCAGAAGTTCAGAACAAGACACACATTTGAGCGAAACCAATTCAGACAGAATAAGTATATGTGCGATGGACAAATCAGATTCTTAGATTGAGCGTACCGTAACATAGATCAGCTGGAAGATGGCGCAGGTGATGTAGCGGCCCCAGTAGGAGTCGCTCATGAAGGCGCCGATGAGGGAGAAGATGTAGACGGTGCCGGTCCATTTGCTGATGCTGTTGGCAGCCTCGGCGTTGTCCTGGTGGAGCACTCTCCGGAGGAACACCACCAGGTTTACGCCGACGCCGAAGAAGGCGCACGTTACGAGTGCATAGTTCACTGCATCATTCAGGAGCAGAGATCTCGATCAAAACTCAGATCCAGTTCATTCATAGCAGGGTCCGAGGAAAACATAGTCCAGCTGAGCAAAATCGAATAGCTAGAGCGTGATTTTATTTTACCTAGCAGCAGGATGGAAGATTTCCATTTCCCAGTGCTTGCTTTGACTGCTGGGTTTCCTCGTCTGTCCATTGACCCATCTTCAGTGATGGGAGATATGGTCTTCGAGTCGACAGTGTTTGGAGCCATCACCATCTTCAGTTAGCTTTCTGAAACTTGACGTTTCTTCTGCTTCATCAGTTCGGAAAATACATTAGAAAGTGCCGAATAAAGAGCAAGAAATTGTTGTTTCGCTAATTAAGCTGTTCGAATACTTCATGTAAAAGGAGCGGAGTTAAGTTCATATTTATTTATTTTTATGTTTATTACTTTTTGGTTCTTTTGTACTGTTGTGGATGATCAATAGATCGGTGATCTTTTTCGCAAAAGAAACATGTATTTATCTTATTATATTTCAGTTACTTACATATCATCTATTGTACGTTTTGCTCTGTTGGTCGGTTTCGGTGTAAATGCAGGACTGCTTATCAGTTCTTTTTTCATACGAAATGTTCGATTGTGTACATATGTCAAACGTTGTAGCGTGCAATCATATTATGTCAGTAGCGCATACAGGTTGGACGAAATATGTTATGTCCCACAAGGTAACCTTGTCTGTTTTGTTCGCTAGCTCCTGCAGATCCGTCAGCAAGTTCTTCAGTATTTGTTCTGTGCAAGATTAGTTCAGCCTGCAAGTACAGCTCGTGTCAGCAGGGATGAATCGACCATATCCATTACCATAAAACATGATTAAGTCTGCTTCAATTGAATATCGTCTTCTAAGTTCTAACATAAAAAAACAAAGTAGAGACGCCGGCGCCCTTATCGCCATCGCCATGTACTGTTTCCTAGTACTGGTAGTTTCTCTTTGGAGAAAAAACACCATATATCTTGGACCTCATTTTGGGGTATATAATTATATAAATATATAATCCCATAGGGTCCCACGTGTGATACATGCATATGACCCGAGTTCTGTAGAGTGGTGATGGAGCTTTGTGTCCTTAGCAGCGCTCGAATCTAAGCCATTCCGTTAATGGTGAAAAGAACAGATCGAAACGATGCAGTAATCATGCAAGAGTTGACATGGCCGCATCCCGCATGCACACGGTACATGTACTCACGGCAACTCGGACATCTGTATATATACATCTACGGTCTACCATATACCTTCGTTGATGAAACCTCCGGTGCAAGCGCGCAGCTTCTTCTCCGGCGACGGGGACGACGAAAGTTTCAGGAAGGAAGCGATCACCGCGTCTAAGACGGGAACCAGCGCGACCTCTAGCCCGGACGACACCTCGACGAAACCGGGCAGGCCTCCAGACATTTACAGAGCAGAGCTCAGGGGTAGGCTACGTATGGCGAGATCGCCTTCTTGCTTGCTCTCAACGGAGCCGGAGAAGAAGGAAGTGGATGTGTTTGTGTGGTGTGCCGGAGGTGGGGTGGCTGCGTATTTATGGACGTCGGGAGTCGCGGCGGCAGTGTTGGTCACTGGATGGAGCCGCGGTGTTGGTGACTAGTACGTTTTGGTTTTCTCCTGCGGGGGAAAGCTAAGCTAGGGGACGAGCCGGCCGACACATGTGGTGCGGCAGCGTGCATGGCCCCTAACAGCTGTTTTCTTGACTGCTTTCTCGGAGATCCTGTGAACCAGCTGTTTTCTTGACTGTTTTCTTGCCTAGCCACACGAAAATTACAGTGCAGCGCCAGGCATGTTACTTGAGTCTGTGCGTTCGTGCTGTATGTCTACTCGTGTCTTTCTGTTTTTTTTTTGAAATTTCTTTTTTTTTTAAACGAGGCAAAAGTTTTGCCTTCCATTGATTTAGAGTAAGAGAATTGCTCGATTAATTAACAAAAAACCAGAGGAAAATCGATATAAAGCCCATCAGAACACCATAAACAGAGCCACGCACAAATACCACTCCGACAAAACCGAAGACCTCCCACCAAAGCCGAAATGAAAAATCCGTGACTGCTATGGGAGGAGCGGGAACGGGATGCTCCAGCGAAGATTAAGAACCCAACCCTCCACGAGAGCTGCGCCACCGTGCCGACAACACAACATGGAGTGCTACCTTGTCGTCCGCACGACACGAGGTCCACGCCCTCAACACTAGCTGCAAGAAATCCGGGACCGCCTTCTCGCCATCCAACAGCTCCACCACGCCGAGCGGACCGCCAACACCACCTTCCGGGACCGCCGTCCCGATGTCTTTCGCTTGCGCTCGAGCCACAACGACGCACGACCCGACCGCCCACAGCCCAAACTGCACAGACGAAACCGCACACTGACCACGGCCGCCGCACCAACATCCGGTGCCGCCACCCCGGCGAAAGTCACCATACCGACCACCTTGCCACACTAGCGACACAAGATTGCTATCCAAGCCATGCCAACAACAGATCAGCCCCATGAAACTGCTGCTCACCATGGTTCCCAAGGCCGCCGCCTCGGCTCGCACAACTCCTCCACTCGGGGCCACTACCCCGACATCCACCATCCCGACGACGAGAGCAACACCTAACAACAGCTAGATGGGCTCCTCCGAGACGATACCTCCAAGAAGGTCGTGGCAAAGCCACTGTCATCGCCCGCCCCGGGAAATCGGAGCAAGGGATTTCTCCAGGGGTCCCAAACCCGACACGGGAGTGTGAACGGAAGTCCGTGGCAAGCGCCTCCAAGGAGGAAAACGACGCCGGTGCGCCTCTGCCGTCACTGACACGAGCAGTGCAAAGGCTTTCACCTAGAACTCCACCCACACCCAAGGACGGCAAAAGCACGATTTCTCTATGTCGACATCCACCTGCTCCACCTAGAACCGCATCCAAGATCTGGACACACACCACCGGCCTCACTCTCAGATCGGATCACCCAACAAAATTCCAGCTTCACACAGACCCAGGCCCGCCAGGAACTAGATCTAGCCCGTGCACCGCTGGCAACTAGCTTCACCGGCGCTGCCAAGCCACTGCACCGCACGCCAGCTCCACCTCACCGCACCAGCCCATCGCGCGACCGCGCCGTACAGCGGCCGCACGATCCTCCTCCTCTCTCCAGCGTGCGACACCACTCCACGGACCACCATTCGCCGCCAGGAGGCCGCGACTGCCGCAAGAGCTTGCACCTGCCTGACAAACGCCTCGCTAACCTCGCCCAACCGCAGCCTCATGCGGTATGCTCACCACCGCACGACCCACCGAGATGTCGCCTCTCCGCGCGTAGAAGGGACGTGATGGTGCGCTCTGCACTCCCTCCGCCTTTGGCGGCTGGGTGTCGCCACCACCGCCGGCGCTGGCGGCGGCAGCGACTTAGGTGGCCCGGATTTGATGGCCTCTTTGCTAGGGTTGGGTGCCCTCCGGAGCCCCCCGCTCGATGGACCCAGGAGGAATGCTTTGCTAGGGTTAGGAATGTAAAGCTATCATGAAACAATTTATTTTTCGAGGCTAATTTAACCTTCTATTCTAGTCTATGCGGATGCTTACGTGGGATGGTTCAACCTTGAGGTTTTTATTAAACTGTTGCGCCAATCATCTTATCGAAAAGTTTGAACGGATGAAAATGGTTATGCAATATATTTATATTTAAACACTTTCCCTCACGTCTAGGCTATTTTAGTACTTAGTGTGGGTTCGCTGCATGCCGCAGAATATATTTTTTACTGCGCGAGCAGAGTCTTAATCTTGAGAATTCTTGACTGTGGTACCATACCAAATTGTTGCACCAATCATCTTATCCCAAAAGTTTGAATAGGGCTATGCAATATATTTATATTTCAACATTTTTTTAGTTGTAAAAAAAATCCTTGATTCTGAATTTGCTTCGTAGCCTTGATCTGATGCACCACTATCAGTTTTATGACATGTCCTTAGTACCATCTTCATATTGATATGTCTTTCTTTACAGAAATAAAAAATAATTTCTTCTCAATATTGCTTACCTCATAGCTCACGTTATGTGAAGGCAGTCTGAAAGCTTAAGTTAATTTGGTTTATTAGTTCTCCCTCGGTCGAGATTACCTTAGAGATCTGCCGTTCTAAGGCCGTCAGGTTGCATCGTGATTCGCGTGTCATATGATTTATAATTAGGTTACAATTGAGTTTTTCTAGCCGCAACTCGACAAAAATGTTTCTGACTATTTGATTTGTATTGTGATGTTGGTTGTTAGTTGTATGTTAGTTATAACTGACCAAGAAATATCTTTCGACGGAGAACTACTTGCCTCGAAATTAATTAATTACGGCAAGCCAGCTCCGGTGAAATTTAGGTGCTCTCGATCTTCTTATCCTTTCCCGCGGACGATCGGGACGCATGCATGCTCTGGCGAAACACACGGAATAAAGTGAGTGACTGTGGATTTTGGTGACATGCGTGACTCGACGGTAAAGGGACCTAACTTGGTACGGCTGCACGCGATCAGCTGCTTTCCTTGGTTTTGCAATTTGCACGGTGTACGTGCTCCTCGTGCTGTATCCGTCCTTGTCAAAATTACGGACTTACGGTGCTTGTCGTCGATTAGATCGCAGACCACTTTAAAAGATAAAAGTCCGAGAAATTCGTGCCACATCAACCTGACAGGTACTCCTAGGACTCAAACTTGTTAGGATGACTCTAACGGGTGACACATTCAGTCTACGCGGGTCCGTTCCTGTCCGCGAGACACAAAATTAAGGCCAACGCGGCGACGCAAACAGACAGCGGTCCATTTTTCTGTCCGGCGCGATCAATTTCCGGCCCAAAATTGGGTTAGGTTTGTGTCGGCCGCGGACGCGCGCGGACCGCTCCTACGTCCTTCCCGTGTCCGTCCCGGCCCGCCGTGTCATCGACTACAACGGCTAGAGCGGCTACCTGCCCCCATTAACTGTGGGCGGTGGAGCTCTTTAAATGGGCGCCGGCCAGCCAAACCCTAGGGCACACAGGGATTCTATTCCCCTCCAACCACGGCGGCCGCCACCACCAGTCGTAGACCGATCTCACGCCATGGATCCACCGCGACGAGATCGAGCGAGCGCGCATGAGTGCGCGCGGCCGCCATCGCGGCAGCTTCTCTCGCCGGATGGTGACCAGTCCGGCCTGGGCCGGCATGATTCCAGAGCCGTCGCGGCTGCACCTGTCGGATCAGGAGCGACAGCGGGGGAGGCCGCAAACTCCGACGCCATCGACCACGAGGAAGAAGTCTACGCCACGCGTGTCGCGGGTGTTTGGGGCGGCGGATTGGAGGAGGGGATCCACGGCGTCCACGACTCCGAGGAAGCCGCCATGCAGGCGTCGCACATGCACCTGAACGCCCAGAGGGCGGCCGCGTTCATATCCGCCGCACGCGCATGTGACGACGCTGCACGGGAGGACGAGATGAACCAAGCGCGTCGCGCCGAGGAGTCCGCCAAGCGCGCGGCGAAGCGCAAACGGCACCGGGACGCCGCGGCGGCCGTCAAAGGAGCAGGCAGCTCCACTTGATGCCATATCCCCGCCGGCGTGGCCGCCTATGCACGGCCAATTTTGTAAAGAAGCCGGCGCCGCTATGTATGTCGTAGCTACGAAACAAGCAAGGAGGAGGAGCCATCTAGTCCGCTGCTGGCCCCGGCCATGATGAAGGAAGAGCCAGCAAGTCCGTGGCCGAACGGACTTGCGGCTTGAAGTTCCTCAAGGCCGGAGCCCCTCCTTGATCTTCCCCCTTGTCGGCTATGAGCAACCAAGATCCGGTGGTTGGTTATTAATTACTTTCCATTTTTAGTGTAGTTTTAGGAATTTTATTATGTATTTTCAATGTCGAGAGGCAGACCGCCGGCGTTCACATCTGGCCGACGGTCCAGCTACTCCAAAACCACGTGTGGGCCGCCTACATAATCCATCGCCGCGCCGCGGTCCGCCACAATTCCCATTGATGGCCAAACGAGAAGAGGAAGAGGTGGCCGTGCTGGAGGGAGAGATGGCCGTGCCGGAAGATGAGGTGGTCGTGTCGGAGGGAGAGGTGGCCGTGCCGGAAGACGAGGTGGCCGCGTCGGATGAGCCAGCGACTCCACCACGAGCCCCGGCGTATTCACCGTGGGAGCCCTGATCTCCGTGGGATCGGCAAGGCGCGGATCCAAAATGGTTTGCACCACTGTGGCCTCCGGCCGAGGCGCCAGCGAACGAGCCGGGATCTCCACCCCCCCCCCCCCCCCCCCCCCCCCCCCCCCCCCCCCCCCCCGCCCACCAGTCGGCGATGAGCCGGCTACTCCACCACCACCACCACCACCGGAGGAGGAGGAGGACGAGAATAAGGATGGCAATGGGTAGGGTATGAGGCGGGTAAAGCAATACCATACCCATATCCGTGTAGTCAATGGGTACAAAATTCTACCCATACCCGTACCCATGGGTATAAAACTTTACCCGTACCCATATCCGACGGGTACCCATCCCCGTTGGGTACCCAACGGTAGATCAAATAATACACATGTTATACATAATTTTACATTCATCGATAAAACATTGATTAAAGAAAAACATTTCTCTCAACTTAATAACATATATTTGAGTACATGACAATTATCTTAACTCAAGTTGACAATTGATGACAACTTTACCATATGTTCACAAGCTAATGAGAATGAATATTGTACCTCCACGAGTAAAGTATATAAACATGCAGGGTATGGGTATACCCACGGGTACGAGATTATACTCGTGCCCTACCCGCGACTTAACGGGTAGGGTATGGGCATGGGTAGTACCCATACCCTACCCATGTGGGTACGGTACCCGCGGGTACCCGTACCCGTGGGTAAAATTGCCATCCTTAGACGAGAAGCCCTAGATTTAGGTCTTTTATTATGTGTTTTTTAATTTCCAATATGTAATCTTTATTATTAATAAAAATGTTTGTAAAAAAACTGGCCAGGCGGACACAATTCGTCGGACCGTTGGGTGCAGTGACCAGAAAGGGGCAGACATGGGCCAGACGCGCATCCGTTTCGCGACGCAAACGAATAAAACACGGACAAAACACGCGTTCGTTTGAGTCGGCTTGTTAGAGTCATCCTTATAACTTGAACAGAAATGACACCGATGTTTCTCTACAGTCATCACCTCGCAGTTCTCGACAGAGGTAAAAATAAAACGCAAATGCTCATGCATGGCCAAGCCAATACATGCATACCGGCCATTATGCGTGCATGGGTTGAACGTCATGGGCTCATGGCACTGCTCCACCGCTGATCTGAACGCCGTTCTCTCCGTTTCAGTACTTACTAGAACCTCAAGCAGAAGTTACAAAGTGTTGGATGCATACCCATTTTTTCTACAGTATTGAAAACCCTACACCACACCTACAAGGTACACACACAGGTGCGTATAATAAAAATGCTTCGCTTGCCGATTCACCGCACACGTACCTATCCTACAAATTAGTATATACACGTACGTCAAGCTTAGCTAAGATTCTTGCCTATTTGCGACACAGCTCACGACATAGGCAGGCGGCGCTTAGCTAGAGTGTAGAAGTCTCTACTGTGGAGCTAGTGTCTTTGCTTAGAAAAATATTGTGAACTCCAAAGCCAAGTCGAACTTGTCCATACACTACTGACTTCCTACGATCAGACAAGAGTCAGCTCGGCCTGTCCTATCATCGTACACCGAATCTCGCACATAATCCGAACTATGAAACCATGGTTTGCAGTCACTGCAGCCACTTCTTTTATGTCATGCAGTAGAATGCAGAAGAAATGTGGATACGTCTCTTTCCTGTAGGCAGCTTTGCACAAGTCAAGTGACAGCTCTCTTTCCTTGGCGCCAACTGCTTTTCTACACGGATATGTCTCTGTTCCTTCATCGCTGGTGCCTACTACCGCCAAAAAGATCAGGCGATCGATCGAACACGACCAAAAGTGATAAGCTATCACTGGATCCAGGTCGATCCTGAGCCTCCTGCCCCTGTTGTTATCACACGGCGTGCATATCCAGCCCGGTGCTTTCCGGTGTCCCTGTAGTCCACGCTAACGTTAATTGGAGCTGGATGTTGGTGTCCTCAGCTAGCTCGTGCCTAACTCCCGTTGGAGAACTTCCTCTGCTGACTGCTGCCCCCCTCCTGCTTGGAATCTTCCCTTCTGCACGTTGGAAATTTAGGGCTGGATGGAAGCTTTGTTGTATAGGATACAACTGGTTTAGGCAGAAACGAATTCCGGAGGAAAAGGCCGTGGCTGGTTGAAAGACTGAAAGTGAGCACGATGCCGACATCAGCGACATGCGTGCATGGTCTGGTTAGCATCACGAGCCCACAACGGTCCAACAGCTAGCCGGGAAAAGGTGAGGGAGATGAATGGACATGTTGTTGTTTAGAGCGTGTTACGGTCACGGATTAGTTATGTATGGGATTAGTCATGCGTCAAAGTTTTTGGAACCAAGCTGTGCAAGTTGGAAGTTCTCTGCGGGGAGATTGGCTCCAACCTGTAAGTTAATTAAGCTGAATATACTATAAGATAGATTTTGTTTCTGTCTGCAGAATAGTACTCCCTCCGTTCCAAATTAATTGACTTGGTTTTGTCCAAATATGGATGTATCTATACTCGTTTGATGTCTAGATACATTCATGTGTAACAAAATGTGTGTCAATTAAATCCGAACGGAGTGAGTACAATTCAAACAAGTTCAAATTGTGTTTCTCCGACATATTATACAAGAAAATGACGGCCAAATATGTATGTGTCTGGTTCTTTTGTGAAGCATGGTTAGGTGAGCGAGAACATACGTGGTAGACAAAACCTTAAAAAAACATACTTGGTACACAACCTGAGGTATAACAACCCGTAGGGCCAAGGCTCACTGATTTGGTGGTGGGGCTCTGTGACTACAAGAATGGACCGTGTGAGTTTTCATTGATGCTGGTCGTTCAGAAAACCCCAGTTTTGGTTATATAATCAATTATTCCGAAGCGCATTGCAACTACAACTTGTGTATACTCATGGTCATACAAGATACAAAGTCTGTTACAACTACAACTTGCATTGCATTCCGCGTTAACTATCTTTATATCGTCCCCTCCAAGCGACCGAGGGAGCGAACTAGAGGCCGTTGCCGCAAATTTGTATCTTGTCACCTTGCCGCACCTGGAGGCCTTTGCCGGGCAAAGCCGCGAGGTGTCGGCGATGGGAGCAGTACGTGGGGATCTGGTGTAGCAGCAGTCTCATGGGGGAAGGAGCCGACGGTTGGGTATCTTCTTCACGTCTTCCTCTGCGTTTTGGCAGCATGACAACTCCGGGCGGCGACCTAATCTCCTGTCATTGGATCGCAATGGGAGGCAGGATGGTGGAATGGTGCTAGGGTGATGCAGGGTGGGTGTCGAGACGAGGAAGGGGGATGGGTGTGGTGGATCCTGGCCATCTTCCAGAACAGCCAGTGTCCTCGGCAGGGGTACTGTTGCAACGTCCCGGTTCACGTCGTATGGGCGGCGTGTTTTGACAGCAAATGCCATAATATGTTGGCGGCGCAGGAGTTTTGAAATCAAGATGGCGGCGAACACAGTGGTCGTGTGGACGGAAAGTTGGCGGGATCTTGGATACGGTAATGTCCTTCAAGTCAGTGTGTCGAGGTCGATGATGTTATGGTAGTTCTCAAAGATTGGCTTTGCGACTTATGGTTGGAGTCTTCATCATTGACGCAGGTGTGGTGATCCCTTCTCAAAGATTTGGCTTTGGAAATCTGTGGTATTTTCTCCGCATAAAGATCTCACGGGATCAAAAGGCATTTTTCTGTCACAGCTGAAGTATACATTGGACCTACTCAAAGAGACATATATGCTTGGGGCTCACCCTGCAATAACCCCCATACAACATAATCACCGTTTAAGTCATGATGTTGGCACACATGTTGATCGGGAGCGCTATCAAAGACTAGACGTTGGAAGGCTAATATACCTCTTTCACACACATCCTTACATAACCTTTGCTATGAGCGTTGATACTCAATTTATGCATGAACCAAAGACAACCCACATGAATGCGGTGAATGGAATATTTGTCATGGAGGTTTAAACAATACACTGTGGTAGCAAGATCAACGTGGAGGCAGAATTTCGGTCTATGGCTCATGGGATATGTGAGGTATTGTGGCTGCAAATTCTTCTAGTAGAGCCGAGGATTTATAAGCATGTACGGACCATTAATGATCTACCATGACAATAAAGCTGCTATTGATCTTGCAAATAATCCAATCCAACACGATAGAACAAAACATATGATCAAACTGAAGCTCATAAACTCATGCCAGTGATGCGGGAACAACAGGAGCAGCTACTGTTGAAAATAGTGAGCCTCTAGAGGATATTGAGATAGATGGCCATTTCATCAAAAGATAAACTTGACACGGGGACTGTTTTCCTACCGTATGTAACCACGGCCAATCAAATAGCTGATATCCTTACTAAAGGATTACCTGAAAAGGTTTTTTCTGTATTTATTGCAAGATGGGTCGATATGATATGTCTGACCCATCTTAAGTGGGTGTGTTGGAGTAAGTAGTAAACATGTAGATTTTTGGGGTCTAAATTGTACAGTGTGTTGTCCAGAGAGAATAGCTGAGAAGGATCGCGCTGAGTGAGGAAAAATAAAGAACTCCTCTCCTCTCTAAACCCTGTAAGTCTTGTACAGATTCTATACCCAAAAAATCAAATGAACCTGAGTGTTTCCTGCATGAATTTCTTCATAGATGCTCTAACATGCCTAGCTAAGCTGGAGCCACCAAGTTGGCCTCCCTTGGCAATCCTCAAATCTCATCTTGATAAGATGGTTTGCACTTTCTGAACACGATTTTAATGTACTGCACCCCATCCTCATGGTGGTGCTATAGAGCCATTTGGACAACATCAATTACCGTCAAACAGTCAGAATCAACAATCACTCTATTGCATCCCAGATGGTTTGCTACATCCAGCAGGGTCTTGGTAACCTGGTTTGTTTTGATCCTTTTGACTTCACACGAAATTTGCATGATTAGATTATGAATTTTATGAGACGGAGCTAAAACAGGGACAGAGAAGCAACATCGACTAATCCAACAAGTATACTAGTGACACAACAATTCAGAATAAGTGTTGCAGTTTTGAACTGGACAGTTCAAAACCGCGACAATTATTTTGGATGGAATGTAGTAGACGAAACTTTGGGAAAGGCACATTTTACGTCGGCTGGGCAAATCGCAAGCCCATTTTAGATACCTCACGGGCCGAAAGGCTTAAAAGTGGACGGGCACTTTTCCCTTTTCTCCGTTGCTGTCGAGCTTGATGCCCTTGTACCACATCGCGCAGGCCACGTACACGGCCAGGTCGACGAGTGAGAGCGCCGCGAGGAGGAAGTAGAACCTGTCGAGGTGGCCGGAGTTGAGGTTTCCCGGGATCCATCCTGGTCTCCTGTCCCCGGTGAGGCTGGTCACCACGCTGACCAGCATGATGCTCACGTAGTTCCCGAGCGAGATGGACGCCATGCACAGCGAGCTGCCGAAGCTCTTAACGCCGTCGGGAGCCTGACCATTGAAGAACTCCAGCTGCCCAACATACATGAACACCTCCGACGCCCCGATCAGCGCGTACTGCGGCACCTGCCACAGCACGCTCAGGGAGCTCGGCTGGTCCGGCGCGGACGCGGGCACCCGCTGCAGGCGCTCCACCTCCACCACGCCCGCCACCACCATCGCCGCCATGCCGATCACGAGCCCGACGCCCATGCGCTGCAGCTCCGTCAGCCCCTCAGGGTTCCCGGACAGCCTCGCCATGACCGGCACTAGCACGCGCCGGTAGATTGCGATGAACGCTAGCACGCTGAGGATGTCGAACACCGACATGCTCGCCGCCGGGACATGGAACGACCCGATGTTTGTGTTCATGGTGGTGCCTTGCTCCACGAACAGGGAGGCCATCTGGGTAAACACCACTGAGTAGACGATGGTGCACAGCCAGATGGGCAGCATCTTGAGAATACATTTCACCTCCTCCACCTGCGTCACCGTGCACAGCCTCCACGGGTTCTTCAAATTCTCCGGATCGCTGTACTCCTCCTCAGTCACCGTCGCCGCCTTGTCGAGATACCTGAGCTGGTCACTGTGTAGGATCTTCCTGATACCGGCTTCCTTGTAAGACTCGTCGCCTTCCAGCTCGTGGAGCAGCTCGCCTTGGGCCGGCGAGTCGGTGCGCCACTTGCGGGACGCGGCGACGAGAACCTGGGCGATGCGAGTCAGCGGGTTGCCACTGGGCTTGAAGTAGCGATAGTTGGGCGTGCCGAGCAGGAAGAGCACGAGCGCCAATGCCGCCGCGCCGGCCGAGACCCAGAAGCCCATGACCCATTGGCCGGCGTCCTCGTAGTAAACCAGCACCGTGTTGGAGAAGAGGGAGCCCACGTTGAGCGCCAGGTAGAAGTAGCTGAAGAATGCCACCTTGGAGCGCGCCTCTTCCGGGTCCGTCTCGTCGAACTGGTCGGAGCCCAGCGTCGCGATGGACGGCTGGTACCCGCCGTTTCCCAACGCAATCATGTACGTCGACAGGTAGAAGAGTGCGACGCCGGCCGTCGACGGCGGGTCGCAGTTCGTCTCCTCGTCGCCGCACCCGGTGGGCTTCAACAGGAGGAACCAAGACGCGAGTGACAGTATCACCAGGCCCTGTTCAGAATTCATAAGTTCAGAACAACACACATTTAAGCAGATAAAGTAAGTCTGTGCGATAATTGTGAATTTAGATTGAGCGTACCGTGACGTAGATCATCTGGAAGACGGCACAGGTGATGTAGCGGCCCCAGTAGGAGTCGCTCATGAATGCGCCAATGAGGGAGCAGATGTAGACGGTGCCGGTCCATTTGCTGATGCTGTTGGCAGCCTCGGCGTTGTCCTGGTGGAGCACCCTCCGGAGGAACACCACCAGGTTCACTCCGACGCCGAAGAAAGCGCACGTCACAAGTCCATAGTTCACTGCATCATTCAGGATCAGTAATCTCGATCCAGTTCATTCATAACGGTTCGAAAAAAAACAGAGGCCAGCTGAGCAAAATCGAATAATTATAGCGTGATTTTATTTCACATTTTCACCTAGCAGCAGGATGGAAGATCTCCATTTCCCAGTTTTTGCTTTGACTGCTGGGTTTCCACGTCTGTCCATTGAACCATCTTCAGTGATGGAAGATATGGTCTTCGAGTCCACGGTGTTTGGAGCCATCACCACCTTCAGCGAGTTTCCCAGAAACTTATGTTTTTTCTGCTTCATCAAGAATTCAGAAAATATATTAGAAAGTGATGCAAACATTGGCGCAATTAAGTTCCCAGTAATTAATATGTCCCACACAATACCTTGTGGGTTTTTTCGCTAGCTCCTTCAGATCCTTCAAAAGTTGTTCAGTTTTTTTTAATGTGCAAGCCTTGGAAGGCAGCAATATTAGTTTCAACCTGCGAGTACAACCTTCGTCAGGGATGAATCAACCATATCCACTGCCACAAAAAGAAGAACCCGTCGATTTTTATTTGCAAAACATATTGACTTAATATGATTATGTCTGCTTATAAATTGATTCCTAGTGTTCTAACATTAAATAAAATCTAAGAAAATAGAGACGCAGGCGCGCTTATCACCATGCGCTGTCTGATCTTGGTATGTGTTACTGCTAGATTTTCTCTTTTAAGAAAAAACCATATAGTATATCGAAGACTAAATCTTGGTGATCACAGACATATATTGGGGTCCTATGTGTGGTACATGCATATGACCCGATGGAGTTCTCTGGGTGCTGAACAGAGTTTTGTGCTTATGCAAGAAGAGACGGCGATAGAACCATGCAAGAGCTGATGTCGCCCATGCATGGTACTTGTAATTAATCACCGTATCATCACACGGACAGCATCAATTGCGCCCATGTGTATACAGCTACGGTCTACTGCTATATACCTTCGTTGATGAACCCTCCGGTGCAAGAGCGCAGCTTCTTCTCCGGCGACGAGGAGGAGCACCGCTTCAAAAAGGAAACGAATAGCCGTAAAGACACCTCGACGAAACCGGGCAGGCCTCTTGACATTTACAGAGCAAAGCGCACTGAGTAGCTTGCTTGCGCTTACCGGCCGGCAACGGAGTTGGAGAAGGAAATGGATGTGTTTGTGAGGTGAACCGGGGGTGGAGTGGCCGTGTATTTATGGAACTCGGGAGGCGCGCGGCGGCAGCGTTGCTTTTTTTTTTTTTTTTTGCTGGTAGCCTGGTACTGGAGAGTCGCGCTCGCGGTGTTGGAAACTACTCCAACTCCGAATAGCTCACAATTTTCATGGCCATATGTTTCATTTTAGTGCAGCCGAGTTGAAATATACGGGAAAGGAAAAAACAATGAAACTTTGCAATTCTTTCAAAAAAAAAATGAAACTTTGCAATTGTGTGTGGCTGCATGCCGTTTCTGAGAAATTTTTTTGATAAATAACACCGTTGGTCACTCAACTTATCCACTGAACTCTCTGAAAATGTGAATACCTATCACTCAACTCACGTTTATGAGTGGTTTGGTCATAAACAGGCCATGTAGCAATTTTTATGCCCACGTGGCTCCCTGACTCAGCCCAAGGTAAAGGACGGGATGTTTTTCTTTCAAAAAGAACCCTAGCACACTGCTGATATTCTACTCGATCGGTCCTTTTATTTATTTTTTGCGAAACACAATACAAACGCAGATGCTCACATGCACGTGCACACACTCACCCCTATGAACACACACGCACACCCTACCCCTATGAGCACCTCCGAGAGACTGAGTCGGCGGTCAGGTCCTTGTATTTTTGGTTCACATAGAATCACAGAGAAGAAGTCGTACGTCTACGGTGAAGCTCGCACTGGACCTCGCCAGCCGGCATGACCATGCGCAGGTCGCGCCGCTACAATTTACGCTCCAGCGCTCCTTCTGCTCGATGCAGCTGTAGCAGCAGCTTCTCGTGACGATACGGGCTGCTCAGACATGCCTGTCGAGTCCTTGGTGAGGGCGACCCCGTTCTCCAGCTATTTGACGTCGGCAACACCATCACCACCACCACTCTGCCTGCGGCGGACGCCGCCAGTGACGCCGACGAGGCCGAGAGGCCCAGCCGGGTCGAGACAAGAATCACGTGTACTCGCGGCGTCCGCTACTTCACCTGCAAGTAGTACCCGTGTGCGAGCAAACCCCAGCTCTTCAACATGGGGAATGCCTCGACGTTATCTTGCTCGTCATGACCAAGCAGAAGATTAGATACAATGCGGAGATGGAGAACATGTGCAATGCTCTCGAGGTCTAACGCATTGCTTCATGCTCTGCTTGTTCCGTTTGATTCGCCTATAAAACCCACTTGACTTAAAACTATGGGATGAATAGTCAGTTCGGTAAAATAAGATAGAGAGCCTCCGCAGTCGCGCGGACGAATCTCGAGCCTTGTTCCGGTAGTCTGCCGGAGGGAGAAATCATCACACGAGGCCTCTACACCACCATTGGTGCCTCCAGGATGATGTGTGAGTAGTCAACCCTTAAACTATGGGTTCATATCAGTAGCTAGATGACATCTTCTCTCCCATGGTTTTCAGTACGAAAGTCTCGTCAGCTGCCTAACATGATCGAGATTCATATGATGTAATTGCTTGCTTTGTTGTGTTTGTTGGAATATGATGAATTGTCAATAAGTTTCTGCATGTTATTATGATGCCATTATTATTACCATGATTGCTCTATTTTATATCGTACATCCTCTCCGATCTATTTGTTTACTCTGGGCGAGTTTATGATTAGATCTCCAAGAGTGAGTTTTGTGTTCGATAGTGGGTTAATACCTTGCAAAATCATATATCCGAGTGAGAATAACGGGGGAGGTGTATATTGTGTTATTGACACTAAGTATAAAACAATGGTTTCTTGTTATCTTTTGATCGGTGATGATGTTTAGAGTTTACATTATATATGAAGTTTAAGACAATACTCTGTTTTTAACTTAATACTTGGAGATGAGCAAATCTTTAAGTGGAGTATTAAATATAGATGGTCTATATATGTTTGACGTAATGCATATATGAAATTGCCATGAACATCCTGTCATAATAGTTGAAGTACAATTATGTCAATTGGCAAACTGTAATTAGTTTACCCAACATGTCTTTATCTTTTGGAAAGATTCCTCTAGTGAGCCTATGGTTCCTGGCCCATCTTTTTACATTTTTTACAACCTCATTACTTCCTTTTTACCATCACTTGCTCCCTGATCCGTTTTTACTTTATTTGTTTTTAATCAATTCTAACCGCAATTATCGTTTAACCCTTGTAACTAGCAGGACAAGAAGTTTGACAACCTTCTTGAACGTTGGGGACAAGTCGGTTTGTGTCTTGTTTGCATGTTCCATTAACTTATTTGACGGCTTGTATTCCTACGGGTTCGATACTTCGTTTGCGATCGAGAAAATACTTTCTGCTACTATATCACTCTTTCCACTTGGGATTCTCAACGGATTTCTTTACACTACACCACGACACTACATCCCCGATAGACAAGTTGGTTGGGAAAACGGCTTTCGCCGACAGAAAGTGGGTCGGGAATCAGCACCAACTATGTTGGTCACCGAAAGTCCAGCCGGGAAAGCCCTTTCCCTAGTTAGAAGTATCACCTGCATTGGCTCGTTAGGAAAGTGTTCCCATTTGAGTGGTGTTTCTTTTTAAGACGCCATCTTCGTGCTACTTGGATTGTTCAATGGATGTAGGTTTGTGTTTGTAAGTATACATACAATGTGTCACACTATGGATAGCATGGTCCCTTTTTTTTAGCCTATATTGAGAATATAAGATATCACGCAGACCCCAACTCACACCCGGCTATACGCCTAACAAGTCCTACAACCTATACTCGACGCTCCATGAGAAACTTTCGAAGCCTTCGGAACCCGTGAACAACGGGTGGCTTGTAGCCGTGTGTGGGGGCACCTGTAAATTTTATTCGGGGTAAAGAACCCTGGTGAGACAACACCAAAATTCTTCCCTACGTGAATCTAACCTAGGAGGGTGGAGCGCCCACCGACAACTCACACCGATGTGCTATGCCGTTCTCATATAGATTCCTGATGTTATCCACCGCGTGGCATCTATTTTTATTTTGTCGGCCTCAACGCTTTTGGCGTTGTTTCAATAATAAAATTGCGGTCATGCGACATCTCACAAATGCAGATGCCTAGAAAATGATTCTTCCATTGTATAACAACGGTAACATGTTAAAGATATTTAACGGATATTTCATAAGAGACCCTTGTGCTAATTTGTTTGATATAAATATAAGATACTAAAAAGGTCATCTCCTAACTAATGGAAGGCAATTTGTTTTGCTTTCTCCTTCAACTAAACAATTGTCCTAGTACGTGGCATCGTTAGGGTAGCACCATTGTACGTGGCATCGGATGGTTCGAGCTGAATTGTTTTTTTCTTCTGTGCAAAAAGAAAAAGGAAATATCCAGCTTGCATTTGAATTTGCTTGGGTAGCTCCAAGACGGGAGTTGTCACTTGAGTACTGGAGTAATTGCTTGCGTATCTTGCTTATCTCAGTTCTCATGTGAAGAAAGTCAGAAAGACAAAATTTAGCGCCAAGTTGACCACATACTTATCCGTACACTCACACCATACGATCAGACAACAGTCAGCTTGGTCGTGTGACATCAACTTACAACGAATCTCGGAGCATATCCGAACTACGAAAACATGGTTCATCAGACGGTACCACGGCAAGAACTGCCCCGGCAAGAGGGAGACGAGAAGTGTGACACGCACAGGAGTAGTATAGAGCAGAAATGTGGATACGTCTCTTGCATGCAGCTTGCAGAAGTCAAGTGACAGCTCTTCTTTACGATCGAGTTGCCAAAATGGAGCTCTTCTTCATCCTTAAAATAGGAAGTGATAGCTCTTCTTCCTTGTCGCCGCCTGCCCTTCGTAAGCGCATATGCTTTGGGTTCCTTCGTCGCCTCCACCACCGTCGAAATGGTGAACATAGCCAAAAGTGATAAGCTATCACTGGATCCAGGTGCGCCTCTCCTGGAGTCTGACTGGTCGTGGCGTCCTCAGGTAGTTCATGTCTAACCCTCGTTGCTCAAATAGATCTTCCTTTAAGGCCTCCCTTCTTCTGAATCTTCCCTTTTACAACTTGGAAGGAGGTGTATCGAAGCTAGGGTGTCAAGCGGAACATGCCTATATCCCACTTTTAGTTCATTTCAAGTTCAAATTTATTTTAAAATTAAAATAGAAACTATCAAATAAACTAGAAGTTGGATATAAACTGGATCCCACTTGCATCCCTAATATTAGCTTTGTGGGGTAGTTGGATATGCTAGAACTGTTTAAGTAGAAACAAAGTCCAAAGGAAAAGGTTGAAAGACTGAAAGTGAACATGATGCTGACATTAGCGACATGCCATGGTCTAGTGAGTATCATGGGCCGAGAATGGTCAAACAGCCAGGAAAGGAGGGAATAAAAAGCTGAGGGGCCGAATGGACATGTTGTTTAGAGCGTGTTACCGTCACGGATTACTTATCTATGATTAATTGATTAGTCATGTATCGATATTTTTTGCACGAGGCTAGCTGTGCAAATTGCAAGTTGTTTGTTGCGAGATTAATTAGTTGCAACTTGCAAGTTGTGGCGAAACAAAAGTTATATGATAGATCTTGTTTCTCTGTTATATAAATAAATCAAGTTCAAATTGTGTTTCTCTGTCATCTAAATTATTCTCCTTGTTATTCTCCATATGCTTTCAAAACATTATTTGATGATCTTTGGAATCTATTGGAATACCTAGATATGTCCTTGCAAATATCCCTGCTTGCATGTAAAAATATGTTCATAATGCTCATGTCTATCTAAAGAAGACCTGGAGCAAATAATTTCACTTTTGTGAAAGCTAATTTTAAAACCAGACATTTTCTCAAAGTACACAAGATAAATTTCATATCTCTGCATTTTCCTCCCAATCTTCTAGAACAAAGAGAGTGTCATCTTCATATTGTAGTATAGCAATTTCATAAGGATGAAAAGGAGAGGCCATTCATTCAATGGCTTGAGCTTTCTTCACTAAGTAGGAAAGGGCATCAACAACAATCTTAAAAAGTATAGGGGGAGGGTCCGCATGTCTCGCAGCTTTGCAAGTACTAAAAATAAGGACCTGATTCATCATTAACCTTCACACAAATTTCCTTCAGCCATAACGTTCAAGATTTAATCCAATATTGCATGAGAGAACTTTTAGGTTCATCACCTTAAGAGAAAAGCCAAATTTTTGTTATCATGGGCGTGTTTGGTTTGGTACCCCAAGTCGCCCTACCAAAAAAATTGGCTGCCTATCAAAGTTTGGTCACTGTTTGGTCTGTAGCCAGTCAGGCATTAACAACAATCTTAAAAAGTATACGGGGAGGGAAGACAGTTTACACGGAGGCCCGACCCTGTCGGGTCCGAAATTTCACTTTTTTGTCAATTCGAGTGGGACTCAGACCTACATTTTCTTTTTTGTTGGGCTCAGGCCGGGCTCGGGCCTGGGATTTGCATTTCGGGCTTTTTCAAACCCTGCCCAGCCTGACGAATACCCATGTTTACCTGGAAAGTTATTCTATGAGGCAAGTTTTTTGAAAGTTATCATAATTCAAGTGGGGCATTTTTGTTGGCAACTAGTACCTATAACCTTAGCAAGGAATTACATATTTCAACACCTTTGGGGATATTCCATGTAACCGTACTTAATACATGAAAATGATTTTTGGTGAATTTTGTAAACAACCCATCACAAACCTCTAGTTCAGATTTTAATTAGTTTTGGTAAACTTCTTAACATTCATTTAAATATTTGAAAACAGGAAAAATAGTATATCCCAGTTCTCCAGCACAAGCCATAAAATATTGTCTATTGTGGGTGAAAAGTGCAAAGGTACCATTTAGCAACTTATGTTTTGTACTTGCTTCACCGGGTACCGCTTTTAGAAATTAAAAAAGGAGACGTTTTTCAAAACAAAACAAAAATCAAAAAATTCCTCATAATGTTGATTGTCGTGCAAGGCATGTTGGTGTCAAATATCAATCCATCATCGTGAATAATAGTCAAAATGTCCATTAACTTAGTCCTTTGGGTTAACAACGCATGGCCAGCCTTTTTTCGCAAGAAAAAACGTATGTGTTTGCCTCCATCGCACGCACTTTTTTATGTAAAACCCCTTCAAAGCTTCACATAATTTTTTTACTTTTACCCGGTGTGATTTCTCCCTCCATCATACACCTATTTTCTTTACAAAAACTGTGTGCAAAGCTTTGCATACGATTTTTATATTCTAGTGTGTGTGATTGCGTTCTCCATTCGCATAACACGCCCTTCTTGAAAAACCGTGCCCAAATATATCGCATAGTATTTTTTATTTTTTCTGCTGATCGCACACGGTTTAAGCGTTAAACCGTATGTGATGGTTCTATTGCATGCGGTTTTTACAATCCGTCTGCCATGTGGGGTTTAAATGGGCGATTAGTACTAGTGTACACCGGAAAAATGTGGATAAGTCTCAGCTTGCACAAGTCAGCTTTCCTTGTCGCTGACTGGCTTTGTATACGGACATGTCTCTGTTCCATCGTCGCTAGTGCCTACCACTGCCGAAAAGATAAGGCGAATAAGTGATAAGCTATCACTGGACCTGTTGTTTGGAGCGTGTTACGTACGGTCACGGATTATCTACGGGATTAGGCATATGCGTCAAGCTTTTGGCACCAAGCTGTGCAAGTTGCACGTTCTTTGTTGCTGGAAAAGTATTGGCTACAACTTGCGTGTTATGGTGAAAAAAGTAATATGATGGATTTTGTTTTGGGATGCATTTATCTACTTTAAACAAGTTCTCAAGTTGTGTTTCTCCGACATATTATAGAAGAAAATGACCGCAAAAAGAAATTTATGTTTGGTTCCTTTGTGAAACTTGCTTGCTGAGAAGAAGGGGCATAACCAGGAGCAAGGCTCAATGTTTGGTGGTGGAGCTCTGCAACTACAAGAAATGGCACTATGGGTTCTCATCGACGGTGTCGTTCAGGAGAGATGTTGGGCTCTAGATATGCGAGTGAGATACCCGCCCTCGGTCATGACCTGGGTTGAAGAAGGAGAAGCAAAGAAAGAACTCCGGTATTCCGACCTTAGATTTTTGCTCAAAGAATGAATCAAACCCCTTGTCGAAGCCCTTTATGATAAGCTACCCTGGGGAACGTCTTGTGTGTCATGTACTCACGTTCACGTGGACATGGCCTTAACCAAGGACTCCACCCTTAGGCGTCCCCTCCACATGACTGAGGGGTCAGGGGACAAACTCTAGCCCGCACTAGAAGAAATATGGCCTTTTACCACGGGGCAGATTCGTGGTAGAAAGGCCTTTTTCGTGGCTAAAGGTTTTTAGCAACGAGTGGGTACCGTGGTGGATGTTGCGTGGCTAAACTATTAACCACGGCGGCGGGATTTCGTGGTAGATGGTTCCATCATCAACCACGAACAGGCCGTCGTGGTAAAAGAATCTAGCGGACATGTGGCAAACGACGTTATCTCTTCTACCACGACGTGAAAACCGTGGTAGATGGCAGGCCCACCCGAGGCCTGCTGCCATTAGGTGGGTCGGCCCGTTAAGGTTAGATGGACCCTGACACTACCTTAGGTGGGCCGGCCCATTAACTCAGGTGAGCCGGCCCATTAAGGTTAGATGGACCAGGCCACTACCGGGGCTGGCCTGCTAAGCTAAGGCGGGCCGGCCTTTTATGTTTCGTGGGCCGGCCTGCCATATTTCGTGGGCCGATTTGTTAGATGTAGTTGGGCCAGCCCACCTACATTGTCGGACGCTCTATTGGGCAAGCCGGTGGAGATGCTCTAAACGGGGGACTGCCTAAGGGCCTTTGCAATGGGGAGAGGATGGTCGGCTAGAACCGAGTACTTGTCTTCTAAAATTGCATCGTAGATAATAAATGTCACCATACTCCTCGTACGAAGAATGGGAATAAATATGATGTCATACCCTAGGGCTGGGCGATGATTTGCAGAGCTTGACCCGCACATGCCAAGCCCGCGGGGATCTTAAGGCAAAAAAAAGATGAGTTCGCATTTAAAAATATTTAATTAATAATCTCTGCATTGAATAAATAAATTCATTAGACCAAATTTTAAAATAGAACACATAAAATTACATGTTTTCGGCTTTCTGTCTGGGATTTGGATAGAAAAATGTAGCCCAACACTGGCTCAAATTTGTTGTGGTTTGTGACAAAGAAATAGGTCAAATCAAAAGTCAGACAACTTAATCGGCGACATTTACCATGACAAATACCTCTTACTGCAGCAAATGCCTTTTTTGTGGGAACAGATGTTTTGAAGCACTAGTAAGCCTGTACCAATCACAGCAATGTGCCTTGACCGTTGGTATTGTCGGCAACACTGACACTCGGGTGCCATGGGATTTTTTGTTTGAGGGTTAGCAGATGCAACTTTTTTGTAGGCGAAACAGCTGGCATCTGGGCTCTGGCAATCAGCAGGCCTGGCTGGAACTAGCTTAGGGTCCGCAGATCAATGAAAACTTCAGAGATCACTGACAAGCTAATAAACAAGAAGTCATTCGGCCTGCTCGAGCCAAAAAACAAACTAGACATACGCCTAAGAGCATCCACAGTGGGACGCTTAGAGTTGGGCGCTAGGATCAAAATCTCAGTGCATGAGCAGTTGCACCGTTGCGCCCGACGCATGAGTTGTCGCCTGCCGCTAATCGTTTTTTTCTTGCTCACAGCACGGAAACGGAAGGATCTGGACTAAATTAGCGCCTCAAATAAGCAATCAGCGTTGCCAGGCATGAGCGCTTGCTTTGTATCTTAGTTATTTTTACAGTTTTGCTAAGTCTCAGCTAGCTGAGACATAGCTTATGTCTCAGTCACCTTTTTGTCCGTCGGATCTGGTATATGCTTTGCGATGCGTGCTGTGGTTGTTTCGGCCCGTTTTTGTGTGCTGTCTTCGGTTGTTGGGCTTTGTTTGTCGTGGGCTTTTGTTTTCTTTTGGGGAGGTCCCCTCAGGTGTTAACGGGCTGGGCTGGGCTGGGCTGGGATTTGTTGGGCTTCGGGGGCGGTTGCCTTCGTGGTGCTTTTTTATCCGCCCGTGCGTGTGTAGTGGGAGTTGTTTTCCAGCGGGAGTGGAGATAGCGAGGAGGAGCCGAGGAGGCGAAGGTCCATCCGTTTCTCGTCGTCGCCGCCCGCCACCGCCGCCGCCGCTCGTAGGCTGGTCATCAGCTTCGTCGCCTCGGGAGGTTCGATTTAGATCTGACGCATCTTTTATTTTTATTAAATGGGGTTTTCATTGTTTGTTTAGATCTCGAATGTGAGAGAGAGATAGGTTGTTGCATGTGAAATTTGATGTTGTTTCTTATGTATGGTTGCTTTTTCTCTAATCTGTATGCTAGTGATTTTGTAGCCCGTTGTAATGTGTGTTCTAGGGTTTTTGGCGGTTCATTTTTGTAGATTTGCTTTTATATGATTGTTTCTATTTCCAAGTAGTAGTCTAGGAGGGGGCAAAATGTGTGGATTCATAGTACGGGATTGTAGTTTCTGTGGTAGCCATTTTTTTGTGTTGGTCTGTTCTAGGGGTTTGGCGGTTTCATTTTGTAGAATGGTTTATTTGATTGTTTCTATTTCCCAGTAGTAGTCCAGGGGCAAAATGTACTTATTTCGTAGTATGTATTTTGCAGGTTCTGTTGTCTATGTTTTTTCGAATGGAGTTTTTTGAATAAATGAAAAAGGACTGAACGCGACATATGTGTTGTTCCATTCCTCCTGAACTTTCTAGTATGAATAAATGAAATAGGTGGTGTTATGATGTTTGGTAAGTAGTTAAACTTTATTCATTCATGCATGCTACTTTGCTATAATCGGTGTTCTCTTGTTGCCATCATACCTATTCGGTTACTCTGTTTGGCCGGGGTTAGATGTGCTGCATAGGGGGGTTGCTTTCTATGAAGGGAATTTATTCCTAGTATGTATTTTGTAGTTTCTGTTGTCTATGTATTTGAATGGAGTTTTTTGATCTATCTGTTTTTATTCTTGATTCATCTGTTTATTCATAGTATGGATTGTAGTTCATGTTGTCTCTCTTGGCAAGAATGGTGTTTTTTTTGTTAAGTGATGGTTTTATTTCAACTAATTTATTTTTTGAACATTCGTATGTTGATATTCATCTGTTATTTTAATCTTTTTGTCCGATGGCCTTTTTATGTTTTTCAGGAGTGGCGTCAATGTCTTGCCCAACATGCCTGCAACCTGCTGCCAATTGCGGCAGGTCAGACAGGCGAGCGATGTCTTGTGACATTTAGATGGTTCCTAATTTCACGCAGTGTGCGGTACGTTTTCCAAATTTCTTCCTTGTACTTTTTTGCAGAATTTTCTTCCTAATTTACTTGTACTGATTATTGGGAGGGGGGTGGTGGCCATTTTATGTTGGTAATGCAGATTGTTCCATGCTACTTCAAAGAGAAGATCAATGAACTTGCAGACAAGTGGCTTGTAACGCAAACCAGTGGCCATCATCTGTTTGATTTTTCTGTTCTTAAAGCAGAGGCTAGGACATTCTTGTGTGGCCCTTTCTGGAAGTCTTTCTTGGCGTACCACGACATTGGCTTGGGGGATGTTGTTAAGATGGAATGTTTTGAAGTTGATGAAATGGAAGAAGAGAATCATCAGAATGCATTGCCTGCGAAGGTTTATGTGACTGTAACTGATAGTGCTGGCAACAACAAGCCCTATATCCCTCTGGGTGGTATAATTTTCGTACTATTTTGTTTTTGTTCTTTAAGGCTATGATTCACTCTCTTCTTTTTCATGTTTTCTTTGTCTTGTGTATTAATAAAGATTTTATCTATTGTTATAGGGTATCCTCTGTGGGAAGTTCCATGTTGTGTTAGAGCTACGCTACACAAGACTGTATTTGCTGACGCCTGGTCAGTTAATGTGCGGAGCATGAGGGATATTATATGGGAAATGTACAAGGAGGTTGGCAGGTTCTACGAAGGCGAGTTTTACCATGTTCCTGATCTGCAGTATTACGTGAAGAAGCTCTCAGCAGTCGATGTGGCTACATAGTTTTTGGTGAGAAACATATGTCCCCCCTCTTACTGCTCTTTGATACGTCCAAAACGTATCTATAATTTTTGATTGTTTCATGCCATTTTTATGCTTTTAGCACTTGTTTTATATTAAGTTTATTATTTATTTGGACTAACCTACTAATAGTTGCAAAAGTGCACAATGTTCTTGTTTTACTCTTTGATGTGTAGAAATTATCAAGAATACAAGAGGAAACCTTGTTGGAGTCGAATTGGGACTTTCCTGAAATCTGTCTGAGAACTTTTTACGAAGATTGCCAGTTTGACCCTCGAAGATGACGTTATATGGAGACCTGGCTGTTACGAAAGTTGTCACAATTTTCCATACGAAGATTTTAAGCCCGAGATCAGCCCAATCGGAGTTCGGACGCGGCCTGTAGGCCCGTTTTGGTGGAACCCTAAAAGGGGGTGACGGAAATCCGAGAAGATATATAAAGGGAGGAAACCTAATTCGTGGAGGACTCCTCCACCCACGAATTTCAGCCACCAAAAGCCACGTTTTTGCCTCCCCCATGGATCCCATCTCCATGGGGGAGGGCTCCCAAGAAGCCATGAAGGAGGGAGGCTAAGGGGCGGCGCTCCCCAAGCTTGCCGGCGGCGGGGAAAGGAGTTCCCCGCACCGCCGGCGCCGCCGCCGCCCTGCGCCGCCGCGCTGCCCCTCTCCGCCATCTCCATCACCATCTCCATCACCATCTCCTCCTTGTATTCAGTGGTTCATCCTCCCACAAACCTCTGTACCGTCCTATGTAAACATGGTGTTTGATGCTATAATATTTATCCTATGATTTACATCATGTTTCCGTAGTTTATTTGTCTTTTGATTGCTTAATTGAATGCATGAGGTTCATTAGAGTTGTATGTCTATATGGTGCTGTCCTTTGGTGTCCATTATATTTGTGCGCGCATGGATCAAACACCCTAGGGTTGGTAGTATTTGTAACGAAGCGGGGGAAGTTCTGCCGGAGTGACAGAAACCTGAGAACGCGAACCGATTAGTTGCACGTATGGGAGTAAGAGGACCTTGAACTTAAGGCTATGGTTGGGGAAACCTTAATGCATTGTTAGTATTTGCGGATGCTTTCTAACAATCCAATCATATAGTACTTGTAATCCCAAGTAGTGGAGTGCATGTATATTTAGCCTCTCCCACATAGAAAACTGCATCGAAGACAATGAACCAAGTACCTTCACTAATTAATCTTGGACAAAGCCACCACAATTACCACCACTTTTCCACACTCATGGTACTGTTAGTATATGGTTACTTAGTGTATTTTATTGCTGCAGCACTAACATTTACTTTCTTGTATTTATTATCTTGCAAAACTACCTCTCATACCCGTATTGCTACCGTAGTTTTATTTTCTAGATAATGCAAACGTTTAGTGTGCGTAGAGTTGTATCAGTGGTTGATAGAACTTGAGAGAATACTTATCCTACCTTTAGCTCCTCGTTGGGTTCGACACTCTTACTTATCGAAAAGGCTACACGCGATCCCCTATACTTGTGGGTTATCAAGACCTTTTCTGGCGCCGTTGCCGGGGAGCCATAGCGTAGGTTAATGTTCTTGTGTGCACTTGTTTGCTTTATCTCTAAGTAGTTTTTATTTTCAGTATAAGTTGTTCTTTATCTTACTATGGATAGGGAATGCGAATTACAAAAAAAATTAGGTGTAGTTGTTATCTAAAAACGTTTTCAAAAAGAAAAGTGATTGGAAAGATGAGTAATGGTTAAATGGGGGTCGACCTTGAACACTTGTGTTCATGCCTATGAAACCAAAACAAATCTTTCCATGGAAGCTTTTCATTAAAAACATGTAAATATTGTGTATATACCTCTGTACATAAAAATAAAATGCTAATTATAGTCTTTAGTTAATTGAAAGTTGATAGTTTTACTTTGCTGTCCAGAAACAGATTTTCTGTGCTCCACCGTATTAAATGTTTAAAATCACCAGAACGTGATCTTGATCTGAAATTTCTTGAGTGCAAAGTGATGCTTATTAGCTTTCTTTCATTAGACTAACTTTTTCTGATTTAAGGTACGTAGATAGGTCGAAAAATTCGATCTTTACTGACTGTTCTGTTTAGACAGATTTTGTGCTTCTCTGTAAATAAAATCGTGATAAATCTCAGAATAGTATTTTGACTTGAAATTTTTGTGCATAAACCTGAGATTATTATCTTTCTTTCATTAGACTAAAGTTTTTCGATTTGAGCTACTTAACTATCTCGTTGAATGCCATCTTTACGGACTGTTCAGTTTTGACAGATTTCTTTGTTTATTCAATATTGTACTTGGTGTTGTTAGTTTCATTAGTTTTTCGACGGACAACGGAAATCATGAACACCTTAGTATATACAGTGGCTAATGTTGAGTAAAAATTATAAAACTTGTCAATGCTTGAACATGAGTGGATTTTATTTAATGAGTACTAACCCTACTAATGAGTTTTGTGAAGTTTTATGTGGATGTAGCTTATAAGATCTAATCAATATGGTGATATGAGATGAATAAGAAGACGCAAGAGCTCAAGCTTGGGGATGTGTAGGTGCATCCCAAGAACATATTCAAGAAGATACAATCATCTAAGCTTGGGGATGCCCGAGTCATCCCCCTATTCATCAACTAACATGAGGTTGTCTCGTTCATACTCTATATTACCCGTCCACATGATATGTATTGTCTTAACTTGTATTATAATTGCTTTTATATGTCTTGGTTTTACCTTCTTTAGTTTTATTAGGCTCCTTATTTGGTTTCGATTGCTTCTTTACTTTCACTTATAAATTCAAAATAACAAAAATATTTTCTTTTGTTTTGCTTCTTTGTTTGGTTCTTTATTTTAATTTTATTTGGGTTTTACTTTTGATTTTTATTTAGAGTTTTCCTTGCTGTAGCTAGCATGTTTAGGTCTTGCTTAGCCTCTGGTTTCTTAGTTTATCAAAAATAAAGTACCAAGTTTTATCCATTTAGCTTAGTTGATACATATGTAAAAAGTGATTTTCTGTTTTCGGTATCTACTGCTTATTGCGCGATTTTTCATATTTTACTGGAAGCTCTAAAAATCACGAAAAATTACTGATGTTGTAGCACCTAATCCTCTGCATGTAAAAAATTGGCTAAAATTTCGGGCATGTTTAAGTGCACCTAAAAATTGCGTTTTCCAGCTGCTGTTTTTCTGGACAGATTCTGACTTTTGTTGCAAGAGTGGCCTCTTTTCGTTTTCATTTGATTTTTAATGGTTCTTACCTTTCATTTATAAGTTGGCCATTTAAGCAACCTTTCTGTAACTTAAAAACAAAATTTTATTTGGTTTAATAGTAGCACTTGGGAAATATTATCTATTGTACTAATGTCTAACCGCAGAAAAGAATGGGAAAGTTTTTGTGTTGAAGTTTTTTCACAGAGAATGAAGGAACACCAAACTATGGAATATTGAAGAATTACCAAAGTCATAAGCTTGGGGATGTCCCCGCATCCCTCTTCATCAATAACCCCACGGTTTGCAAACCTTTAAACTTTGTTTTTTGAGCAACATAGGAACTTAACTAAACTTGAAGCGGCTGTATTTTATTATCTATTTATCTTAGCATCAAACACCAGTTACATTAATAAGTGGATCGTCACATATTTTATTTATCCTCTGTTTTCAATGTTTACTTGGTTAATGGATTACTTGTTGAAACTTAAAAATGATGTGTGAATAATACTGTTTAGTAGTTTATGTTTTCTTATGGTTAGTCTCAACTAGCTAATAGTGCATATTATGTTATTTTGATATCAACATGCATTGTCCTGTTCATAAGATGGTATGGTATTGTGGTATCCTCCTCTGAATAATTCACTTGAATCGACTTGGCACATGCTCACACATGTTATGACTGAAAAATAAAAGTCAATTAAGCCTTGATGATCTATTTTGCCTCAGAGTTTTAGTATCGTTTTTATGCCTCCGTTAATTTTATTTTGTCGCAAGCATGATTATGACCGTTATCGCTCTCGTGGTTGTCGCTTCCCAGTCTATTGCTAGCCTTCACTTGTACTGAGCGGGAATGCTGCTCGTGCATCCAAATCCTTAAAACCAAGTTATCCCAAAGAGTCCACCAAAAAATTCCTATGCATGGTATTTCAAGCCATTCCAAGTAAATTTGCATGTGCTACCTTTAAAACCTTCAAAATATTTCTCTTTTTGTGTCAATGTTTACTAGCTCATGAGGAATTAGTGTGGTTATTCTTTATTCTATTTGTCAAATGGACTTTTACACCTGGACTAGTGGCATATACATCCGCTTATCCAATAACTTGCAAAAAGAGCTGGCAACGGGGTGCCCAGTCCCAATTAATTACAACTTTAACCAATTAATTCTCTTCACACTTTTGCCCTGATTCATCAGTAAGCAATGACAAACAGTGAAATACCTGAATGTGTGTAAACCAAAGAGAAAGAGGGATGATCTGCCTTGCTGGTAGAAATAACGTCCTTCATGGGAGCCGCTCTTAAAAGTCCGTTTGACAGGTAGAATACTGTTCTCACCCGCTACCATTCGTTGACAATTAACAAACACCTCTCAAAACATTTTTACCTCTGTTTTTAAAACAAAAAGCTCTAGCACGTGTTAATCCCTGCTTCCCTCTGCGAAGGGCCAATCTTTTATTTTTATGTTGAGTCACCATCCTTTCTTTGAGCACTTCTTCGAGAGCATAGCTGTCGTTCTTAGTGTAATGTGCTTGTCCCAGAATACGATTAATTGAGGTATAACCATGATGCTTTTATCTTTGATATCTCTATATCTAGTCTTCACTTGAACTTCAGAGGTGCCTTGGCATTTATGTTTTGCTCCACAATTAAGGGCAAGCGAGATACCACTCTATCATGCTTTATTATGGTCATTACAATCTTGTTGATGTTTATAAATTTCATGTTATAAGCTCTTAGTTCGTTGATACTTTTCATTAGGAAACATGATTGCTAAGTTTTATTATCCATACATCATGCAATTGTTAAAGACCTGATCATAGCATTTACAATCAAAAATTATTTTGTTATCATTTACCTACTCGAGGACGAGCAGGAATTAAGCTTGGGGATGTTGATACGTCCAAAACGTATCTATAATTTTTGATTGTTTCATGCCATTTTTATGCTTTTAGCACTTGTTTTATATTAAGTTTATTATTTATTTGGACTAACCTACTAATAGTTGCAAAAGTGCACAATGTTCTTGTTTTACTCTTTGATGTGTAGAAATTATCAAGAATACAAGAGGAAACCTTGTTGGAGTCGAATTGGGACTTTCCTGAAATCTGTCTGAGAACTTTTTACGAAGATTGCCAGTTTGACCCTCGAAGATGACGTTATATGGAGACCTGGCTGTTACGAAAGTTGTCACAATTTTCCATACGAAGATTTTAAGCCCGAGATCAGCCCAATCGGAGTTCGGACGCGGCCTGTAGGCCCGTTTTGGTGGAACCCTAAAAGGGGGTGACGGAAATCCGAGAAGATATATAAAGGGAGGAAACCTAATTCGTGGAGGACTCCTCCACCCACGAATTTCAGCCACCAAAAGCCACGTTTTTGCCTCCCCCATGGATCCCATCTCCATGGGGGAGGGCTCCCAAGAAGCCATGAAGGAGGGAGGCTAAGGGGCGGCGCTCCCCAAGCTTGCCGGCGGCGGGGAAAGGAGTTCCCCGCACCGCCGGCGCCGCCGCCGCCCTGCGCCGCCGCGCTGCCCCTCTCCGCCGTCTTCACCGCCATCTCCATCACCATCTCCTCCTTGTATTCAGTGGTTCATCCTCCCACAAACCTCTGTACCGTCCTATGTAAACATGGTGTTTGATGCTATAATATTTATCCTATGATTTACATCATGTTTCCGTAGTTTATTTGTCTTTTGATTGCTTAATTGAATGCATGAGGTTCATTAGAGTTGTATGTCTATATGGTGCTGTCCTTTGGTGTCCATTATATTTGTGCGCGCATGGATCAAACACCCTAGGGTTGGTAGTATTTGTAACGAAGCGGGGGAAGTTCTGCCGGAGTGACAGAAACCTGAGAACGCGAACCGATTAGTTGCACGTATGGGAGTAAGAGGACCTTGAACTTAAGGCTATGGTTGGGGAAACCTTAATGCATTGTTAGTATTTGCGGATGCTTGCTAACAATCCAATCATATAGTACTTGTAATCCCAAGTAGTGGAGTGCATGTATATTTAGCCTCTCCCACATAGAAAACTGCATCGAAGACAATGAACCAAGTACCTTCACTAATTAATCTTGGACAAAGCCACCACAATTACCACCACTTTTCCACAGCACTAACATTTACTTTCTTGTATTTATTATCTTGCAAAACTACCTCTCATATCCGTATTGCTACCATAGTTTTATTTTCTAGATAATGCAAACGTTTGGTGTGCGTAGAGTTGTATCATTGGTTGATAGAACTTGAGAGAATACTTATCCTACCTTTAGCTCCTCGTTGGGTTCGACACTCTTACTTATCGAAAAGGCTACACGCGATCCCCTATACTTGTGGGTTATCACTCTTATAGTCCTAACCCTAGAGTGGTTAATGGGGATGTCAAGATATATTCTGGGGACTAGAACGATGATATCGCAACTCCTCTTTTTTTTTTGCTCCTGCTCATATTTGTGTCCATGTGTTTGGCTAGTTTAATGACAACATGCTTGTGTTTTGTTTCGTCTTGTCCTTGTTCATTGTCACCTCAACTTCTGTTAGCGCATTGATCAACTTTGATAGAGTTAGGGGGGATCTTTGTTGCTTACATCACACCACATATAGGCACAAAATGCGTAGTTCTATATGTTTTAGTTGTGTTTTTTTTTCATATATGTAATGTGTGGGAGTATTACATACTCAAGCTCATGTATTATTGTTCTTTTTGTATGTTGGTCATAGTTCTGACAGTACTGAAAGTATGTTTGTTTTTTGTTTTTGGATTTTTCAGTCGATCCCTAAGGAACTCTTCCGTGGATTCAGCTACCCTAGTCAGGGTGTTGTGCTATACTGGAACAAGATTATGGATGAACCTATTTGGGATAACTATCGCCTTCACCGTTCAAGGATTGAACTGTGGACTGGTTTCCACGACTTGTGCAATAAGCTCGAGTTAGCACGTGGCGATGTTATCCTTGTGAAGATTGAAGTCAGGGAGGTGGGCATTGCACTGGAGGTAGAGAAGATCGAAGTCTGATTAGTTCCCTGTTGGTTAGTTGTCTGTAGGAAGGTAGCTTTTGTAGGATGAACTCTGTAGGTTTAAGGTTGGGCTGGGATATATCTGAACTGGTTACCCAATTTGAAACACATTCTCACTGTGTTTTGTTTTATGATGATCAAGATGAAACATTTGAATCCAGGTTTAGTTCACCCTCTTTTGCCTGTGGTGGTCCCATATTTTTGTAAAATGGGTATGTAAGTAGTTAATCGTATGTGTAAGACTGACAGTCGTGTATGTCTGGATAATGTGATGTAATTATGTGTTAGTCCGATGGCTAGTGTGTCTTCACCTTGCCCGTGCGTGTAATATAGACGTCTTTTGGTGTATTTTCAATTTTTCTCTATGATTTTTCTGGTGATTTTACTGTTATTGCTTTCATAAACATATTAGCTAAATATCCCCATTGTGTTACATCAGGTAAGTATATTGTATAATAGTTCGGTTTTTCCGCGATTTTTTTTATTCCTCTGTGTAAATAGCCTAATCTGGGTTCACAATCAATAACATCTTCACCACCGAGAGTAACAATTAGTCATGTAAGTAATGTAGTGTTTACTCTTTTTATCTTTTTTTGTGTAAATGGCTAAGAGCATTGCTTTTTTTTGACAGTGTGTGCTTGCATCACATCCTTTTTACCCTTTTTGGTCTTATTTGATATATAGTATATTTTTTTAATTTGGAGTAGTTTCAAAAGATGGGCTTTTTAGTGGAATGAGCCTAGGATGTCTTGTGTGTCAGATGGGCTAGTTTTTTTTTCAAGGTGTGATAAGTGGAATGGGCTGGATTGGTTTCTTTAGCAACTGATCTTTTTCCAGAGCTAGTTCCAACTGAGTTTTCTCCAAGCCATTTTTTGCAAATATTATTATTTTAATTATCTCTCGAGCCAGTTGCAACCGTAGTTGAAACTGAGTTTTAGTATTTTTTTTGTAGCCATTTGCAACTGCAGTTGAAAGTGAGTTTTTTCCCGAGCTAGTTGCAACTGGAGTTGAAACTACAGTAGAAATTGGGGTTTTTCACCCGATCAAGTTGCAAATGCAGTTGAAACTGAGTTTTTTCCCGAGCTAGTTTGCAACTGCAGTTGAAACTGAGTTTTATCTCCCGAGCCAGTTTTCAACCGCAGTTTGAAACTGAGTTTTATTCATAACCATTTGCAATTCTTATCATTTTAAAAGTTTATATCTTTTTTATTTTTCTCAGTGTTTTTTTATTTTCATTTTTTGTAATTGTGTTTTTGGTTTTAGTCTTTATTATAGCCAGTTGCAAATGCAGCTGAAACTGAGTTTTTTTTGCTGAGCTAGTTACAACTGGAGGTCAAACTGCAGTTCAAATTGGGCTTTTTTTTCTTATGGTCCAGTTGCAACTGCAGTTGAAACTGAGTTTTATCATACGAGCCGGTTGCAACCGCAAATTGAAACTGAGTTTTATTCAAAACCATTTGCAATTCTTATCAATTTAATAATTTGTATCTATATTTTTCTTGGCGATTTTTTTATTTTGTTCTTGTGTTTTTTTTAGCCAGTTGCAACTGCAGTTGAATCTTAGTTGTTTTTTTTTCTCTCGATCCAGTTGCAACTGCAGTTGAATCTGAGTTGGTTTTTTAGTCTTGTTTCCCGATCCAGTTGCAACTGCAGTTGAAAGTAAGTTGATTTTAGTGTTTTTTGTAGCCAGTTGCAACTGCAGTTGAAACTGAGTTGGTTTTTTTCTCCCGATCCAGTTGCAACTAAAGTTAAAACTGAGTTTTTTTCCCGAGCTAGTTACAACTGGAGGTCAAACTGCAGTTCAAATTGGTCTTTTTTCCGATCTCAGTTGCAACTGCAGTTGAATCTCCCGATCCAGTTGCAACTGCAATTGAAACTGAGTTTTTTTCCCGAACTAGTGTTCTTAGTTTTTTTCCCGATCCAGTTGCAACTGCAGTTGAAACTGAGTTGATTTTAGTGTTTTTTGTAGCCAGTTACAACTGCATTTGAAACTGAGTTTGTTTTTTAGTGTTTTTCCCGATCCAGTTGCAACTGCAGTTTGAACTAAGTTGGTTTTAGTGTGGTTTTGTAGCAAGTTGCAACTGCAGTTGAAACTGTGTTGGTTTTTTCTCCTGATCCAGTTGCAACTGCAGTTGAAACTGAGTTTTTTTCTCGAGCTAGTTTTTTCTTACAGTTTTGCAAAGTCTCAGCTAGCAACTGCAGTTGAAACTGAGTTAGTTTCTTACTGCACCTGCAACTGAGTTTTTTAATTATTATTTTTTGTTATTTTTTTAATTTTAATTATTATTTATTTTTGTTTTTTGGAAGCCAGCTGCAACTACGCTTGCAACTGAGTGATTTTCTTGAGATAGGGCCAGTTGCAACTGCGCATGCAACTGGGATTTTATTATTATTTTTGTTATTTTTTCTTTATTAATTTTAATTATTTTTTTTTTATTTTTTGGAAGCCAGTTGTAACTGCGCTAGCAACTGAGTGTTTTCTCGATATAGGGCCAGTTGCAACTGTGCTTTACAATTGAGTGTTTTCTCCAGACAAGCCAGCTGCAACTGAGCTTGCAACTCGGATTTTATTATTATTTTTGTTTTTTATTAATTTAATTATTATTGTTTTTTGCTTTTTGGAAGCTAGTTGCAACTGGGGCTTGCAACTGAGTGTTTTCTCGAGATAGGGGCCAATTTCGAATGCAGTTGTAACTGAGTGTTTTCTCGAGATAGGGGCCAGTTGCAACTGCGCATGCAACTGGGATATTATTATTATTTTGTTATTTTTTCTTTATTAATTTTAATTATTATTATTTTTTGTTTTTTGGAAGCCAGCTGCAACTGCGTTTGTAACTGAGTGTTTTCTCGAGATAGGGGCCAGCTGCAACTGAGCTTGCAACAGGGATATTATTATTATTTTGTTATTTTTTCTTTATTAATTTTAATTATTATTGTTTTCTGTTTTTTGGAAGCCAGCTGCAACTGCGCTTGCAACTGGGATTTTATTATTTTTTCTTTTATTAACTTTTTTTGAAGCCAGCTGCAACTGCGTTTGCAACTGAGTGTTTTCTCAAGATAGGGCCAGTTTTCTACTGCTTTTGCAACCGAGTGTTTTTCTCGAGATATGGCCAGCTGCAACTGCGCTTACAACTGGGATTTTATTATTATTTTGTTATTTTTCTTTATTATTTTTTAATTTTTTTAAGCCAGTTGCAACTGCGTTTGCAACTGTGTGTTGCTTGCAACTGAGTCTTTTTTCTCGAGACAGGCCAGTTGCAACTACGCTTGTAACTGGGATTTTTTTTTGTTATTTTTTCTTTTTTAATTTTAATTTTATTTATTTTTGTTTTTTCGAAGCCAGCTGCAACTGCGCTTGCAACTGAGTGATTTTCTCGAGATAGGGCCAGTTGCAACTGCGTTTGCAACTGGGATTTTATTATTATTTTTGTTATTTTTTCTTTATTAATTTTAATTATTTTAGTTTTTATTTTTTTGAAGCCAGTTGCAACTGCGCTAGCAACTGAGTGTTTTCTCGATATAGGGGCCAGTTTCAACTGCGCTTGCAACTGAGTGTTTTCTCGATATAGGGGCAGTTGCAACTATGCTTTTGCAATTGAGTGTTTTCTCGAGACAAGCCAGCAGCAACTGAGCTTGCAACTCGGATTTTATTATTATTTTTGTTTATTTATTAATTTAATTATTATTGTTATTTTTTTTGGAAGCTAGTTGCAACTGGGCTTGCAGCTGAGTGTTTTCTCGAGATAGGGGCCAATTTCAAATGCAGTTGCAACTGAGTGTTTTCTCGAGATAGGGGGCTAGTTGCAACTGCGCTTACAACTGGGATATTATTATTTTGTTATTTTTCTTTATTAATTTTAATTATTTTTTATTTTATTTTTTGGAAGCCAGCCGCAACTGCGTTTGCAATTGTGTTTTGTCGAGATAGGGCCCAGCTACAACTGCGGTTACAACTTAGTGTTTTATCGAGATAGTGGCCAGCTGCAACTGCGCTTGCAACTGAGTGTTTTTCTCAAGACATGCCAGTTTGCAACTGCGCTTACAATTGGGATTTTTTTATTTTTTTCTTTTATTATTATTTTTGAATCCAGCTGCAACTGCGCTTGCAATTGAGTGTTTTCTCGAGATAGGTCCAGTTTTCAACTGCTTTTTGCAACCGAGTGTTTTTCTCGAGATATAGCCAGCTGCAACTGCGCTTACAACTGGGATTTTATTATTATTTTGTTATTTTTCTTTATTATTTAAAAAAAATTAAGCCAGTTACAATTGCGCTTGCAACTGAGTGTTTTCTCAGTTGCAACTGTGCTTGTAACTGGGATTTTATTATTATTTTTTAATTCTAATTATTATTTTTTGTTTTTTTGGAAGCCAGTTTTCAACTTTTTTTTGCAACCGAGTGTTTTTCTCGAGATATGGCCAGCTGCAACTACGCTTACAACTGGGTTTTATTATTATTTTTGTTATTTTTTCTTTATTAATTTTAATTATTTTTATTTTTTGAAAGACAGTTGCAACTGCGCTAGGAACTGAGTGTTTTCTCGATATAGGGGCCAGTTTCAACTGCGCTTTCAACTGAGTGTTTTCTCGAGATAGGGGTCAGCTGCAACTAAGCTTGCAACTGGGATATTATTATTATTTTGTTTTTTTTCTTTATTAATTTTAATTATTATTGTTTTTTGTTTTTTGGAAGCCAGCTGCAACTGCGTTTTCAACTGAGTGTTTTCTCGAGATAGGGGCCAGCTGCAACTGCGTTTGCAACTGAGTGTTTTCTCAAGATAGGGGCCAGCTGCAACTGCGCTTGCAACTGAGTGTTTTTCTCGAGTTAGGGGCCAGTTTTCAACTGCGCTTGCAACTGGGATTTTATTATTTTTTTCTTTTATTAATTTCCTTTTGAAGCCAGCTGCAACTGCGCTTGCAACTTAGTGTTTTCTCGAGATAGAGCCAGTTTTCAACTGCTTTTGCAACCGAGTGTTTCTCTCGAGATATGGCCAGCTGCAACTGCGCTTACAACTGGGATTTTATTATTATTTTGTTATTTTTTTATTTTTTAAGCCAGTTGCAACTGCGCTTGCAACTGAGTGTTTTCTCAGTTGCAACTATACTCGCAACTGACTGTTTTTTCTCGAATCAGGCCAGTTGCAACTGCGCTTGTAACTGGGATTTTATTATAATTTTTGTTATTTTTTTAATTTTAATTATTATTTATTTATGTTTTTTTAAGCCAGCTGCAACTGCGCTTGCAACTGAGTGATTTTCTCGAGATAGGGCCAGTTGCAACTGCGCTTGCAACTGGGATTTTATTATTATTTCTGTTATTATTATTTATTATTTCTGTTTTTATTTTTTGGAAGCCAGTTGCAACTGCGCTAGCAACTGAGTGTTTTCTCGATATAGGGGCCAGTTTCAACTGCGCTTGCAACTGAATGTTTTCTCGATATAGGGCCAGCTGCAACTACGCTTGCAACTGAGTGTTTTCTCGAGACAAGCCAGCTACAACTGAGCTTGCAACTCGGATTTTATTATTATTTTTGTTTTTTTATTTAATTTAATTATTATTGTTTTTTGGAAGCTAGTTGCAACTGGGCTTGCAACTGAGTGTTTTCTCGAGATAGGGGCCAGTTTCAAATGCAGTTGCAACTGACTGTTTTCTCGAGATAGGGGTCAGCTGCAACTGAGCTTACTACTGGGATATTATTATTATTTTGTTATTTTTCTTTATTAATTTTAATTATTATTGTTTTTTGTTTTTTTAAGCTAGCTGCAAGTGCGTTTGCAACTGAGTGTTTTTCTCGAGATAGGGCCAGCTGCAACTGCGCTTGCAACTTAGTGTTTTATCGAGATAGGGGCCAGCTGCAACTGCGCCTGCAACTGAGTGTTTTTCTCGAGATAGGGGCCAGTTTTCAACTGCGCTTGCAACTGAGATTTTATTATTTTTTTATTTTATTAACTTTTTTTTAAGCCAGCTGCAACTGCGCTCGCAACTGAGTGTTTTCTCGAGATAGTGTCAGTTTTCAACTGCTTTTGCAACCGAGTGTTTTTCTCGAGATATGGCCAGCTGCAACTGCGCTTACAACTGGGATTTTATTATTATTTTGTTATTTTTCTTTATTATTTAATTTTTTTTAAGCCAGTTGCAACTACGCTTGCAACTGAGTGTTTTCTCAGTTGCAACTGACTGTTTTTTCTCGAGACAGGCCAGTTGCAACTGCGGTTGTAACTGGGATTTTATTATTATTTTTTGTTATTTTTTTAATTATAATTATTATTTATTTTTGTTTTTTTGAAAGCCAGTTGCTGTTTTATGAACTATGCTTTCCATTGTTTGATGTTGTCTCGACCATCAGGATCTGAACTATCGTTTTTTGAATGTGCTATTTTATATTCATGAACCATCAGGAGCATATAGTATGAGTCATGGAGAAGGTAATGCACAATGTGCACCTGGTTATAATGTGTTTGTTGGTTTGTAGACTGAAGAAGTTGCCTGGGTGTGCAACATTTTGCATAAAATGATCCTGATGGTTCATATCTCCTCTTGCAGATGCCTGCAAGCAGTTTGTGACCAATTGGTTATCATCATATAATAAACTTTCCAGAATTTCGCAATCATATTAATGATTTTTGTTTACTGATTGTTAGTGTATACCTGATTGCTGCCATTGTAGCTTGACTGTAACACTGAAGGTTGTCTACTTTGGTCTGTCTAGTTAGGCATTTCCACATGGTACCTCTGGTCTGTGCAGTTGGGCATCTGCACATGGTACCTCTGGTAAGTAACAACTTGTTTTTTTGGCAACAATTTTTCTTGCAGCTTGCGTACACATAAGCACATATGTCACATTTTTTTACTCACAAACCTGAGTCCCAATGATGATGGGAGGGAGAGTATCTTTGCATGTTTTGTGCCCCTGGTTATAACTTGTGTTGTTGTTGTGTGCACTGAAGAAATTGCCAGGTTGCACATCATGCTGCTGATGGTTGATATATCCTCTTGTAGATGCCTGCTTTTCAATTTTTTGTATTCATCATCAGTGGGCTAAAAAATCGATATAATTCCCCTTGCTATACATAGTTTTGTAGTGTTTCTACCTGATTGTTGCAATCGTGGCTTGATTGCAATCCTGAAGATTGTCCCATTATATACCTCAGGTCTGTGGAATATGGTATCTGCACATATAAGGATTTTTGTCATCTATTTTTCTCAATCATAAGCCTGTAGATTTTTGTCACTGTATTTTTTCAGCACTGTCAGTTTTGCACAAACCTGAGTCCCAATGATGCTGTCATCTTCCCAAGGATTTCCTGAAATTTTTTAATTGCACACTAGTTAATGTGGTTTCTGCATATTCAGATCATTGTACCAGAACAAGAAGTTTGTGAGGAAAATAAGATGCTTCTTGATGTACAAGAACAAGCAGATCGTGAGGAACAAGCAGACTTGAGCAGATCGTCTGGAGGAGAGGATCGTGAGGGACAAGCAGATCGTGAAGAACAAGTAGATTGTCTGGGAGGAGAGGATCGATGGAACTACTCACCCTGGTAAGTTTCCTTGAACAAGCAGAGATGATTGTTGGCAGTTCCTCCTTGATTTGTTGCTTCCATCTTCTCCTTCCCTTTCTCCATCGTTTTCTCCACCGTAGTAGGAGATTTCAGCTCGATTTGTTTTGCTTCTCATGGATTTGGATCTTCGATTGCAGGATCGGACATGTTCGATCAGAGAAGAAGAGGGGATGAAGCTGCCGACGCGTTATGTGGGAGCAGGTAAACTGTGCCTAGGGACTTTATTTTAATTGTCCTTTTATCCGGGTCTTTTTGTAAAGTTTCATTCAATTCGTTCCTTTGATACCCAGGTTAGGGATTTTATTTTAGTTTCTATTTTCATCGAGGTTTTTTTTGCAATTCTGTTTTTCTTGATTGTCAAGTTGGGCTTTTGTTCTCTTAGCGTTCTCTTGATCCTCAAGTTGGGCTTTTGTTCAACACAGACAACACAAACAGAAGCCCAACAGCAGCCCAAACAACATGAGGTCAGCACGGGAAAAAAACAGTCAAACAAGCCCAACAACGACTGGAAGAGCAAAGCGGGCCGAATTTGTCAAAGATGGACAAGGGTGACGTCAGTTGACTGAGACATAACTTATGTCTCAGTCGACTGAGTCGTAGACACACCCTTATTTTTATGCCCAGTGATAGCTTATCACTTTTATGCCCAGTAATAAATCCACAATCGGGAGCGCTTAGGGAGGCGCTTAACTACAAAAAATAAATACCAAAAAATCAAATTATGTGTTAGCGCCCCTGGTCTACAACGCTGAGCGCTAAATTAGTGTCGTTGCATGCAAACAAACTCATATATTCTAGTTGCATGCAGTCACGCGCGAGCAGAAAAAAAGGAGAAGCGTCGGGCGAAAGTTGTTGCGTCTGGCGCCCAGGATTCGCTAGAAGAAACATAAACAAGAACTGATCCAACAGCTGAATCATTTCTTAGAAGATTAATGGATGGAAAATAAGGAACTGACCTGCCATAAAGCTTGACTCTACTCCAAGCAGCATCAATATCTCCGCAGAAAGATGGTATTCCGCTGGTGCTAGAGGAAAATAGACGATGGATCGGCGACAATTTTTTGTTTGCGATGCCGGAAGTACAGCGGATCGAGAGGTAACAGCAAAGATTGATATGTGGTGTGTAGGAAGTAGGAGGGCTCTTATCAATGAGCTGCTAGTGCTATGGGCTTCTGGATGGCTGAGCTCCAATAGCTGCTGAGGCAAAGCAGTGAAAGCAGGCAGCGGCTGGAGAGAGCAAGAGAGGAAGGGAGAGAGAGGGAGATTTGGTTCCTTTCTTGAGGCCTTCTGAATATATCGTTGAGGGGACATTTGCTCTGTTTGTTTATGTTTTTACTAGCAGTGTACCAACCGTTGAAAAGCGTGTGTGCGAGAGAGAGGGCGAAGTTCTGTGCTTCTTAGCAATTTCCAGAATTAAAAAGTAAATCAACGTGGATCCCTAGGAACGTGGTTTACCTTTACCATGATGGTATTTTTGTTCAGTGTTGGCGGATGTTTAACATCAGTAGCAGTACTGCTTAGTTACTTACCCCAACACCTGACAGTCCTGTTCTACTACTATTTACCACACAGTGGTAGTCTTGTACTGAGTTTTCTGCTCGCCATGCTACCACTGTAATTAGTACGCAGCAGTATCTTTGCGCGGTCAACGATGTTAACTCCCTACGGTAAAAGGGCTTCAACGCTTAGCAGACAGTAGTTAGACAGAGCCAAGCCCCCACTTCAGCTCCTGCAACAAGTGGCTCCATTCAATTATTATGAAATCCAGACACAGTACTGCACCATGATTTATTTTTCCTCTTTATTTGAATTCGTATTCATCTGATATTTTTTACAATTGCTAACTTGGATTCGGATCAAGGTGAATTTTCTTTCTAGATCAACTACCGAACTGTGATGTGTACTCATGGTTCGTGCAATGGCACCACCGTATATCTTGAGACGGGGGGTTCTTCAAGCATCAAACGAAGGTGTACTTGTTGCTCTTGATGTCAGGTCCTTGCTGAGTTACTGTCCTTCAATTTGCACTGCTAACTTGTGAACCGGCATGCTTGGTGCGAGAATAGCAATTTAATAAACAAATTGATGGACAATCGCAAAAAAAAAAGATGGTCATACATACATCTACAGTATTTAGTAAAAGAAGTTAGAAATTTGAGGATTTTCGAATGAAAAAACCAAGATATTTCCCGCTACTATCGGAGTCTTGGTTTTTCCATATATGCTTTAGAAAAAGTAGTGAATGGCTTCTGCAAGTTTGGACATCTTTTCTCATCCAATATGCAAATTGTAGGATTTTGTGTCTTGCAATATTTTATATACATACTACATTGTCCGGAATTAAACTTCAGTGTGAAAATATCATGAATAACAGGAAATTAATGATGTGAAATTGTACTTAAGGAAACCGGTTACTGATATACCGGAACACAATACTATAGATGTTGGAATTACATATTGTATAATTCCCGAGCACGGTATTATCAGCAGATTGTTCATATGTTGGCTATATGAATTGATTAAATGCTATGAATTGGAATTTAGATTCAAATTTGGCACGTGACCACACACGTGTGCTCGTGGGACTAACTGCAGACTGAGACTCCTAGATGGTTACTAATGATCGTGATTGGTTTGGTTAAACTATAATCTCTTTTTAAACAGTTTATTTGGAATAATTATCTGTGAATTACTGTTAAAATAAAAGAGGAATTAACACTATTTAAACATCTCTAGACTCAAATTATACGGAAAAGACTAAGAAATAGGTGTTAGACCGTAGTAGTGCCCATGACCCAACACAAATACTAGCATGCACCCCGGTCCAGGATGCACGAGATGGAAAAGGAAAACCTTGTGTGTCTCATCGCCATCGGTGGATCTGCATGTGCGTTTTCATCAGCACCGCATCAGCTGGGGCACGGTTTACACTGAGGAAGGTTGAGATGCAGATTTTGCAAATAAAGCGAGGCAGATTAGGACGACGACCTTGATGACGCTTGCCGCAGATCCACACAATCTGCAGCAGACACACACAAAAAAAAGGGGCTGGAGAATGGATCCTCTTGTTTCAACTCAAATCCACCACGTTTCCTTTTCAGAGCTGAATTCTCAAGTGGAGCCTCAGCAAGTTGCAAGCCGCACATAATTCCTGGGCAGGTAGCTAACAGCTAGTACTTGGGCTCAAGAACAGCAGGAAAGGTTGTAGTAACAGTTGCATTCTTTCAACCTCCAGTATGCTAATCAAACAGGTTTATGGAGCTAATGAAATCCCTCAGAACCAAATATCTGTCGAACCGAGTTTAATGTTCCTTCGAGATGGATCAACAACGTTACGTTCGTCTCAAGTTTCTAGTCTCCATTCGTAGTCATGACGGCCACTTGCCACCAACCTGACAACAAAGGACAAGACATAAGATCAACATCAGTCATATATACACCTACGACAAAGTTGCGCTTAAGAAACAATTTAAACAGAAAGAGACGGAAACTATACCTGGATCACTGAAGATACTGGGTTCCATTATAATGATGTCAGTGAGATTTTTGGATTATAAGAATAACTACCACTCACAAGTCACAAGTTGAAGCATGAGTGTACAGACATATGAGTGCAAATCAGAAGTCAATGACCGTTCATGAAGGCAATAAGATTTTCCATACAGCTTGCATTGTTGCATCTGAACCTCATATTACAGCAGGCTTACAATAAAATGGATTAGTATTTAGAGCACTACACCAGTGTACATATGTTCAAGAAAAACGCACACGCAATGTACACATACAACATGAGAATTGAGAAAATACAAACCATGACGGCACTATCCAAATAGTATGGTTTGTTCATGTCCTTTTGCACACTTCCACGCAATTACAGTACCTATTTGGGCAAAGATTTGATGAAATTGGCAATAAGATCTACCATCTCGGCATCGAAAGCAGGACCTTCCATTTGAAAGTGACCAGCTCCTTCAATCAAGTGTGTATCAACCCGCCCAGCTGCGGATTTGAGCTTGTTTTGCAGCTGCTTTACACTTGTAAAACCATCTTTAGTTCCCATTATGAATAACTTTGGTTTCTCAGACTTGAGGATAGCATCATGGTGTCTGCCAAATAGGACCGAGGCCATTAGACGACCAAATGGGTACCCGATGCTGACATAACCAACCACCTGGTCAACCTTATCAACCGCCGATCCTGCAATTGGTGCCCCTGTAACAGGAAATTAGAGTGAGATACATGACCAAACACAATTCAATAGCTTCACAAACGCATGAAGACATTCTGTTGGCAGAATGGTTTCAACATCATCCTGATACAATATTTTATTTTGTGCAACAACACAAATTCTCTAACCTGTACTGAATTGCAACTGTGTTGCTCAAGAGTTCAGGGAGCTATATTGTGTCTAGCTAGGGGTAAGTAGAGTGGGTTTGAATAACAAGATGTAGAGCATACCTTTTTACTATCAAGTCAAGATTAATCTTTAGGATACATAAGAATGGCCAAAAATAGGTACAAATGTACGTATGTCACAAAATGTCCAGGAACCCTATATTGCCTACACTAAGGATTGGCTAAAAATAGTGGTAATAATCAAGCAAAAAAGATCACTGCTGAGAAGACTGGGGTTGCCGGAGTTGCCCTAACAGAAGGAAAAACTTTGCAATAAAAGGTGTGTGCATCACTGTGATGCAGAGGCTGGGTGTCCCCCCTATTCAAAAACTACAACTGCCCCAAGCACAAATCAGCGAGTAATACCCAGATGTTAGTCGAATCTTTGGATTTTGGTGCCACTGAAAATGATAAGAAAATGCTATGAGTATGTATGAAGGCAAATTCCATGAGGCCAATAAGTTTGACGTTTCAAATTTGATGCAACAGTTCTACACATGGCCTATTCCTATTTAGTCGCAGGTCACGAAAAGTGATTAATCGTCAATTGCGTATTCCGTCTGTTCATATTCAGTAGAGCTACTTGTGTGGTCAATTTGATCACCGGCATCACTGAATCTCGCAGCAAGGAAAACTGCACACTACAGGGGAGTCGATCAAGAAAGGAAGGTATCGGAGAATTAACCTACCAGCGGAGGAGCCGACGAGGAGGACGGCGCGGGGCTTGAGGGTGTCGGCGACCCAACGGCAGACGGCGACGACGTCCGCGACCTCGCTGAAGCCGGTGAGCGAGGCGCGGCCGGTGGACCGGCCGGCGCCGCGCATGTCGAAGGTGACGGCGCGGTACCCCGCTGCGCGAGGCCGTGGGCCATGCCGCGGAGCAGGCCCTGCACGCCGCCGAGGATCGTGTAGGGGTGCACCAGCACCACCGCCACGTCCTCCGCCTCCTCCACCGGCGCCGCTGGCTTGAACAGCCGTACGCTCAGCTTGGCCCCGTCCGCCGCCTCCACCGTCGTCCACTCCATCCCGTCCGAGAGTCCGGCCAGTCTAATCCGGGGAGCCGAGCTGAAGCTACTTCCGGTCTCGATTTGATCTGGCTTGTAGCATAACTTCGTTGGTTTCGATTTGGTTGGGTAGTTGCCTTAGTTATTGCTCTATGGGCCGTAAGCCTGTGAGCCAGTGATACGGCCTGTATCCTATCATCTGAGTCCAGTCTCTCTAATGGGCCGCGTTCTGATGGAATGAGAGCATCCACAGTGGAGAGCGCTTATCGAGACGCTTAGAGCATCTATAACAGAGCACTTAAAACGCGAAACCTCAAACACGTTTTAAGGTTTACGGAACTCGCGTTTTTTGAGCAAAATCGAGGCGATCTGTTTTTAAGGTTCTGCTTTACGGGTTCTGCTATGTCGCGCTATTTCCCAACCGCTAAATCTAAAACCATATAGTATTCAAAATATGTCAAATTGTTCAGAATTTCGACACTGGTTTAGCAAATAACATAGTTTTAAAGGATAGTAGACGTCAAATAACATAGTTCTGAATCCGGATCAAGGTCTCATCTTCCACAACTATGTAGTTCACACCGTGTTGTTTAACCGACGCCGCATCGACCTCCTCAACCTCATCATCGTCGCCGGCACCACCTTCAACTCCTCCGTCGGTGTCGTCGTAAGAGAAATTACCGAGAGGCAGGTTATCAATGTTTGTCGACGCTTCATTCATCATTTCAACAAATGAATTGGAAGCATCGACAGGTGGGATGCTACAAATTGGAGCAATGTGTTCATATATGCTACAAATTGGAGCAAAATGCGCCGGAGAAGAGTGGACAGTTCCATACCTCGAGGTTGCAGACGACGGAGCCATGGCGGCGGAGTCCGGACGAGCCGAGGCGGAGGGCACCCTCACCTTCCGCATGGCCGCTCTCTTCTTCCCTGCTCCGGAGGGCGCGGATGGGGAATCGGCCGTCGGGCCCGTAGCAGCGGCAGCGGCGGCGCCAGCGGCCAAGGCTTGGGCCGCGCTGGCGGTTCGGAGTCGCCTGCGCTTCTTCAAGGCCGCATCGGCCGCTGACGCGGGAGCGCGGCGGCGGCGGGCCGGCTGGGCTCCTCCCGTGTCAGTTAGATCTGCCGCATCGGCCGCCGCAACAGGGACAGTGACCAGGGACGAATCGGCGGAAATCATGCCGGCGCTTGGACGAATTCGCCGGAGTAGGGGAAGAAGATTCGTCGGCGGCGGCGGCGGAAGGAGGGTGGTGGATGCGCGGGCTGAATTTTCCCTCCCGCCAACGGAATGAAGCGATAGGGTTTGCCCTACGGGGCGGCGTCCAAACCCATACTTTCACAGGCCCGCGGGCCGATTTGCCGGGCGCCCTCAAAAAATTTTAAGGGTCCGCGAAGTTTAAGGGGACTGCTATGTCCGTTTTTAAGGTTCCGAAACCATCTTTGGCAGTTATTTTACGGTTTCGTCGCGTTTGAGGGCTCTGTTAGAGATGCTCTTAAGAGCATTCACAGCGCGGCGCTAATATGTCGACGCCAGGATCCAAATCCCGGTCAAGCGACGGTTAGGCTAGCGAATCCTGGGCGCCGGACGCAACAACTTTCGCCCGACGCTTCTCCTTTTTTTTGCTCGCGCGTGACTGCATGCAACTAGAATATAGGAGTTTGTTTGCATGCAACGGCACTAATTTAGCGCTCAGCGTTGTAGACCAGGGGCGCTAACACATAATTTGATTTTTTGGTATTTATTTTTTGTAGTTAAGCGCCTCCCTAAGCGCTCCCGATTGTGGATTTATTACTGGGCATAAAAGTGATAAGCTATCACTGGGCATAAAAATAACTGGATTTATTTTTTTTGGTATTTATTACTCGCTGATTTGTGCTTGGGGCAGTTGTAGTTTTTGAATAGGGGGACACCCAGCCTCTGCATCACAGTGATGCACACACCTTTTATTGCAAAGTTTTTCCTTCTGTTAGGGCAACTCCGGCAACCCCAGTCTTCTCAGCAGTGATCTTTTTTGCTTGATTATTACCACTATTTTTAGCCAATCCTTAGTGTAGGCAATATAGGGTTCCTGGACATTTTGTGACATACGTACATTTGTACCTATTTTTGGCCATTCTTATGTATCCTAAAGATTAATATTGACTTGATAGTAAAAAGGTATGCTCTACATCTTGTTATTCAAACCCACTCTACTTACCCCTAGCTAGACACAATATAGCTCCCTGAACTCTTGAGCAACACAGTTGCAATTCAGTACAGGTTAGAGAATTTGTGTTGTTGCACAAAATAAAATATTGTATCAGGATGATGTTGAAACCATTCTGCCAACAGAATGTCTTCATGCGTTTGTGAAGCTATTGAATTGTGTTTGGTCATGTATCTCACTCTAATTTCCTGTTACAGGGGCACCAATTGCAGGATCGGCGGTTGATAAGGTTGACCAGGTGGTTGGTTATGTCAGCATCGGGTACCCATTTGGTCGATCTAATGGCCTCGGTCCTATTTGGCAGACACCATGATGCTATCCTCAAGTCTGAGAAACCAAAGTTATTCATAATGGGAACTAAAGATGGTTTTACAAGTGTAAAGCAGCTGCAAAACAAGCTCAAATCCGCAGCTGGGCGGGTTGATACACACTTGATTGAAGGAGCTGGTCACTTTCAAATGGAAGGTCCTGCTTTCGATGCCGAGATGGTAGATCTTATTGCCAATTTCATCAAATCTTTGCCCAAATAGGTACTGTAATTGCGTGGAAGTGTGCAAAAGGACCGATGAACAAACCATACTATTTGGATAGTGCCGTCATGGTTTGTATTTTCTCAATTCTCATGTTGTATGTGTACATTGCGTGTGCGTTTTTCTTGAACATATGTACACTGGTGTAGTGCTCTAAATACTAATCCATTTTATTGTAAGCCTGCTGTAATATGAGGTTCAGATGCAACAATGCAAGCTGTATGGAAAATCTTATTGCCTTCATGAACGGTCATCGTGGTGCATGCTTCGGTGAGACGACGACGATGGCGGCTTTGTGACCGTGGTGGCGCATGTTGGTGGGCGGAGAGGTTGGTGGCACCGAGGATTCGTTCTCGTGGGGCTCCTATGCTACGGTCGTCCGGGGGTAGTGGACAGGTTTTTCGGGAGAAATCCTTGTCGGCTTGCCCGACACCGACGCGGTGCCGTCCCTGGGTGGCACCTCTCCTTCCTGAAGGGCGTCGTGGCTTCTCGTAGTCCGTTCCCTCCGTGTGCCGGGGGAAACCCTAGGACCTATGGTCCGGGCAGCAGCACGCGCTTTCCTTCTTAAAGGTGCTGCTTCGTACTCGACGGTTCGGCGCTAGGAGCGTGGTGTTTTGTCATGGAGAGGGCGCAGCGGTTACGGGTCTCCGTCGTTTAGTCAATCCGCCTTTGTCTCCTTTTGTTTTTCTTGTTTTTTCTCTTCCCCTTGCTTTGGGTGTATGTTTGCTGCCACCCCAGCATCTCAAAACTGTCGGTTGTATCGGGTGGTTGCTATATTTATATAGCGGGGCTACGGCCTATTTCGTCATGAACGGTCATCGACTTCTGATTTGCACTCATATGTCTGTATACTCATGCTTCAACTTGTAACTTGTGAGTGGTAGTTATTGTTATAATCCAAAAATCTCACTGACATCATTATAATGGAACCCAGTATCTTCAGTGATCCAGGTATAGTTTCCGTCTCTTTCTGTTTAAATTGTTTCTTAAGCGGTAACTTTGTCGTAGGTGTATATATGACTGATGTTGATCTTATGTCTTGTCCTTTGTTGTCAGGTTGGTGGCAAGTGGCCGTCATGACTACGAATGGAGACTAGAAACTTGAGACGACGAATGGAGACTAGAAACTTGAGACGAACGTAACGTTGTTGATCCATCTCGAAGGAACGTTAAACTCGGTTCGACAGATATTTGGTTCTGAGGGATTTCATTAGGCTCCATAAACCTGTTTGATTAGCATACTGGAGGTTGAAAGAATGCAGCTGTTACTACAACCTTTCCTGCTGTTCTTGAGCCCAAGTACTAGCTGTTAGCTACCTGCCCAGGAATTATGTGCGGCTTGCAACTTGCTGAGGCTCCACTTGAGAATTCAGCTCTGAAAAGGAAACGTGGTGGATTTGAGTTGAAACAAGAGGATCCATTCTCCAGCCCCTTTTTTTTTGTCTGCAGATTGTGTGGATCTGCGGCAAGCGTCATCAAGGTCGTCGTCCTAATCTGCCTCGCTTTATTTGCAAAATCTGCATCTCAACCTTCCTCAGTGTAAACCGTGCCCCAGCTGATGCGGTGCTGATGAAAACGCACATGCAGATCCACCGATGGCGATGAGACACACAAGGTTTTCCTTCTCCATCTCGTGCATCCTGGACCGGGGTGCATGCTAGTATTTGTGTTGGGTCATGGGCACTACTACGGTATAACACCTATTTCTTAGTCTTTTCCGTATAATTTGAGTCTAGAGATGTTTAAATAGTGTTAATTCCGCTTTTATTTTAACAGTAATTCACAGATAATTATTCCAAATAAACTGTTTAAAAAGAGATTATAGTTTAACCAAACCAATCACGATCATTAGTAACCATCTAGGAGTCTCAGTCTGCAGTTAGTCCCACGAGCACACGTGTGTGAGTCACATGCCAAATTTGAATCTAAATTCCAATTCATAGCATTTAATCAATTCATATAGCCAACATATGAACAATCTGCTGATAATACCGTGCTCGGGAATTATACAATATGTAATTCCAACATCTATAGTATTGTGTTCCGGTATATCAGTAACCGGTTTCCTTAAGTACAATTTCACATCATTAATTTCCTGTTATTCATGATATTTTCACACTGAAGTTTAATTCCGGACAATGTAGTATGTATATAAAATATTGCAGGACACAAAATCCTACAATTTGCATATTGGATGAGAAAAGATGTCCAAACTTGCAGAAGCCATTCACTACTTTTTCTAAAGCATATATGGAAAAACCAAGACTCCGATAGTAGCGGGAAATATCTTGGTTTTTTCATTCGAAAATCCTCAAATTTCTAACTTCTTTTACTAAATACTGTAGATGTACGTATGACCATTTTCTTTTGCGATTGTCCATCAATTTGTTTATTAAATTGCTATTCTCGCACCAAGCATGCCGGTTCACAAGTTAGCAGTGCAAATTGAAGGACAGTAACTCAGCAAGGACCTGACATCAAGAGCAACAAGTACACCTTCGTTTGATGCTTGAAGAACCCCCGTCTCAAGATATACGGTGGTGCCATTGCACGAACCATGAGTACACATCACAGTTCGGTAGTTGATCTAGAAAGAAAATTCACCTTGATCCAAATCCAAGTTAGTAATTGTAAAAAATATCAGTTGAATACGAATTCAAATAAAGAGGAAAAATAAATCATGGTGCAGTACTGTGTCTGGATTTCATAATAATTGAATGGAGCCACTTGTTGCAGGAGCTGAAGTGGGGGCTTGGCTCTGTCTAACTACTGTCTGCTAAGCGTTGAAGCCCTTTTACCGTAGGGAATTAACATCGTTGACCGCGCAAAGATACTGCTGCTTACTAATTACAGTGGTAGCATGGCGAGCAGAAAACTCAGTACAAGACAACCACTGTGTGGTAAATAGTAGTAGAACAGGACTGTCAGGTGTTGGGGTAAGTAACTAAGCAGTACTGCTACTGATGTTAAACATCCGCCAACACTGAACAAAAATACCATCATGGTAAAGGTAAACCACGTTCCTGGGGATCCACGTTGATTTACTTTTTAATTCTGGAAATTGCTAAGAAGCACAGAACTGCGCCCTCTCTCACACACACACGCTTTTCAACGGTTGGTACACTGCTAGTAAAAACATAAACAAACAGAGCAAATGTCCCCTCAACGATATATTCAGAAGGCCTCAAGAAAGGAACCAAATCTCCCTCTCTCTCCCTTCCTCTCTTGCTCTCTCCAGCCGCTGCCTGCTTTCACTGCTTTGCCTCAGCAGCTATTGGAGCTCACCCATCCAGAAGCCCATAGCACTAGCAGCTCATTGATAAGAGCCCTCCTACTTCCTACACACCACATATCAATCTTTGCTGTTACCTCTCGATCTGCTGTACTTCCGGCATCGCAAACAAAAAATTGTCGCCGATCCATCGTCTATTTTCCTCTAGCACCAGCGGAATACCATCTTTTTGCGGAGATATTGATGCTGCTTGGAGTAGAGTTAAGCTTTATGGCAGGTCAGTTCCTTATTTTCCATCCATTAATCTTCTAAGAAATGATTCAGCTGTTGGATCAGTCCTTGTTTATGTTTCTTTTTCGGATTCTTCCATACATTATTTCGTGAGAGATTTGAGTTTCTGTTCATCAGATGCGTATTGCTTGCTGTTTCGTATAGCTTCCATCTGGATATTTATGGTGCTTGATCTGAATTTGCATCTTCTTGATTGCCATGGATCTCAATAAGAATCATAGTCCATTTCTCACCTCCACACGCCAAGAACTCGATAGAACATTTAATGATGGAATAGCTTGTTATATATATTTTTTGGATAAAGAGTAGCTTTGCTTGTTATATAACGTCATGTAGATCGGTTCAGTTTACATCAATTTATATTAATGCAAATCGGAGGCTTCTCGCCTCTTGCTCAAAAGTAGAGATATATAACCGCTGTATCCTTAATACTTCTACTGCAGATTTGTAGCACAACTTTGGCTGGATAATCTTAGCACAAGGTCATTCGCAAAATAAATAAATAAAATCTTTGCAAGAGGTATCTCTGTGAAACACTCCAGTCTCTGCAAGCAATCTGATAAACAGAAGCAGCAGCTTTGGTGATTGCCCAATCCAATAGTATCGTGCTACCGCTGAGTTGAATCAACTAATGGGTCGAGGAAGAGGCAGAGGAAGGAAGTTGACCATTGCCAGGAGCCATGAAGAGAAAGGAAGCAGCGGCGAAGAGGTTGTGCCTGCAAGAAAGAGGAGGGGAAGGCCGCAGAAGCGCTTCGCCGAAAATAAGATAGAGCAAGTCGATGTCGAGAATTTCGTAGAAGACGTCGATGGCGGCGATGAAGATGCGAAGCTGAAAGCAGGTTCTGGTGTGAAGAGAGGCAGGCCACTGAAAGAGAGCCCCAATACTGTCCTAGAGGAGAACAGCAATTCCAGCGTTCGATCAAGCAGCGACGAATCGGCTAGGACCAATGGGTTCAGGCAGACTGGGAACCGGAGGAAGAGCACGCCCCGTCGAGCAGCGGAGGCGGGCGTAGAATGCAAGTGAGCACCACTGATCCATACAATTTTCGGTACTACCAGGTAGTCTTCAATCAAAATTTGCCATTTCTGGCCTTTATTTGTAGTTTCTCGATGATGCGGAATGTAAACAGAGCACGCACAGAGTGCTGAGACTCAATGTTTATGTTGGTGCAAAAATGTATGAACTAATAGGGAATCATCTACCTTGTTCGGCTGCTGTAGGCCGAGTACTATTTTGGTCTGCTTTGTAGCAAAGTTTTAATTTCAGGAACAGCTAGAGATCGATACGAGTATTGCAGTTTTGATCGTGCGGTGCACCTTCTTGTTTGCCCTCTTATTATACCATGATGATGTTCCTGGTCCGCCCAACCGTTTAGAGGTGAAGCTTGGGAATCCGATTATTGAATCTTAATTAGTTCTTTTCTTCTGAATATGAGTGATCTGAGTAGCAATCTTATGTCCATTGCCTGTCGTACTCTGATTCGCCAATCATATCCAAATCCAGGGCAAACAAAATAATTAGACTAAACTCCTATGCAGGAACCATCGTGGGGGAAAACGAATCCTTTATCGGTAGGAACCATCGTGCAAACTTGATGCTGGAAATGGATCCATCGTGTATGTGACGTGATGTAGCATCTGGTCATTTCTTTTCCTAGTATCAGCTAGTATATATATACCCCAAACTACCAACCAAGCCACTCGGCGGAGGAGGCTGGCGCTCTTCTTAATAAAGTTAAGGCTTGCTGCTGCCACTCGGCGATGGTTGCTCGATCTGCTCTGAAATCCTCTCTGGCCGGCCTTGGCGGCGAGGGGAGAGGATGGATGGGTGTGTCGGCTACGGCGTCGACTGGTGGGCTTGATGTGGTGGGCGGTGATGAGCTCTTTTCTCTGGCTGGCCTTGGTGGCAGGGGGAGCCTGGAGCTCGGCGCGGTCTCTGCTACATCGGGCTTGGTGCTCTGTTGGGATGGCCTGCTGCGTCTCCTTCTCTTTTCTCGCCGTCGCGGTGACGGGGAGGGGGAGCAGGTTGCTTATGTGGTGCTGCCTGACATGGGTGCTTGGACAGACCGTGTGGTGCGCAATGAGTTGCGTACTACTGGAGCTTCGACGACTTCTGGAGTTCCCAAGCGTCGGCTAGCTCAGGCCGATGCTATCCATGGCGAAGGGAGCCACTCCATGCTCTGGCGTATTACCCAGAGATGCTTCTTCCTCCTTAGGTGGAGGATCTTCGACCTCGGCGTGGGAGTCACCGTCGACGACACCCCAAGTGGCTTGTTCCCCGGTGGTGCTGCTGATGCCCAGGCTCTGAGGTCTCAGGTGACCGGCAGCGAAGGCGAAGGACCTGATTGCGTTCTCTTCTCCAGTGTTAGGGTCCTGTTTGCAAACTTTGAGGGCGTCTTTGTAATTTTGCAGTTTTTTAAGGTCCTCTTTGTAATATGCTGCTTGCTGCTTTATTAACGAAGCTCCCAGACCCTTCGGGGTCTTATCTGTTCAAAAAAAAAAAAAAAAAACCAAGCCCTTGACAAAATTCAATTCGGATCACATGAGATGCAGAGGTGGTGTCGCTGTAGCGACAGAAACCGAGGGCGCGTCGGGGGGTTTCGTTCCGGACACGCGGGGCGCAGGGGCATGGCCGGCAGCGGCTTTCCTTTCCGCAAAGCCAAAGCTGCGCCACTTTGCGACCCGGGTGTGGGCCGGCATGGCATGGCCGGTGGTGGTGGCCTGCCTGCTCCGCCGGTCCAGCGGGGACACGTGCTGCGGTGGTCGGCGAGACGGCGGAGGCGTTAGCGAAGCTCCTTTCTACGTACGGGCGGGCAGTGAGTGCTGCTGGCGACACCATCATAGCCGCGCGCTGCCGCTGCCTGCCGCTGCCGGGTTCCGTCCGCTCTTCGCTTCCGGCGCGCCATCATGAGGCACTCTGCGCCTGGCGACGAGCGGGGTGACGGCGCTTCGCTCTGGAACAGAACGGGTGGTCGCGGCTGGGAGGCTAGGTCTGGCCGTCTGGGAGCTCAGGATGGGCCGGCGAGGACGTGTCGGCGTGGCTTTCCTGCTACTGCTCTGCTGCGTAGGTAGTAATTGTACTGTGAGTACTGACGTGGACGCCGGTCAAGCTTGACCGCCGCAGATTTGATTTTTTTACTATTTTCTTCGAATTTTGTAATCATGCGGGATCATATGTGCTCGGGAGCAAAACCCTCGTCCAATAATGTACTACCTTTTCTTCCATTCTTCATTTTCCATGTCGCAACACATTGTTCATGCGTTGCTACAAGATAACAAAATTCATATTATCCAATACTCCCTCTGTCCCAAAGGAGGTGGCGTATAAAAGAGTAAAAAGGTCAGTATTTTTAAGTTTGATCATATATACATATATACAAAAATATAAGGATTTAGATGTATTTTCATAATGTTCATAATGTTGACTTATTTACTCAATGTATAAGCCACCTATTTGGAGTGGAGGGAGTACATCACAATATTTGTTGAGAAAGAACTTGGGGTTAGGGATTCGTAAGTTCTCCGAGGAGTCGGAAGAAGTGCAAAGACTACACTGTCTCACGCGCTACATAAAGACTACATCTTCTTTCGTATCTGCACGTTCAGTGGTAAAACCGTGACCTAATTTCTAAGCATAAAAAAAGATCTTGGTGATGAGCGGTAGAAAACTTTAATTTTAACCAACACCGTTCGTAGACCATAGCCGTTGCACAACATCTAGTGTTGCCATTCCGACATAATGTCAGATCGTCCCTTATGAGATGCATCAACCGAAGAATCACCCAACCAAACCAGCGACAAAAGATTGTCATCCAAAGCCATGGAAAACAGGTGACCTGCGTCGTAGGTTCGTTATCCGCATAGCTTCTTGAGGCTCCCACCTCGATATAAAAATGTCAACCACCCGGGGCCATTGCGTCCGACATCTACCAAATGTGATGAAAAAAAATCCCGTGCAAGCAATCGAATGTCGACCCTCCAAGACGAACCTCTAAGGAGGCAGCGAAATAGTTGCCGCATACCCCTACAATTAAAGGTAGGTAGAGATTTCACCCTTAGAGCTCAAACCTCCACGATGTGGGTGAAATCATATCTCCATTACAATGCTTCCAAGGTGGAAAAGACGCTGGGTGGTATCGCCATTGACGGCATGAACCAAAGGTCAATGATAGAATTTCGCAAGGAGCTCTTCAATGCCACCAAGAATGGAGGAAATCTAGAAAATTCTAGAAAACATAAGTGCCAAGATCATGGGAGCACTGCATGCTGAAATATTTAGGGTGGGCTTTGCGCCCATCTAATAATTCCCGAAAAATCACTAAAGGCCCGGCAAGTGGTGGGAGTTTAGTCTCACATGGCTAGTTGGGAGAGATGTACACCAACTTATAAGGTGAGCTCTTCTCCCACAGGTATGAGGTGTTGGTTGTGAAGAGAAGGAAGTGCTCCACACGCGCGCTTCTCCTCCTCCGCCGCCCGCCTCGCCACGCCTCGCCTCGCCTCGTCACGATACGGCGCGTCGCGCAGCGAGTTGCGGGAATCTCGCCGAGCCGATCTTATCGAGAGGTTGCTCCTCTCCAGCAGATACACCAGATCACATCCGCTCGCGCCGCCACCATCGTTTCTCTCTCTGTTGCTGCCACCGGTGATCCCATCCCGTCCACCGCGTACACGGCTGGCGGGGGAGCAGGCCTCCGAAACCCCGCCTCTCGAAATCCTATACGGGAGAGGGGCGATTAGGTTTTTGGGGAGCGTCTTCTACGCGACTGCTCGCCTCTGTTCATCTGCATCAACTACGTCCGCGCCGCCTTCCTCATCGCCATGGCCACCGACGCTGACATCGAGAAGGCTGCTGATGCATGTAAAATGCATACATGAACTTTACATTTTATTACATGTTATTCCATGTTATTTGCATCATATAAGGGTTATATTCATAATTTATATTAAGTTTTGGGGATAATTAACAATGTCCCCATTTTTTTGGAATTAACCCTGCACTGTCAGAAAACCCCTTTTTTCTATATTTTTACGTTTCAGGCGACCAAACGACGTCCAAATGACCTGAGATTTGACGGGGATCATTTTTATGAAAGGAACGAAACGTAGGCGCAAAGGAATCGAAGAAACGGAGACCAGAAGGCCAAAACAAGTGGGCCCACGTGACCAGATTCCCTGACCGTGTGGGACCCCTCATCCTGGCCCTCGGGCCTCCGCTGCCGTCGATCTTTCTTCCCGAAGCTTCGTCTTGACCTAAAAACGACTATATATAGACCCCCCCCCCCAGGGCTTTCGCGAAAGAGAGCGCCGCCGAAACACAGAAACCACGAAACAGAGACCTGGAGCTGAAGATTGGAGGAGGAAAACTCCGGCGGGGCACTGCCGGTGTGGTCTCCTTCCCCTCCAACAACTTCTCTACCGTCTCCATGATGAAGGGGGAGTAGTCCACCCCTGGACTTGGGTTTGTGGTGGTAACTTATGTATCTCTCCTCTCTTTGAGCTTCACTAATTAGTACCATATGAGCTGCTGAACATGATTACGGTCATCTATGTAATTCCTATGGTGGATATTGTGGTATGAGATGATTTGTTATACATTTACCGTTGTGTTGGAGCTTTTATGATTTGTCATACTTTGGAGATATTCTAGGATGCATGTGATGGTTTGATTTATGCATAATGCCTTGTTTATCCTTGTCATGAGGTGATTGACACCATCAAGTGTGGATAGATGAGAGAGATGTGGTCATGCACACGAATATGAATCATTGCACTAGTGTTTAGAATATTGTCCATTATGAAGTATGATGTATGTAGGTACGGGATGGCCGGTGTGACAACGGCATATGTATTGAGTGACATGTGAAATACAGCCCAACATCCTTTATCTGGGGGTAAAAAGGAAGAGTATGATGTGGGAGTGACAGCAACCACGCTAGCCTTACGAGGGGTGACCTAGCAACACAAATGAGTACTTCTTTCAACTATGTGTTTTAGGACATATAGCCGTCATAAAAGGTACCATTAAAACATGACAATTGTGTGTACTTTATCTATAACATGATAATCACCGTAGATGAGAGAGAGAGGATTAAGTGAACCCATGAACCCATGTCTATTGTTCCTATAAGAGAAAACCTTTGTCTTGTCCTCTTGCATTGAAGAGGATTGGGACACTTTTACATTCTTGTTTTGTTGCATTAAACTTCCATCCATTAAATCAACCATCTTGTTCCTTAAACTTGTTTAGTGCATAATCAACTAAAACTTGTGACACTTTAGTTGTAGGGAATAGATAACTTTTCCTTCTTGCTCCTGCGGATCGATACCTTACTTCCACATTGAGAGGTGCTACAGTGATCCCCTGCTCTTGGGGGTTATCGAGTACTTTTCTGGCGCCGTTGCCGGGGAGCGTAGCGCTTAAGTTTCTATTCTTGTGTGCACTAGATTTTAGATTTATTTTATCTTGTTTTATATCTTGCAATCATCTAAGCTTGGGGAGGTTCCTTTAAACTTGTTTGGTTGTGAGTTTCTCATTAGTTTTATCAAAAACCCATAAAAATTAGAAAATGGAAAACAACAAAAAAATAGAGAGCTTTATGAAATTTATCTTGAGTTAGGACATGATGAGTTTGAGCAGAAAATTAAAAGATCTATGGAAAATCATTTGCATGATGGTAGCAATGTTATTACTATAAATTCTTTGCACACTATTGCTAATGCTATGGAAAAGTCTAAGCTTGGGGAAGCTAGTTTTTCTAAAAATGATCCTTGTGGTTCCCCAGCTTTGGAGGAGAAAATTTGCTTTGATAATACTTTGTCTCCTATATGTGATAATTCTAATGATACTTGTGATCCACTTACTGAAAGTATTCCTTTTGAAATACCTATGGAAATTGTTGAAATGGTTAAGAATGAACGTTATGCAGGGGATGGAACAGTCCATCCACATGATCACTTGTTGAAACTTACAGAACTTTGTGAGTTGTTTGAGGTTACAGGTTTATCAAGAGAAGATGTCATGAGGAAATTATTTCCATTTTCACTCAAGGACAAAGCAAAGAAGTGGTATAGGATGCTGGATGATCGTCCTTCGAATTGGAAACAGCTTGAATCTCTCTTTTACTCTAAATTTTATCCTCTTCATGAAGTGCATCTAGCTAGGAGTTACATTTTCAATTTTTATCCTCATGATAGAGAAAGCATTGCTCAAGCTTGGGAAGACTGAAAACATTAATACTCAAATGTCCTAACCATGAGCTTCCTAAGGAAATAATTGTTACTAATTTCTATGCAAGGCTTTCAGGTCATTACAAGGATTATCTAGATGCTTCTTCAGGTGGTTCTTTCACAAGTAAGAAGGTTGAAGCTAAATGGGATCTTCTTGAAACAATTCAACGCAATACTGAAGATTGGGAGAACGACAAAGGTAAAGAATCAGGTATAAACTTTGAGTATGATTGCATTAAGTCTTTCGCTGAAACTGCTAGTTTTCATGGGCTTAGTGCTAAATTTGGTCTTGATTCTCAAATTATTGTTGATTGCTGTAAAACCTTTGCTTCTCATATTAATATTACTAAAGAGAATTGGGACATGTATCATGAACCTTTTAAAGACACTTGCTTGGAAACCAAAATTGTTACTAATGATTGCAATAAACATGCTCAAACTTCTGAAAATACTATTTCTTATAAGCATGTTAATTTTTGTGGAGCACTTAGACCTTGTGAAAAGAATAAAATCGAAGAGGAATATTGTATTCATCATAGGAATGAAAAAACTACAACATGGTATAGAGCTCTAAGTGATTTGGCTGAAAAAGTGTGTGCCCGCTATCCTTTTATTTGTGAACTTTGCTATAAAGAGGGTCATTTCGAATTTCAATGCTCAGGTTCTAATAAGGATATTGCGGGAGACTTTTGTGATAACATGATCACTCCTAATCAACATGATGAGCTTACATTATTTTTGGGGTGTGAAGAGTTATCAAGAAAAACTTCTTCGTTAGATATGAGTGCTTTTGATATGAATAGCGTGTTATGTGGATGTTATCTCTATTGTGTTAATAATTGCCATGCCAACACTTACATACAAAATATTATAAAAGATGGAACTACTTTACCAAAATATGAAAGGACTAATGTTTGTTTTACTCTTATTAATGAAAAAGAGGAAACGATATCTCCCCCTAAGCATGTTGCTCCTATTATAGTTGTTGCTGATGAGTCTGATTTCGATGATGATCCTATGCATGTTACTTATAGTAGTGATCATGATTGGGAAAAGCATAGTACTTTTGATATTGAAAATCTCTTTGGTACTAATTCTAAAAATGATGATGCTAATAATTACAATCATCCTCATAAAACTTGTCATAGTTATGGAAGGATCACCCAAAACCATCCAATTAATATACAACTTGTCTATCATGTTCGAGTTCTTTACAATGATCCTACTTCCATTGCTATTAATAAATAGAACTTTGCTTATGTGGAAAATATTGATACTTTTATGCATATGGATCATGGTAAGAATGTTTCATGTGATGGTTATATTGTAGATTTTATCAATGATGCTACTGAAAGTTTTTATGAGAGAGGGAGACATGACTTCATATACCACAATAATATTAAGTCTCCTCTCTCTTTGTTGAAAATCTTGAAGTTGCACTTGCTTTGCCTTCCTATGCTAGTCACTTTGTGCTTTATTGATTTATTTTCTTACAAGATCCCAATGCATAGGAAGTGGGTTAAACTTAAATGTGTTTCATATTTTTCTCTATGTGAGCATCATTAAAACTATCAAGCCTAGCTATATGGCTATAAAGAAAGCGCTTTACGGGAGGCAACCCGGTTGTTTTTGTTTGAGATTTTCTTTGAGTCCTCTTGCTGTAACAAGAGAGTAGTTTGTTAGTTTTGTTTCTGGGATTTTTAATAAAGAACCAAGTGTCGTGGTGGGATCACGGCAGATGCCATAGGTATGGCTAAGATGGGGCCGAATGGTCGTTGGGGGAATCCGGGGAGGGTTTATGCACTCAAGAAGTGCACAAGCAAGAACACGCAAGAAACCGCAAGAACATGAACTAGAAACCAAGAACACAAAGCACACCACGATGTACCCTGCTTCGGGGCCCTCTTGTGGAGGTAACACCCCTACTGCAGCACTATCCTACTTGGTGTATACCTCAAGGTGACAAGTACAAGCCGCTCCTCGAGCTGTGTGATGATACAATGGTGAGAACTTGAGGTAGAAGATGAAGCTACAAGGGGGGAAAAAGGAACTCCGAGCTTGGATCCGAGGTGTCTCCGGGGATTCCGAGGTTCCTCTCTTGATTGATCCCTCCCTCTGTCGATCCTCCCCTCCCGCAGGAGGGGTTGAAGTCCATTATATAGGCCAACCGAGTTACCGTTGTGCCCCTTGCTGAACACTGTTGCCATGCCTCTGCTTTGGTCATCATCGTACTCCTGTCAGGGACAGGACATGGCCTGCCCATCCCCTGCATCACCACAGTAGAGCTAGGATGTCCCCTCTGACAGAGACAGGACGTGGCCTGGCTGAGCTACCTCGTAGCCTTTCCCCAGATCTCGCGTGGTCAACGGTCAGAGACGTGCAGCCCCGCAGAACCCGGGGCACGCCTCTGCCCGGCGCCGCGCTTGTCAGACGCTCTTGTGTCAGGCAGGAAGTGACAGGAGCTTTGACTCCTGCCCGACCTACGGCTTCTTGCCTTGGTTAGCCCGGCACGGATGTGTCGGGCTCCTTACCTCGGGTCTTGCGCTTAAGATCTGACCAGGTCGGACCTTACTTCCTTCAAACAGCTTCTCCTGCACTCACAATACTAATCATAGCACCGAGGTAGTTAAGTCGGCTGATCATAGCTCGGATTATGAACGTCGGCCCATGCCAACGGGATACCTCGGACCCCTCTGGGCCAAGACAGGTCGGCCTTTTCTGTACCTCGGCACATCTTTAAACTCCACTTATGCCAAGCCTTGACCCTACCCGGGGGTGGCCCCCGACATTAGTCCCCGAAGCTGGTGCGGTCCTACGACCTCGGATGGAGGGCCATAGCAGGTTCAAAAATAAACAAGGCACCACCTCTAAATCCGACCTTATACAAAGTTTTGCCGAGGTACTTCTCATAGACCATAATCTAATCCGAGGTTGATCTGCAATATGACCTTTCCGAACTGTTTGACTCAGCACAATCTTGCCTCAAGATTTTCCGGGGCACGTGGCGAAGAATCTCTGCCCGGACCCTGAAATCCGGACCTTTGAAAGATAGGTCCTGACCACACGCCGCCTTCATCAGCCGGACCCACCAAACAGTGAACATGCGCACTCAAGTGTTTGACTAACTGACCGCCCACGACCCCTCGGTTTTCGCGCTGACCTGCACAGAAGATCCGGCGCTGCCGGTTGCCATCCTGTGGCCCACGATGTGGCCGATCGTGCGGCCACAAACCACGCACCCGCACTCTCGCCCGCACACGATCCCACGTCTTCCCGGTAACCGCGCGGTTATAAATAGGGGCCCAGGGCAGGACTTCATCTTCTTCCCCATTCACTCGCCGCTTCGCCTCCATTGCAACCAGCGCCGCCGTCGAGCACTCGCCGCTGCGACCTCGCCGTCTCGAAGCTTCTCGCTGGAAACGCGCACCGCGCCTTGCGCCGCCACTCCGCCGCCGATTCAACATCTTCTCCACGCGATTCGGTAAGTGTTTCCCCTCTGTCCACGCTAGCAGTTGTGTTCATCCTCCGTGATGAACTCATTCATCTTCATGGATAAACTTGCCCATAGATTTCCTATAGGTTGCTGTGCAAAGAGGTGTAGATTTTCCCCTTTCATTCCCCTGTCTAGGTTTTGCACTTTATCTCCTATTTTTGCTCATTGGTAGATCTTTGTGTTTCACCGTTCTCCGTAGATCCGTGTTTCCCGCCTAAATCCTTTAGCCCGGCTATCCCGAATGATCCGAGGTATTTACCCCGGCTATCCTGAATTGTCCGAGGTACTTACCCCGGTTGAACCTCCCTCTTCTGCAGGAAAGCGTCCACATGTCTTCTGCCCCGGATCACGCCGAGGAAGGAGCACCTGGAGAACGAGGTGGCTGGGAGGGATCCGATGTCACGGAGGCGACATTAAGTGGCTCCGAGATTCACGGCGGATCCCGGCCAATCTCATCTGCCGGGTTCCGAAGAAAGAAGATATCGAACCCGACGTGGAATCCGGGGAGCGGGTCGTCTTCCTGGATCACTTCGAACGTGGTTTCGGACTCCCGGCCGGGAAATTCTTCCGGGACTTCTTGGACACCTTTGGGCTACAACCACACCACTTGCCCGCCAATGCCATCCTCCAACTCTCGGCCTACGCAACTTTTTCCGAGGGTTACCTCGGATTATGGCCTAGCATCGAGTCATGGGCCAAGTACTTCCAGCTCAAGAAACAAAGTGTCCCGAACAAGAAGGTCGGGACAAGGAGATGACCGCTTGCGGGGCGGCCTCGATTTCCCTCGGCGATCCTCTGAGTTTCCTCGGATTCAGGGCCTGGACTCTGCCGAAATGGCAACGCTCCTTCTTCTATGTGAAGAACCCGGGAAATGAAGACCTCATCAACTTGCCGGAGTTCACCATCGGAACCCCCACTGCCCAACTCAACTGGGATTACGAGCCCACCCGACGCCCCGAGGTGTTACTGATTCATCAAACCATGATGTCACTCCAGGAGAAAAGTTGGGGAGCAGATGACATCTTGCGCACCATGATCACCCGCCGAGTTAACCCTCTACAAGCGCGGGCCCATAAGATCTGCCACATGAGTGGCCGCTACGATCCCACTCGGAACAGCACTCATGAACTCAGCGACTCCGAAGTAAAGAGGCGCATCCGGGCCATCGCCAAGACCACCATGCCCGATAAGTGGAAATGGGGTGTCAAGCCCTATGACCGAGATCACCTTCCAGCTCAAGTAAGTGTACCTTACCCGGCGTATAATATTCCTCGGTTTCATTTTCACCCCGACATTGTATTGATTCTTGTGCTAACTCGGTTTTACTTCGCCACCTCTGCAGAAGTTCACTCGACAGGAAGTCGAGGATGGCCCCATTTCTTCTAAGGAGTGGACTCCCGACCTGCCTATTCCGGTCGCCGCCGAGGCTGAAGATCCGGACCATGAGGATCACCTCCCTATTCCCAAGGCCACCTCGGGTAAGACTCGCGATTGCCCATTGCACCGCCCACCAGTTCGATCGTCCATCCAGGATTGGCCCGATGATGACGATGACGATTGCCAAATTCTGGAACCTATCGATGTTATTCCAATTTCCTATGCTCCTCCGACATATAAGAACTTTCATCCAGCGTCTGCAGCCTCCCGGAAGCGCTCAGGACCCGGTACCTCAGATGCCGAGGCTTCTAAGACCTCGGAGACTGCAGCGCCCAAAGCCAAGCGTGCCAAGAAGATCTCGGCGAGGCACAAGAAACGAGGCCCCGTGGAGGAAGATGCGTAAGTCACCTTGCTCCTTTTTACTTCTCACGCTGTTCCGAGGTTAAGTTTTTTATACTCTAACTTAATCTTTCTTTTTCGTCTAGCCCGGCTCGGCAGATCAAACAGAGCCACAGCTCGATACATTCACCACTGCCTCCAGTGGTTGAATCTAAGACAACCGAGGCCGAGGTTAACCTCGGCAGCCCCGCCAGAGCCTCTCCTCCAGAACAGTCCGTTGATATCCACAGCCCGGAGAGGACCATCTCCTCCCCGGTGCGTGTCGCCTCCCCGAACTTCCACCGCCGAGCTCTGACTCAGGCCTGGGACACTCTGCTCCCAGCCAAGATCAGACTCCTCCGCGTCCTCAGAAGGATGCGGAGTCAGATCACGCCAAGACTCCGGCTAAGACCGTGCTGGAGCCTCGCTCTCCCCCAAGTCTCAAGCTGCGCGCAACCAGCAGCAGCAGCAGAAGAAGCAACAACAACAACAACTGCAGAAGCAAAAGCTTCAGCAGCAGCAGAAAGATTCAGCTCGAGATGTTGAGCCCCCCAAACAGCCACAGCAAACTCCGATGCCGCCACCGCCACCGGGACCCAAGGCTGCGAGCACCCAACTGGTGCCGCATGTCCCTGCGCCGAAGTCCACCTCCACCAAGACCGCGCCTTCGAGCTCTCAGGTCGCCACCTCCCGAGCTCTTTTTGCTGCTACCATCCAGCCGAACACAGCAGCTGGGAGGTCGGGCAACTCCGGACCAAGAGCGGGAACAGCTTAGGCTCGGAGAAGCATTACGACATGGACTGGAACTCGGCTGACACTGCCGAGGTCTCCTCTAATCCGACCTCTGAGCATCCAGCTGGACCTAGCGCCGTGCTCCAGTCCATTACAACATGCAGACTGCGGTCCTTGATTGCAGCAAGAAGGCATCGGTAAGTTTCTTTACGCAACTCTCTTTCTTCCTTTGAAACCAAATGACAAACACTCTACTATTCCCAGTCCCCGAGATTCGGGTTGAGCAATTGACACTCCACCGAGTTAAAATTGCTCGGCTTGAATCTCAAAAACTTGTCATTTCTCCAATGCTGAGTCCCCGAGGCCAATGCCGAGTCCCCGGGACTCAATTGGGCCTCGGGTGCTAAAAAGACCTCGGATTTCTTCGAAATGTAAATCTTCAATATTCGTGTCAAATCTCTTTCCGCCGAACTGATCTCTCTATTTTTTCAGGAGTGCAACAATGCTCGGACCAAAATCTTCAAGAACCTCCTGCTGGATCACAACACACTGAAGAAGTCTCACCGGACTCTTCTATCAGCAAAGGAGCAGAGCGAGAAAGATTATGCCTCCAAGCTGAAGACAGCCCAGGACGAAATAGCTCGGCTGCAACAAGAGCTGAACCGGGCTAATGAAGCCAAAGCTGCTGTGGAGGACGCTATGAAGGTCAAAGACCAGGCCGCCGAACAGCAGAAAGAAATTGCCAAGACCCTGGAGAACCGCGCCACCTCGGCCGAAACCGAACTGATCGCTCTCCGGCTACATCGAAAAGTTGGTTGTCCGAGCTCACTCGGATTAATCACCAAATGGATAGTAAGTTTCCTTTCTCCTTTTCCTTATTTTCCGCCGACCTACACCCCGTGCCACCGTATGTCTTAATTCAGCGACAGCCTTTTTGTCTTCTTCAGAGCATTTTGAGCACTCCAAGGACAAAGCTGTCCGAGAAGTTCTAGCAGCTCGGGCAAAGAGGGCTGAGACAGAAACCCTCGGCGAAAGCTGGGATATCCAGGACCACCTCGTCGCCCTTAATGCTCGGATCAGGCCGCTCAGGGCCATTGGAACTAAACTGGTAGATGCTGCCATCCAGGTCCATCGTGCCCTCTGGCCCAAGGTTAAGACTCCCACTTGCATCGACGAGCTCGCCACGAAGCTAAAAGGAGCCGAGGCTAGACTTCGGGAGTGGAGATGCTCATCAGCTCGGGCTGGAGCGGACAAGGCCCTGGTGTTCGTGCTGTCTTGGTATGAATCTATCGAGATCCACACGGTTACCTCCCTGCGCAAGGGCTCTCCTTGGAACACCACTCCTGATGGCATTGAGAAACGCCAAGCAGCAGCCGACCTCTTTGCTAGTTATGCAAACACCCGGACCTTCGATGACGGGCGTCTATTCTGAGGATGAAGAGAGCTCGGACGAGGAAGAAGAGTCCGGTGAAGAAGCTGCTGAAGGAACTGGTGAAGAAGGCTCTGACGGCGAGGAATTTGATTTCGACGAGCCTCAGAGCTCCAAGGGCAAGGCCGGCCAAACAACCGAGGTGGCTGAAGATTCTGATGATGACTTCAACTTCGACGAACCTCCGAACCCCAAGGGCAAGTCCGGCAAAGCCGTAGCCACCGAGGTGATCTCCCCCGACGTGACGGACACCCCGGCATCCACTCCAACAACCGAGGTTGCTTCCGCGACCAAGGTTGTTCCTGCGCCCGAGGTTCCTCCTCCCGAGACTTCGGCTCCCGAGGCTTCTTCCAGCGAGATTCCCACTACCACAACTTCGGCGACCGAGGTCTCTGGTTCCGAGGCCTGAACTTGTCTCAAGAAAAACATTAAATTCCCGGTATGCCGGGTTCAGATGTAATAGACCTTAAGTAGTTTGCCTTGCTACCTCTATTATCTTGCTATCCGAACCATGCTTTTCTAAAAATTTATGCCGAACCCTTTTGGAACGAGTCCCCGAGTTCACTTTCGTGTTTACTATACTTGGCATTCTTTGCTCTTGTCTACCATTTTGGCGTTCGACAGTCGAGTCACAAGATTGTTGTTTATAGCATACAGTACTTAGCAAATGCCGAGGTGTGTTTCAAAATCATCCGACATAAATGAAAGGTAAAGACAGGGGTTAGTAAACGACACATGCCGAACTATATTTTTGGACCGAGTCCCCGAGTCCATTTTCATGTTTCCCACGTTTTTTCATCTTTGCTCTTGACTACCATTTCGGCGTTCGTCAGTCGAGTCACAAGATTAGTTACACAGCATACATTACTTGAAGTTTGAGACGAGGTTCAAAACAGTTCGGCATATGAACGAAATTGACAAACAGAAATAAAACACAAGCACATGAGCGAGGCAGTCCCCGAGCTTCAACCTCGGAGTGCCGACATTTCATTAAGGATTAACCGAGGTACATACATTGCGCCCTTCATGAGTAGAAAGGTCGGAGTAGAGCTACATTCCATGGTCGCTTGACCTCTGATCCGGGGTTGTCCAGCCCATCTTTCCTTGGTTCCTGCGCATCTATAAGATAGTACGAATCATTGAGCAGAGCTCGGCTCACAATGAACGGTCCCTCCCATGGAGGTGACAACTTGTGCCGACCTTTACTGCGCTGCACCAGCCTCAGCACCAAATCTCCCTCGTGAAACACACGAGGGTTGACATTCCGGCTATGATAACGTCGGAGACCTTGTTGGTATATTGCTGACCGAGATGAGGCCAATTCTCTAGCTTCCTCAAGCAGATCTACTGCATCCTCCGAGCCTCTTTTGCCTCGGCTTCAGTGTACATTGCCACTCTGGGCGCATCATATTCGATGTCAGTGGGTAGCAGCTTCTGCCCCATAGACCATAAAAAATGGCGTATAGCCAGTTGATCGATTTGGTGTGGTCCTTAGACCCCACAGTACTGCTGGTATCTCATCTATCCAACACCCCGGCGTTTTCAGCAGTGGTTCAATGAGCCGAGCCTTGATGCCGGCCAACACTAGAGCATTTGATCTTTCCACTTGTCCATTAGACTCCGGATGTGCCACCGAGGCTATGTCCAGCCGGATTCCCTTGTCCATGCAAAACCGAGCAAATTCTCCAACAGCAAAGTTCGTGCCGTTGTCCGAGATAATGCTATGGGGGTACCCATATCGCAGAATGATTCCTTCAAGAAAGTCACTGCTGAATGACCATCCAACTTCCGGATTGGTTTCACCTCGATCCATTTGGTGAACTTGTCCACCATCACCAGTATGTGCGTCATGTTACCTCGGGCTGGTTTGAACTCTCCCACCATATCCAAACACCATACCGCAAACGGCCAAGTGATAGGAATTGTTTTGAGCGCCGAGGCTGGCATATGCGTTGCTTGGCAAACCTTTGGCATCCTTCACATCTCCGGACTATGTCCTCTGCATCAGCAAGAGCAGTGGGCCAATAGAACCCATGGCGGAACACCTTGGCCACCAGAGCTCTTGTGCTGCAATGATGACCACACTCTCCTTGGTGGATCTCCAAAAGCATCTCCTTGCCTTCAGCTGGCTCGACACACCGTTGCAACACCTCGGTTACGCTTCTTTTATAGAGCTCCTTGTTGATGATGGTGTACGCCTTTGCCCTCCTTTGGATTCTCCTAGCCTCGGTTGTGTCACTTGGCAAGCTTCCCTCTGTTATGAACTTCATGATCTGCTCCGCCCACTCCGGCACTGGGTGCAAAGGAAAAAGTTTCTCGTCCACCTCCATTGGTTCGGCCACCATAATCTCCTCCATTATTTCCTCCACCATCCTGCGACCAGTCCCCGAGTCTGACGAGCAGTCCCCGAGATTCGGTGCGCAGTCCCCGAGTTCTGCCACGCAGTCCCCGGGTCCGACCAGACGCATCCGACGTCTACCTCCATTGGAACAGGTCCGGACTCTTGCTCAGCCGGGATGAAAATAGATTCGGATTCAGGAGAAGGTTTGATTGAAGGAGTTCTCAAGTGATTCAGGGCTACTCCAGGTGGTACTGCCTCTTTAGATGAACCGAGCTTTGACAACACGTCGGCAGCATTATTTTCTGTCCGAGGTATATGCTTGTATTCACACCCTTCAAAGAACCCGGATATCTTTTGCACATGGAACCGATATAACGCCATGTTGGCATCCAGAGCATCCCAAGTTCCAGAAGATTGCTGCACCACCAGGTCGGAATCGCCGAAGCATTCCATACGCCGGATACCGATCTCCTTCGCCACATTGAGTCCATGGATTAAGGCCTCATACTCCGCCACATTGTTTGATGCCGAGAAATGAATCTGCAGCACATATTTAGCTGATCTCGCTTCGGTGAGGTGAGGACTATTCCGGCCCCCAGCCCGATCTTTGTCTTGGACCCATCAAAATGCATCTTCCAATAATTATAGTCCGGCCTGGGTGGCTCATACTGCATCTCGGCCCAATCACAAAAGAAGTCCGGCAGCGCCTGGGATTTGATTGCATCTCTTCTCTCATAATGTGGTGCATATGGAGACACCTCAATCGCCCATTTGGCAACTCGGCCAGTTGCATCTTTGCACCCGATGATCTCCGAGATTGGAGCTTCGCACACCACCGTCATGGGATGCTCCTGGAAATAATGCTTCAACTTCTTGACCGCCAGGTAGACACCATACGTCATCTTCTGGTAGTGAGGGTAATTCTGCTTCGAGGTAGAGATCACCTCGCTCAAGTAATACACCGGTCTCTGCACCGACCTGCCACCTTCGTCTCGCTCCACTACCACTGCCACACTTACAACTCGGTTTGTGGCCGCAATGTAAAGTAACATCGGCTCATTGTGCAATGGTGATGCCAACACCGGAGCGGTGGACAACATCTTTTTCAGCTCATTGAACGCCACGTCGGCCTGCGGGGTCCATGTAAACCCGGTACTTTTCTTCATGAGCTGGTACAAAGGTAAGGCTTTTTCTCCCAACCGACCTACAAATCGGCTCAACGAGGCTAGCACCCTGTGAATTTCTGCACATCTTTCAAACACTTCGGTAATTTCATGTTTCAATAGCTCGGATCTTGGCCGGGTTAACCTCGATACCTCGGCTCGACACCAGGAATCCAAGCAACTTTCCAGCCGGGACACCAAAGGTGCACTTGTCCGGGTTAAGTTTCAACCGATATTTTCTCAAATTCACAAATGTCTCCTCGAGATCCTCGAGGAGAGTACGTTTCTCCTTAGTTTTGATGACGATATCATCGACATACACTTGCACATTTTTGCCCATTTGAGAGTGCAGGCATTTCTGCATACACCTCTGATAAGTTGCCCCGGCATTCCTCAGACCAAAACACATGACACGATAGCAATACGCCCCATACGGGGTAATAAAAGCAGTCTTTATTTGATCCTTCGGGTTCAGTGGTATCTGGTGAAAACCAGAGTACGCATCGATAAAAGACAACAGTTCACAACCAGCAGTGGAATCAATCACTTGATCAATCCGAGGTAATGGAAATGGATCTTAGGGCACGCCTTGTTGAGGTTGGTGAAATCAATGCACATGCGCCACACCTTGACCACGGCTGGCTCGTCTTTCTTCTTTTCCACCAAGACCGGATTGGATATCCAGTCCGGATGCAGCACCTCCATAATGAACCCGGCTGCAAGCAACTTAGCCAGCTCGTCCAGCACCACTTGTCTTCGGTCGTCTGAGAGACGACGGGTCGGTTGCCTCACCGGTTTCACCTCCGGCCTGACAAATAAAGAGTGCTCTGCCAACTCCCTCGGAACACCAGGCAGGTCCTTAGCCGACCATGCAAAGATATCCCGATTCTCACGGAGGAAGTGACAGAGCTCGCTTTCCTATTTCTCGCCCAGCCCGGTCCCAATGAGGGCCATGCGCTCCGGGTGTTCCGGGTCAATGGGGATCTTCTTGGTCTCCTTGGGCACCTCGAATGCTGCAGTTGAGTCCGGGCTCATCAGTCCGGACATGCCGAGCTGTGTGACTGCGCCATTGCCACCACTTGATGCAGCTTCTTCTTCTCAGCTGCAATCACCAAAGATTCGGCCAGATTAGACCCCGCCGAGGCACACTGAATGGCTCGCTTGTAGTCACCCGAGATGGTTATGATCCCCTTGGGCCCCGGCATTTTCATCTTCAGGTATGCACATGGGTGGAAATCATGAACTTGGCCAGAGCCGGCCTTCCAAGCAATGCATGGTATGCACTCTCCAAGTCCACCACCTCGAACTCGATACTCTCAACTCGGCAGTTATCCTTGGTTCCAAATGCTACATCCACCCATATCTTGCCCATGGGTGCACAGGAAACGCCAGGCACAATCCCATGAAAAGTACAGCTGCTCGGCATCAACAAATTCGGCGATATGCCCAACTTCACCATTGTGTCTCGGTACATGATGTTGATGGCACTGCCATTGTCCACCAGAACTCGGGTGAACCTCACATTGTTTGTAGGCCCACACAACGTCGGATCTACCACCAGGGCATACTTTCCAGGGCTCGGCATGATCCGAGGAGTATCTTTCCTGCTCCAAGTGATCTCCTGCTCAGACCAGTTCATATAGGTCGGCACCACCGGCATTACTGCATTCACCTCCATGGCACGCCTCTGCACACTCTTCTTGTCAGTTGGCTCGGTCACAAAGACCACATAGCTCGCATGAGCCTCTCTATAGTCATTTCCGGGGTATTCATACTGCTGACTTGGTCCGGCACCACTATTGTTGTTATTACCTCGGACATTCACAACATTCACGGGCCTTGCTGCTGCAGGCCTCGGAGGAGGTGCAGTGGTTATCGGGGTAACATTTGCTCCGGACAGATTCGGGTTAGGCCTCGGCTGAAATCTCTGAGGTGGTCCTCCTCTGTTTCCTCCGGCCTTCGCCCCTTCTTCCTGATTCTGTGGTTCCAGCTGCACTGCCGGGTTGAATGGTTGGCTGGCTTACGCGGGTCGGTCGTATGGTAACGGCAAGGACCATCTAACATCGATTCATAAGTCAAGGGTGGCTCCGGGTTCGGACTAAATGCCGGACCATTGATTTTCGGCCTCTGGACACCTCCAGCTCCGGGCTGATCCGGGTTCACCGCTGCAACTTGGTTCGAGGTGTATGAATAGTCCGGCTCCCTCCTCTTGTGTCCGAACTCTTGGCGGTCATTACACCTTGGTCCGAGCCGGTTGTTTATTGGCTCCCTCCTTCTGTTACGTGCCACTGCCTCTGCTGCTGGCTGCATCGGATCACCAAGAGCATAAGAATCTGCAATCCGGATTGTCTCTGCTAGAGATTTCGGCATATCTCTTTGGAGCCTCTGCCACAGCATGCTGCCATGTCGGCAACCATCTGCAAACCAGGAAATGGCCTGTGCCTCTACAACTCCTTCACAGGAATTCCGAACATTGCTCCACCGAGTTAAGAACTCTCGGTCAGTTTCATGATCATCTTGCTTACATGCTGCCAGGAGCTGAGGTCGGTTTGGCCTCTTGTATGTACTAGCAAAGTTGCTGTTAAACGCCAGCTCCAAGTCTATCCAGGAGTTGATACTATACTCCGGCAAATTATTCAGCCAGATCCGAGCTGGACCTTCCAACATGTGCGGGAGATACCGGACCGCCCATCGGCGATTGCCCCCCGCTATGTGCACCGAGGATACATAATCTGTCAGCCAATCTTGCGGCTTGGTGCTCCCGTTGTATGGCTTGGTGTTCCGACCTAACTGGAACTGAGATACTGGCGGTGGTGGCTCCCTCATGATCCGAGGTCCGAAACACGCCGGACCAGGAGGGCCTTCCTCCTCCAACTGCTCGGACAAGTAGATTCTATCCAGCTTGTTACGAACATCGTCCGGAGCTAACATCCGAGCTCCTATCCGAGGTCCCAACGCCCCATCCACTCTGTGGTATCCGGCTCGCGCCATGGCCGAGTCTCCATCATCATATCGGTCATCGCCTTGACCGACGTTCTGAGGTTGCTGAACATACTCCGGCTCTCGCTGATACTGCCCTGCGGCCGGGGTTGTTGCTGATGCTTCGGGGGCGGAGGTGGTTTACCTCGGCCAGCCGACGCTGCTTGCCCGCCATTCTGATTTCCCTGACCGGAGTTACCCTTAGCTCGGCTTGCATTACCTTGGCCGGGGTTTCCCTTAGCTCGGCTAGCATTGCCCTGGCCCACCTTCTGCTTTCTGCTAACACCGGATCATACATCTGCATCTGCAGCTGCTTGTTCTGACCCGAGGTGACACTCCGGGCTCGATCGGCTCCTCCGACGAGTGGAGACGAGGCTTGCCCCTTGGACACCTGACTAACTGGCCTAGCTGAATAAACCATCTGCGAATCACCAGCCCCGGCATATGCTCTGCGGAGAGCCTCATTCTGCTGGTTAGCTACATACACTAATTCATTGACTCGCTTCTGCTGCGCAGCCATGCATCTCCAGTCAACCCGGATAGCTCGGCCCTGCCTGCCTCGGCAGCTCTGAGGTTCTTAGCAGGGGAACTATATACCGGCCTTCCAGTCGACACGCGACTCTCACTCCTAGCCGAGGTGGTAGGTCGAGCCTCCCTGTTCATCTCATCATTGAGCCCCTTGCCTCTCTGCCGCACCTCGGCTCCCCTATTTGTATCAGCTGCTACCGGGGTGAAGCCATTCGCTGCATTGTACTCACGCATATCTCTATTGAACTCATCTCTAGCTGTCATCATTGCTACAGCCTCCTTTTGCAACAGGACACGCTTTGCCTCTAGCTCGGCCGCAGTCACTACTACATCCACTCCTGGATTTACTGGGTCCGCCAGTGTCTCCGCTATTCTACTAGGGTCGCACCTCGGCCCTGCACCTCGGGGGTACCAGGCAACTCTTTCTCTAGCCTGGGCTTTGCAGATCTCACCTTAGCAACCTCGGCCGGCTTGGATTTGCTGGCATCTCCTTTGCCAGCGGCATCAACCGGACCGGTCATCATCACCTCCACGCAGCTCTCGGGGCGAGTGATACGCCGACCTAGAGCCGCAAGGAGAGGAGTTTCGTCGTCCACGAGCACCTGCTCCGGGTACTCGCGAACAACCTCGACAGCAACATAGGTGACGAAGCTGCCAAGCATCATGGTGAAGCCATGCTCGGGGAAGGGCTTGCCGGCGAAACACCCCGCATTGTCGCTGACGAAGGTGAACTCACCGATCTTGGCGATAAGCCCGGAAAGAACACGCTCGCCTGAGCCCGTCCGGATGTAAACTCCCTCCAACGCCTCAATCTGCCCCACGGTGGGCGCCAACTGTCGTGGTGGGATCACGGCAGATGCCATAGGTATGGCTAAGATGGGGCCGAATGGTCGTTGGGGGAATCCGGGGAGGGTTTATGCACTCAAGAAGTGCACAAGCAAGAACACGCAAGAAACCGCAAGAACATGAACTAGAAACCAAGAACACAAAGCACACCACGATGTACCCTGCTTCGGGGCCCTCTTGTGGAGGTAGCATGTCGTGGTGGGATCACGGCAGATGCCATGGGTATGGCTTAGTTGGGGCCGAACGGTCGTTGGGGGAATCCGGGGAGGGTTTATGCACTCAAGACGTGCACAAGCAAGAACATGCAAGAAACCACAAGAACATGAACAAGAAACCAAGAAAGCCAAGAACACAAAAGACACCACGATGTACCCAGGTTCGGGGCCTTCGTGAGGAAGTAAAACCCCTACTCCTGCCTTGCCTCTCTCAATATATCAGTGTGGTTCTCAGTACAAGGTGCTCCTCGAGCTGTATGTTGCTACCAAAGTGAGAGCTCGAGGTAGAAGGTGAAACTACGAAGGGGGAAATGAGCTAGGGTTTGTGCCTCTCTCTGGAGGTAGAGAGCCGCATATATACACAGGCCGAAGTACATTTTTACCCCTGCCTACAACTGACAATGGCATGGCCAAAAGGTAGAAGACAAGCCTCTGCCTCCTGCCAGCCCAACGGCCGGACTGTCAGGCCAGCCAGGCCTAGCTTTCCTCTTCGGTCATACTTCAGTAGCCTGCCGAGGTCTAGCCTGTAGACCTTTCCCGAAATGGCCAAGTCAGCTCCTAGGCCCCCGAGCTTCCGGGAATCCCGTGGACGGACCTCGCCGTCCTCTGAAGCCTCGGGCTACGAGCTCTGCGGCACCCGTGACCTCTCTGACATGCCTCGATCCTTGCTGCCAACCTCGGATAACACTCCTGATCATATACCTCGGTAGAATATCTTATTCCTGTGGTAGCTAGCTGACTGCCCCGAGGTTGATACCTCGGAGGATATACCTCGGAAAGTATACCTCGGACGTACACCTTACGTCGGATGACGCCTCCTGCGTCCTTGCTCAATCGTTCCCTCGGACAGCTTACTGCCTTAACCTTACATGTCTTTACCTCATCATTACCCTACCCGGGGGTAACCCCCCGACAGTAGTCCCCGAAGCTGATGTGGTCTCGCAGCCTCGGATGAAAGGCCGCATCAGGTTCAACCCGAAACCACATGCGCTACAATGTTTTGCAGGTTACCGAACCAATACCCGAGAAATCCATCGGTCTGTTCCTCGGGCCATGCTGCTTTTCCGAAGTATCCGCCGAGATCTCGGACGTCAACCCCTCGATTTCTGCATCCTTACTGACTTCGGTCAGAGAACACTGTTCACGTGTCCCATCCGTCACTTCCTGGTCCACGATAGTCAAAGCACTCGAGTGCTTTCCACCACGCGGCCCACGTCAGCGGAGGTTTCCCGCTTGCGCCGCTTCGCGCTCCAGTAACCGCGCCGCACGACGGTTTGCCTCCTGCAACCGATCCTGTGGCCTGCTCGCCCACCGCTATCTTCGTGCCACGTGGGCCATTGTGCACAAACGATCCCACTCGCCGCTCCGATAACCGCGCGGTAGTGCGCAGTTACCGCCCGCGGTTATAAATACGGGCCCAGGGCAGTGCTTCCCTCTTCTTCCTCATTCACTCGCCGTCTCGCCTCCATCGCCACCAGCGCCGCCGCTTCCGGTTGAGAAGAAACGCGTTCCAGCCGCCGCCGACGAGCAGCTCCTTCGTCGCCGCTGCGACCGCGTCACCGGCGCCGCCCTTCAGCACCTCGTTTTCACGGTATGTACTCCCTTTCTTGATACCCTAGGCATTGCCTAGGTTTCTTCCTCTTCGCGCTTTGGTTCTTCATATGTTCTTGAATAAAATTCTATTTACCTCCTCCGGTAGATCTTACTCGCATACTTTTTTGGGTAGAAATGAGTTTCATACCTCGGACAGACGTTCGCCTAGCATATATGTGCCTCTATGTACATTAGATAGCCGTCCAACTCCTCCTGAGTTAGCCAGATATAGCCTTAGATTCCAGATTTACTTTTTCCTTTGCTAAACTTCTGTGCATTCTCTGCAGATTGATTCTGCCGAGATGTCTCCTCCTGAGACTTCGGAACAAACCGAGGTTCCAGACCTCGAACTGGAGGTCGGAGAACGAGCCGGCTGGGAAGGTTCGGATGTAACTCCGGACGAAATCCAGTGGCTCAGGGCGACTCGGCGGATTCCCGCCGGGGTAGAATGTCGCCTGCCAGAGGGCGAACTCGAGCCTCAAGTCAAGGAAGGGGAACGGGTGGTCTTCGTCGCGCACTTCCAGCGCGGCTTCGGACTGCCCGTTAGTGATTTCTTCCGGAGCTTCCTCGACAAGTTCGGACTCCAGGTTCATCACCTCCCCGCCAACGCCATCACCACTCTCTCCTGCATCGTTTCCTTCTCTGAGGGATACCTCGGCCTCAAAGCCACGGTAGACCTCTTTTCTCGCTACTTCCAACTCAAGCGGCAAGTGATCCCGGATCCAAAGAACAAGGATCTGCCCAAGCAATTAACCGCCTGCGGAGCTGCCACCGTAGCTCCTCGCCGAAACTCCATCTTCCCACGTATCACTACTCCGGACACCGTTCGCAAGTGGCTCCGGACGTGGTTTTACGTGAAGAACTCCGGCGAAGAGGACCTCCTCAACCTGCCGGCGTTTAACCTCAGCCCTCCTACAGAACAGCTCAACTGGGACTACACTCCCCCTCACAGCGGCGAACTCAAGTCCATCCATGGTACATTGCGAAATGGCAGGACCCGGAGGACCCCGGAAACGACGGGAAAGTCCTGACGGCTGATGACCTGGCCTGCACATTCGTGAAGCGCAGGGTCTCCCCTCTCCAGGCGAGGTCTCACAAGATCTGCCACATGAGCGGTCTTTATGACCCCACCCGCCATACGCACGTTGCACTGGACAACGCCGCGGTAGCTCGGCGAGTCCGAGCTATCACCAAGTCCAAGATCCCTGACGCTTGGACATGGGGAAGGAACCCCACTACCGGACCAAGCCAGCGAAACAGGTACGCTATTCCGACGTTTTCTTCGTACTCCTTTACCACCGAGGTCTTGCTACCGACGTTCATCTTGACAATTTTCTTCCTAACTCCTTTTCATATGTCTGCCATACAGCTGTTCTCCGCCAGACCGCCGAGGATGGAGTCCATCCTGCGGACCACTTCGGCAAGGATCTCCCTGTCGAGGACCCACCATCCAACGTGGACCCTGACAACGAGGATTATATGCCCATTGCCTCGGCCCGCATCACCACCGCGGGTAAGCCTCAAGCACAAGCTTCAGTTCAAGAGATTTCGGATGACGAGGAGGGGTTTCTCGTCATGGAACCAATAAACGCGGTACCTATCTCCTGCCTTCCTCACCTTCCGAACTTTACTCCAGCAACCAGCCGGAAACGCGCTGGTGCCGCAACTTCGGCCGCCGAACCATCCGCCACTGGAGCCTCCGGACCCACTGAGGCTCCGGTCAAGAGACGTCGGCTGAAGAAGTCCGGAAATCCTCCTCATGCCCGAGGGGGCAAGAGGTTTCCTACCTCGGATGGGTAATGCTTTGCTTCTATAGCCAACAATGTTTGTTGCTTAAACATATTACCTCGGTATTAACACTTAACCATCTTCCTTCGTTGCAGTGACCCCATAGACGTGGATCAGGAGGTATCCTCCATGACTGCACCCGTTGGTGCCTCTGAAGCCACGACCACCCCGACGAACTCTCGCCCCGGATCTCCTCCACCGAGGTCTGGCCCGGCCTTGGGGAAATCTGCCCCCACCCGAGGTCAGACTTCTCCGCGTCCTCAAACGGATGCGGGGACCAATCGCGCCAGAACTCCGGCTACCGCCTTGCCGGAGCCTCGACTCTCCCCCCGCAGCCAGACTGCCCGCAACCAACAGCAGCAACACAGAAGCATCAGCAGAAGCAACAGCAGAAGCAACAGCCCAAGCAACAGCCCCAAAAACCAGTTCGCCAGACTACCTTGCCGTTGGAGAAGGGCAAGGAGAAAGAGAAAGAGACGGTGAAGTCTAAGGTCACCCCCAAACCAACATCTGGGTCTGGCACCCTGACTATCTCTTCTCCTTCAAGGATGCAACCGAGGTCTCCTCCCCCGGTGACACGCCGAATTCCTCCATTCGCCGCACCCGTTGATGAGACTGCCCCTCCGGCCGAAGAATATGCTCGGAGGGCATCTCTTATATTGGATAACCGGCCTGCTTCAAGCTCCGAGGCTGCTTTGGCCTTGGAGGCCTCGGTTAGGGGCATCGAGCAGGGCGGACCGTGGGGATTTCCTCCTCTGCGCACTGACAGTGACCAGAGCCTCGGCTCCTTGGAACACTACAATGCAGACTGGAATTCTGCAGACGAGGTCTCCTCGGCCTCCCTAGCTGCTCCGGTGGCTGAGCATCCTGCGGGAAACAGCGCCTGCGGCCGAAGCGTATATGATCTACAAACTGCTGCCCTGCGTGCTGCTCAAAACATCGACGTAAGTCCTATTCTCTTTACTTTCATGCAGTATCTCATCTAATATCCACCATTCCCAGTCCCCGAGATTCGAGGTAAACTATTGACGCTCCGCCGGAGTTAAAATTGTTTGGCTTGAATCTCAACTTTCATTTTCATCCGACGTATCCAAACCATTTTACTTACTTTAGCATGCACCTCGGGTACGAGTCCCCGAGACTCCTGTCGAGGCATACCCCGGCAACATTTTCCCAATGATTTGACTCCGAGTCCCCGAGACTCTTGTCGAGGTATAGCCTTTCTAACCGAGCTATGTTTTTCTTCCTTGCAGAATACTATGAACGTCCGCACGGATATCTTTCATACCCTCTTGTTTGACCACAAGAAACTCCACGACGAGCACAAGGCCGTCCTTGCAGAAAAGAACTCTTTGGACGAGAAGCTACAACAAGAGAAAGCCGAAGTAGCTCGTCTGGTAAAGGAGCTCAAGCGCATCACTGAGCTGCGGACGTCTGAAAAAGAGCAGCTGCAGGCGGAAAAGGCCAGTGTTGTCGAAACAGAGAAGAAACTTCGGGAGGATGCCGCCAAGGATCACCAGGAAGCGCTCCAGTTAGCCGAGACCCGCGCCACCTCGGCCACAGAGGCTTTGGAAGCTCTGCAAGCGCAGGTCAACCAGTTTCTCCCGACGCTGCAAACTATCAACCGCGAGATGGACGGTAAGTTTCTTGCCCCCTTAGCTTTGCTTTGTCCTCAACAATACCGGCTCTTTGCCGAACTATCTCTTTCATTATTAACATGCTATCCTTCTGCAGAGCATTTCACCTACACCCAAGTCTCGGCCCGCAGTATCACTGCTCGGCACAGGGAGAGGCGTAAGGAGACGAACCCCGTCTGGACCGTTGAGGACCACATCGTGGCCATCAAGGCTCGGATCAATCCCTTGAAAACCATTGGGTCGGAACTTCTTGATGCAGGTGCGTCTGCTTTCCGAGCCTTATGGCCTCTTGCCGACGCTCCCAAATCTACGCCCGAGCTCGCCGCCCAGCTTCGCGACACCGAAAGAAGATTGCGAGAGTGGCGCTCATCTTCAGCTCGCGCTGGAGCTGATGCCGCTCTCAGGTTTATCATGACTTGGTGCGAGAAGATCGACCTCGAGAAGATGAACACTCTCCGGCGAGGCTCCCTTGGTCGTCCGACCCGATCCTTGTCGCGCGCCGCCAAAAGATGGCCAACTACTTTGCTGGATATGCCACCACGAAGAACTTGAGCGAAGGAGACACCTACTCCGACGCCGAGGATTACGAGCCAGAAGACGAGGAATACGAAACAGAATCCGACGTCGAGGCCGAGCAAGGTGACGGCGGTGAAACCCGCGAAGCAGAAACCGAGGCTTCTCCACAACCTGGTGCCGAGGTTACTGCCGACGTTGCCAGCACTTCCCAGGCTACCTCGGCTCCGGACGAAATCCCTGCTACATCGGCTGCTGCCGACGTAATTCCTGATGCCTCGACCTGAACTTATGCTTGGCCAAAAAACTTCATTAAATCCCCGGTATGCCGGGACGCAGATGTAATCAAACTTAAGTAGTTCCTTTGCTACCTCTATTACTATCATGCTCATTCGAACCATGCTTTTCTAAGCTTTATGTCGAATCCTTTTGAATGATTGCTCGAGTTTACTTTCGTGTTTACTATATTTGGCATTCTTTGCTCTTGTCTGCCATTCTGGCGTTCGACAGTCGAGTCACAAGATTGTTGTTCATAGCATACAGTACTTGGTAAATTCCGAGGTATGTTTCAAAGTCATCCGACATAAAAAAGAAGTAAAAACAGGGGTTAGTAAACGACATATGCCGAACTGTCTTTTTGGACCGAGTCCCCGAGTTCATTTTCATGTTTCCCATGTTCTTTCGTCTTTGCTCTTGACTGCCATGCTGGCGTTCGTCAGTCGAGTCACAAGATTAGTTACATAGCATACAGTACTTGAAGTTTGAGACGAGGTTCAAAATAGTTCGGCATACGAACGAAGAAAGAGTACAAACAAAAAGAAACATGCAATCATAAGAGCGAGGCAGTCCCCGAGCTCACTCTCGAGGTGCCGAAGTTTTTATTTAAAGATCAGCCGAGGTACATACATTACTTCCTTCAACAGTAGAAGGGTCGGAGTAGAGCTACATTCCATGGACGCTGAAGCTCCAAATCGGGTCTGTCCAGCCCATCTCCCCTTGGCTCCTGTGCATCTATAAGATAGTACGAATCATTGTGCAAAGCTCGGCTCACAATGTATGGTCCCTCCCATGGAGGTGACAACTTGTGCCGACCTTTGCTGCGCTGAACAAGCCTCAGCACTAGATCTCCTTCATTAAACTTTCGGGGTTTTACATGCCGACTTTGATAACGTCGGAGACCCTGCTGATATATTGCTGACCGAGATAAGGCCAATTCTCTTGCTTCCTCGAGCAATCTACAGCATCTTCCCGAGCTTCTTTAGCCTCGGCTTCTGTGTACATTGCCACTCTGGGCGCATCATATTCAATGTCGGTTGGCAGCATTGCCTCGGCCCCATAGACCATGAAAAATGGCGTATAGCCAGTTGATCTGTTCGGTGTGGTCCTTAGACCCCACAGAACTGCTGGTATCTCATCGATCCAACACCCCGGTGTTTTCAACAGTGGTTCTACCGAGCTTTGATTCCGGCCAATACCAATGCATTTGACCTCTCTACTTGCCCATTAGCCTGTGGGTGAGCCACCGAGGCTATCAAGTCGAATTCCCTTACTCATGCAGAACCGAGCAAACTCTCCGACAGCAAAGTTCGTGCCGTTGTCTGTAATGATACTATGAGGATATCCATATCTCAGGATTATTTCCTTCAAAAAGGTCACCGCCGTATGACCATCCACTTTTCGGATTGGCTTCACCTCGATCCACTTAGTGAATTTGTCCACCATCACCAGTATGTGAGTCATATTGCCTCGGGCTGGCTTGAATTCTCCCACCATGTCCAGACACCAAACTGCAAAGGGCCACGTGATAGGAATGGTCTTGAGCGCCGAAGCTGGCATGTGCTGCTGCTTGGCGAACCTTTGGCACCCTTCACATTTCCGAACTATATCTTCTGCATCGGCATTGGCGGTGGGCCAATAGAACCCGTGCCGGAACACCTTGGCCACCAGAGCTCTTGTGCTGCAATGATGTCCACATTCTCCTTGGTGGATTTCTAAAAGCATCTCCTTGCCTTCAGCTGGTTCGACACACCTCTGCAACACCTCGGTCACACTTCTCTTGTATAGCTCCTTGTTGATGATGGTGTATCCCTTAGCTCTCCTCTGGATTCTCCTTGCCTCGGTTGTATCACTTGGCAAACTTCCATCGGCTATGAAGTTCATGATCTGCTCCGCCCATTCCGGCACTGGATGCAGAGGAAAAAGCCTCTCATCTATCTCCATTGGTTCGGTCGCCATGATCTCCTTCATGATTTCCTCCACCATTGCTCGGCCAGTCCCCGAGTGTTGGTGCGAAGTCCCCGGGTCAGACCCGAAGTTCCCATCATCTATCTCCATAGGAAAAGCTCCATCAGTCCTCGGATACTGCGAAGCAGTCCCCGAGTCCGGCCAAACGCATCCGACGTCTACCTCCATAGGAATAGGCTCAGACTCCGAACTTGGCGGTAAGAAAATTGACTCGGAGTCAGGCGAGGGCTTGATTGAAGGAGTTCTCAAATGGTTCAGCGCTATCCCCGGTGGCACCGGTTCTTTGGATGAACCGAGCTTGGACAATACGTCGGCGGCTTCATTCTCCCCCCGAGGTATGTGCTTGTACTCACATCCTTCGAAGAACCCAGACACCTTTTGCACATGAAACCGATACAACTCCATGTTCGCATCCAACGCATCCCAAGTGCCGGTGGATTGATGCACCACCAAAGCTGAATCGCCGAAGCATTCTATACGCCGGACACCTATCTCCTTTGCCACCTTGAGCCCATGGATCAGGGCCTCATACTCCGCCACGTTGTTCGACGCCGAGAAATGGATTTGCAGCACATACTTCAACTGGTCTTGCTTCGGCGAGGTTAGGACTACGCCGGCACCTAATCCGACCTTGGTCTTGGACCCATCAAAGTGCATCTTCCAATAATTATAGTCCGGCAAGGGCGGCTCATATTGCATCTCGGCCCAATCGCATAAAAAGTCCGGCAGCGCCTGCGACTTGATTGCATCTCGCCTTTCATAATGCGGAGTGTATGGAGATACCTCGATCGCCCATTTGGCAACTCGCCCAGTTGCGTCCTTGCATCCGATGATCTCCGAGATTGGAGCATCACATACCACCGTCATGGGATGCTCTTGGAAGTAATGCTTCAGTTTCTTAACCGCCAGGTATACTCCGTACGTCATCTTCTGGTAGTGGGGGTAGTTTTGCTTCGACGTGGATATCACCTCGCTCAGGTAGTAGATTGGTCTCTGCACCGATTTGCCTCCTTCGTCTCGCTCCACCACCACTGCAACACTTACGACCCGGTTTGTAGCCGCAATGTATATCAACATCGGTTCATTCTGCAAAGGGGATGCCAACACCGGAGCAGTGGACAACATCTTCTTCAGCTCATTGAACGCCGCGTCCGCCTGCGGGGTCCAAGTGAAACTGGTACTTTTCTTCATAAGTTGATACAATGGTAAGGCTTTTTCTCCTAGCCGACTTACAAACCGACTTAAAGATGCAAGGCATCCCGTGAACTTCTGCACATCTTTTAAACAGTTCGGCAACTTCATTCTTTCGATAGCTCGGATCTTAGCCGGGTTAACTTCTATACCTCGGCTCGATACGAGGAAACCGAGCAATTTTCCAGCCGGGACACCAAAGGTGCACTTGTCCGGGTTAAGTTTCAACCGATACTTTCTTAAATTTGCAAATGTCTCTTCGAGGTCTTCGATGAGAGTATGCTTCTTTTTAGTTTTGATAACAATGTCATCGACATACACTTGCACATTCTTGCCCATTTGAGAATGTAAGCACTTCTGCATACACCTTTGATAAGTTGCCCCGGCATTTCTCAAACCGAAACACATGACACGATAGCAATACGCCCCGTACGGGGTAATAAAGGCAGTCTTTATTTGATCATCAGTGTTCAGTGGGATCTGGTGAAAACCAGAATATGCATCAATAAAAGACAACAGCTCACATCCAGCCGTAGAATCGATCACTTGATCAATCCGAGGTAAAGGAAAGGGATCCTTCGGGCACGCCTTGTTCAGGTTGGTGAAGTCAATGCACATGCGCCACACCTTGACTACCGCCGGTTCGTCCTTCTTTTTCTCCACGAGGACTGGATTAGATATCCAGTCCGGATGCAGCACTCCATGATGAAGCCTGCAGCCAGTAACTTCGCCAGTTCTTCGAGTACCACCTTTCTTCGGTCATCTGAGAGCCGCCGCGTCGGTTGACGCACTGGTTTCACCTCTGGCCGAACAAACAAAGAGTGCTCTGCCAACTCCCTCGGAACACCTGGCAGGTCTTTAGCCGACCATGCAAAAATGTCCCGATTCTCACGGAGGAAGTGACAGAGCGCGCTTTCCTATTTCTCGTCCATGCCAGTACCAATGATGGCGAAACGCTCCGGGTTCTCCGAGTCCAGCGGGATTTTCTTGGTCTCCTTGGGCACCTCGAATGAAGCGCTCATGTCCGGAGTAATTAGTCCGGACATGCCGAGCTGAGTAGACTGCGCCATTGCCACCACCTTCTGAAGTTGCTTCTTCTCCGCCGCGATCACCAAGGACTCGGCTAAACTGGATCCCGCCGAGGCACATTGCATAGCCTTCTTGTATCACCAGAAATGGTTATTATTCCCTTGGGCCCCGGCATTTTCATCTTTAGGTAAGCCACATGAGTGGAGATCATGAACTTGGCCAAGGCTGGCCTTCCCAGCAAGGCATGGTAAGGGCTCTGCAAGTCCACAACCTCGAACTCAAGACTTTCAACTCGGCTGTTATCTCGGGTGCCAAAACCCACGTCGACCCAAATCTTTCCCATAGGTGCACAAGAGACCCCGGGCACAATACCGTGAAATGTACAGCTGCTAGGCTGCAACTGGTTCGGTGAGTATCCCAGCTTGACCATTGTGTCTCGGTACATGATATTTATGGCACTCCCATTGTCCACCAAGACTCGGGTGAATCTCACATTGTTGGTCGGCCCACAAAACGTCGGATCCACCACCAGTGCATAGTTTCCAGGGCTCGGCATGATCCGAGGTGTATCTTGCCTGCTCCAAGTGATCTCTTGCTCGGACCAGTTCATGTATTTCACCACCGCCGGAGATACTGCATTCACCTCCTTGGCACGCCTCAGCATACTCTTCTTATCAGTTGACTCAGTCACAAACACCACGTAGCTCTGATGTACTTCCCTATAATCGTTACCGGGGTTCTCATACCTCTGATTCTCAAAGGACCACGTTTGGCTTTGGCCGGCACCACCGTTGTTGTTGTTGCCCTGGGCACTCACTGCATTCACCGGTTTCGCCTGCACCGTCTTCTGATTTTGGGCCGCATGCACCGGGGTTGAATTTGCTCCGGTTAAGCTCTGATTCTGCGCCGCTATGGTCGGCTTATGCTGCTGCTGCGTGTTCGGATATTGAGGTCTACGCCATTGGTTCGGTGGCCCACTCCGGTTTGCCCCAGCTTTCGCCCCTTCTGCAGCGGTTCGGTGATGAAAACTACACTGCAGAGTGGTATGGTTGGGTGTTCTGCCATTCCTGCCATGATAGATACATGGTCCATTCACCAATGACTCGTAAGTCACAGGTGGTCCGGCCTCCTGCCACTGCTTCGCACCACCTCCCTGATTCTGGTTCTGGTTCGGAGTCCACGCCTGACCCTCAGTCTTCGGTTCTGGGCGCCTCCAGGTCCGGACTGACTTGGGTTTACAGCATTGACTTGGAAATCTGGTTCTCTCCTCTTCTGCCCGAACTCTTGACGGTTATCAAACCTCGGTCCGTTGTTGCGGTTGTTCATCGGATTCCTCCTGTTCCGGGCATTCCCATCCAGCAGAGGCTGCATCGGATCGCCAAGGGCATAGGAATCAGCTATCCGAATCGTCTCGGCCAGAGTCTTCGGCATATCTCTCTGGAGCCTCTGCCACAACATGCTACCATACCGACATCCATTCAGCACCCCACGGTGGGCGCCAACTGTCGATGGTGGTATCACGGCAGATGCCATGGGTATGGATTAGTTGGGGGCCGAACGGTCGTATGGGGGAATCGGGGAGGGTTTATGCACTCAAGACGCGCACAAGCAAGAACATGCAAGAAACACAAGAACATGGCAAAAACCAAGAAAGCCAAGAGCACAAAGACACCATGATGTACCCAGTTCGGGGCCTTCGTGAGGAAGTAAAACCCCTACTTCCTGCCTTGCCTCTCTCAATATATCAGTATGGTTCTCAAGTACAAAGTTGCTCCTCGAGCTGTATGTTGCTACCAAAGTGAGAGCTCGAGGTAGAAGGTGAAACTACGAAGGGGGAAATGAGCTAGGGTTTG